>VZRQ01008852.1:478453-688657 GCA_013397975.1 Machaerirhynchus nigripectus | reverse complement strand
GAGCGCAGGACCCGGGGGCTGCCGTGCGGCCGGGCAGGGCATGAATGAGCTCCGTGAGGTGGTCAGGTAGTGCTTGCATGGTGTTCTTCAGCTGGGGTGCTGTGTACGTGTGCCCTGTGCTAACTGTGCTCCCTTCCTGCGCCAGCTGCGCCCGCTGTCCCACGGAGGAACTCTGAATATTACTGCTTGTAAACAACTGCTGGAAGAGTAAGATGGAGGAAAAAGAGAAGAAGAAGCATCGTGCAAAGCATAGCGGACCAAAGGCAGAAAAGAAAAGGAAACGTTATCTCAATGACTTGGGAATAGGAGATGAGGAGAATGCACGGAAGAGAAACCCTAAAGCCTTTACAGTCCAGTCCGCTGTGCGGATGGCCAGGACTTTCCATCGGTGAGAAGTGGGAGCTGGCTGTCGAGTGTGCAGAGGCGGCTGCAGGGATGGGTGTTGGCCGGGGTTTCTTTGTTAGTTTGTGCAGAAATACGGAAATTATAATTTTCACTGGTGTGTCTGCATAGCTTTCATCATTGACCGGGTCACGGTGCAGTTTATGTGTGTGTCAGCAGTGGGGTGCTTTGTGCATCTCTGTCGCGTTGTACACTGTGTTAATCATTGGAAAAAAACTATAGTTCCTTAGACTCAGTGGGAGTTCCACACATGTGCTGGTATCTGTGCTTGTGCCCAACCTTTGTGTTGAAGCTTTTGCGAATACTGAAGACTTTTAAATAGTAAATGTCCCTATCCATGACATTCCTGTATTTATTTATTACAAATTTCTTCTCAGAACTCAGGATCTGAAGACTAAAAAGCATCACATTCCTGTGGTTGACCGGACTCCTTTGGAGCCACCTCCCGTGGTGGTGGTTGTGGTCGGCCCTCCCAAGGTTGGGAAGAGCACTGTGATAAAGTGTCTCATTAAGAACTTCACAAGGCAAAAGCTGGTTGAAATCCGGGGTCCTGTTACAATTGTTTCAGGTGAGAACGAAAATAGGAGACATGGAAATGCTTATTTTGCACTCCTTACTCTTCTTGCTTTGAGAGCTGGGATATGTTCATGTTCTCATAATTTTTGCTCATTTTGGAGAAATCATTTGGATGTGTGATCTGGCATACTTACTAACAGTATTAAGAAGATCTGATAATTTGAAATTTAAAAATTATATTTTAGCAGAATTATAAACCGGTAAAAGCAGACATTTCTACAGTGATGTGTGTTGGATGATTTACATGCTAGACCAGAATCTGAGTCCCATATACTCTGGAGGAACTTCAGGAATGTGCCCTGAAAAGAAAACTGTGATAGTTGGTTTGCTCCCTCTGTTCCAGTTTTTGATGCTTAATTTTGTTTTCAGGTAAAAAACGCCGGCTGACCATTATTGAATGTGGATGTGACATTAACACAATGATTGACCTGGCTAAAGTTGCTGATTTGGTAAGTGAACAATGGAATGTGATTTCTACTGTAATTTATATTGAAAATACTACTTTTGATTGGACTGCATCAGTGTCTGATTTCTCTATGCAATTTTGCTATCAAAAGCAAAACTGTCTTTGGTTTCAAAGAGAACAAGATGTAAGATCTTTGACACACCTACTGTTCTGGAACAGCCCTGGGACTTTGCTCATCATGGGGGTGGGGGAAGGTAAAGTGTGTGTGTGTGGTGGTGGGGAGGATGTGGAAGAAGGGAAATGCTACTGAACTTCACTGCTAATGCTACTGGTAAACTTTTAATGGAAGATGTTATAACAAGCCAAGGTGACACAGTGACTTCTCATTAAGGGATTTGGTTAAACAGTGTAAAATCTGAAAATGATTTTTAGTTAAGAAGTTTTCAACTAATGTTCAAAGTAGAGATACGTATTTGTTAGTTGGGTTTTTTAATGCACTCTGAGGTCTCCATCTGTGAAGAACATCATGTAGTAATACAGCTGATTTCAGTGGAGTGTGGTGGCTGTTGTAATTTACTTGCAGCTTTTGGATCAGGGGATTACATCAACTGATCCTGGGGATCCAATGCATGAGCTGTTAGTTCAGAATTTTACTTTACATGTGGATTTGGAGTATATTATTCACAGCTGATTAGGGTTTGGGATCCTTGTCCAAGTATTACCTATGTAAACTAACCTTGTCCAAGTATTACCTATATAAATATCTAAAAAATGTGTACACTGATCTAGATGTTCTACTTGCGTGTTTTCTACTGCGTAAGGGGAATGTACCAGATAATACATATACTTCTGCTAGTAGGTGTGGTGGATGTTGCAGGTTCTGTGTGCACACGGGGGTGCTGAGAATCTGTTTGGGTTTACTGTTAGGGGGCTGAGGTTTCATCAGTGCTTGAAGATCTGTTACCAGTTCCTGTGTGCTTTAAGTTCTTTATTGTTAAGACTCTAAACCAGCTTTGCTTCCATTTTCATGTGACTGTTGGTTGCTGTTTTCCTGTGTCAGGGCATTTTAGTGATGTGTACCAGCAATTGCAACAAATAAAGTAGGTTTGTCTCATTTTAGCAAAAGACTTGGCCTTAGTGGCATTAGTGCATCCAAGACAAGATACAAGAGTTTATTAATTTTCTAAGATGTTCCTGAAAATATTGGAAGACAATCAATTTTGCATATTCTAAATCTGCCAGGTAAACACTTGTTCAGATCTTTATATAATACTGAATGTTACTGCATTCCTAGAGCATCTAGAACATTTTTAGCAGCCAGGTTCCATACTTCAAATAAAAAGCCAAAGTTGGTTTTCAGGGTATATGAAAATAAAGTGCAGAACCTTTTGCAAAATTTTGGTTCCTGAGAAGCTTAAGAGTTTAAAGGCATGGTCTTTGAAATGAGCTCATGTGGGTGCTGTGGTATTGCTGTAGTGAAATGTGGACATTGTGTTTTCAGGTTCTAATGCTCATTGATGCCAGCTTTGGATTTGAAATGGAGACATTTGAATTCCTGAACATTTGCCAAGTACATGGCTTTCCCAAAATTATGGGAGTTCTTACCCACTTGGACACATTCAAGAACAACAAACAATTAAAGAAGACTAAAAAGAAGCTAAAGCACAGATTCTGGACCGAAGTGTATCCGGTATGACATTCAGCGTTAATTTTTTCATATCTTTTGCTTTATGGAAGCTAAATTAAAAGTGGATCAATACTGAAGTGTTTATTATGTTCTTACATCTTTTAGATAGATAAGTGAACAATGCTGATACTGTATCAGATTATGTAATTTTTCTTCTATTTGCTAAAATACTTGTGTGATTATTCTTTATCCCAGCGTGATAAACTAGTAAAGCATGCTGCTAGGACTGATATGCAGGTGCAATGCAAGGAGGATCTGCTTGTAGGTCTGTATAAGGTCTTGAGGATGTGAAGTTTTCCATTAAGATTTAGGGGACAATTTTCATGTTGAAGTAGTTTGATCTTTCAGAACCCATCGCAAGTTTCAATTAAGATTTACAAATTAGACTTGCATTTATATATATATATATATTTAGTTTTATGGGTATTAAATTGATGTTTAATGTTTTTATGTCTTTTTAATGTGTTTAGGGTGCTAAGTTGTTTTATTTGTCTGGGATGGTTCACGGAGAATATCAAAAGCAGGAAATCCACAATTTGGGGCGTTTTATCTCGGTTATGAAATTCCGGCCTCTTACTTGGCAAACATCTCACCCGTATGTTCTTGCAGACAGGTGTGTGTTTTTCTCTCTGTTCTTCAATCTCAGCCTAGACAGCACCTTGTTGTTTGAACAAGCTGTAATATTAGCCTCAGCTCTGTGTGTGAATGGGTGCTGGGTGCCCGGTGCTCCCTGGGTGGCTTTGGGAAGGGAAAGCGCCTCTGCAGGTTTGTGCCGTTCAGCCATTCGGTTTTCACTTGTGTCACATCATGTACATACCTCTGGTATATTGTAAACACTAATGAAACACAAGATCATTAAAATAATTCTGCTTGCTGACGATTATACTGAATTTCTGTGGAAAAGAAACACCATTCCAGTGATTAAACAACAGCTGGTGAATTAGTCCTCCGAGTTCCCTGGAATATCCTTTCTGCTCCATCTGCCTGTATAGCATTTGATTCAGTCTCTTTGGAACATGAATGTAATCTTGATGGCAGCTGTGCCTACTTAAGAAATTACCTCACCTTTCATATTTTATTGCCAGAATGCTTACAGTTATGACTAAAGTCCCTAGAATAATCCAAGGTGCCTTGAATAAGCCTCTTCTGTAGCTCTAATTCTTCAGGAAAAATTGTCAGAGAAGTAGATAAGCATCGTGTAAAGTCCTGCAAAATACACAAAGAAAGGAGAGGGAAAATGCAAAACCCACATGCTGTGGATTTTCAGTTCCATTGTTTTAGGTTGCTGTAACTGTTGCAGTTTCATGATTGTTGGGTCAGCTTTAAGCTGCTCTGCAGCCAGGACATGTGTCCCCTTCTCTTCCTTGGCTGTGTGTGCTGCCTCCCCTGTGCAGTGTAGAAGGGAGTTTCCCCCTCCTCTGCCTGCAAACAGCCAGTCTTTTTTCTGTTCTTTTTTGTGTTGCTCACCACCATTCTGAGGGAAAAGAAGGTGTTGTGTGGCTGCAGAGAATGTGACATTTAGCTGTTCGTCCTCTGATGGTAAAACTGATTTGAGGAGGGCTGTGTGTGCAAAGCCTATAAACAGTAGTTAAAATGTGCTAAGAAAGCAGTACATGTTCAGTGAAATGCCAGTAAATCTTCTGGAAATACATTGTTGAACATAATTATAGAACTTTAAAATACAGTTTTAAAATGTTTTTAGAAGATCCTTTTTTCCATGGATTTTTTTCTTTCTTATGATAATTCAGTTTTGATTATTAGAGTCTGTAATCATGCAGTGGCAGCAGTGGTGTTCTCTTTTCTTAAATTACCTTTTCTCAAAAGTTACCATTGACACTCCTGATATTTTAACTGTCGTTTTAAATGTTGGGTAGAATGGAAGAGCTGACCAACCCAGAGGATGTTCGAATCAATCCCAAATGTGACAGGAAGATATCACTGTATGGATACTTGAGAGGAGCACACCTAAAAAACAAAAGTCAGATTCATATGCCAGGTAATTTGTCAGATTCTTAGAACTCCTTCTGTACTGATCTGTGAAAAACAACATAACTGAAATGATTTGTATCTTTAAAGTGTATGTTATACAACAAAATTTTCACCTTTCTAAATACCTGTTATGTTTTTGGAACTTATTTTTCATAACGCACATTTCTGTGAAAATTAATCTTGTAATTAGTTTTTCTTTCAATTGTGCAGTTTTGTTGCACTGATAAACACAATATTCAAAGTTTTTCAAAGGTACATCACTTTAAAAGGTGTTTAAAGTACAAAACGTACCAGCCCTAATAATGAAAAGTAAATTTGGCTTATGTAATATATTTCTTATACTCATTGAATAATTTAATACTTTAAGGGAATGATTTGAAAGTTTAAATTAAGAAATACATCAATAATAAATGTACAGACCTACTCAGAAAAGTGAGTTGCTGTTTTTGTCATTTAAAAACAAAGAAACAAACTCAAAGGCTTTGCAGGATTCTGGTGAATTTATGTATGCTTCTCTAAGTTCAGTGGTAAGGCAGAGGAATTGGATGTTTGATACAGAGCTTCCTGTTGATAAATCACTGAATGCCACAATATTTGGGTTTGGTTTGTTTTTCCTTTGGGTGTTTTGTTTGTTTTGGGTTTTTTTTTGTTTTGTTTTCAAATCTCTTCATGGTGAATTGCACAAATTTCAGAATCAAAGCTTTGTGCACACTTTGTTGCTTCCTTTGTCTGTCACCCCAGGTGTAGGAGACTTCACTGTCAGTGATGTGAGTTTCCTGCCAGACCCCTGTGCTCTCCCTGAGCAGCAGAAGAAGCGTTCCTTAAATGAGAAGGAGAAGCTTGTCTATGCCCCTCTTTCAGGAGTCGGGGGCATTGTGTATGATAAAGATGCTGTTTACATTGACCTTGGTGGAAGCCATGCTCATGAAAAAGAAGAGGTAAGAGAATGCTATTGGTGATTTGAATTCTCTTGGAAAATGTAGTTTTTATCCTTAGGGCCAAAATAAGTGTTTAAAAATAAGCTTCTTTAAAAGAAGTGGGTATCCATAGTGGGTAAACTTACTTTCTCCTTCACAGATTTCAGAGAAGGGATATTTCTCTTATCTGTTATTGTACAAAACATTGGAAGATCAGTTAGTATTTACGTACCTAAAGTTTGTGTAATAACTTCCCAAATATTGACCCAAAATATATGAAAACTCCTGGCGCTGGACTATCACCACTCTTACTTTGCAGGTCAGGGTGATTGTTGGGAGAACACTAAGGATTTGACTGGCCAAAGGGAGAGAGAAAAAGAGATTTGCCTACAAACAAATTGAATTCGGTTTTTTTCCCCTGTATTGTGCTAAATGTTAAATGCCTTTGGGTCTCTGATGATGTGTGCTCCCTGATATTTACTGTAGTGGTTGCATATTGTGAGGGAGTCCCTCTAATTTTTCTTGGGTTGATACTACAGATATTCTTGAAACGTGAAGAGTGGAAGAGAGAGTTTGCTTTTCTATTCTGAGGAAATGTTTCTTAAATGCTCTGCAATTTTTTTTTGCGTATGCATATTTCTGCTGCTTTAGACTGATAGCTGTCATTAGACATTTGTTTCTTCATTTTAATTGAAAAGTGAAAAAAAAAATCTTGTCTTTCCAGGAGGAAGTGAGACCCAATCATGAACTTGTTCAGAGCCTCATCTCCACACACTCAGCCATTGATGTTAAGATGGCATCGAGCAAGGTCTCTCTCTTCATGGACTCTGCTCCCTTGGGTTCAGATGATATAGGACAAGAGTAAGTTTTGAATGCTGAGCAGTGTTTGAGCATGAATGAATCTCTAATTTCAGGCTTTGATTTAGGAAAAATTCTCAATAAAGCACAGCTAGTAAAATGACATATTGTCTAATTCTCCCTCTTCTGAGATTACTCATATGCCACACTGTATTTTGGGATAGAAATAATTGGTACTAGAAAGTTTTTCAAGCAGTGTAGTCCTGCCTTCCAGGAATTTCTTGCTGATACAAGTAACATTTCTGTTTTAATTTATTCCATGGAAAATGAAGACATTTCTTGGAATGATTTTTGGCTATAACATTCAATATTTTTGAATAAAGACACATTAAATAATGCCAGTGCCTTTCTAATGTTCTACATAGCCTCGCTTTGTTTGAAAAAAAATTCATAGAACTGTTTGAAAATATTAACATGAAGCTTCGTTGTTTTATTAAAATTTTCTTGTACTTTACCATCTTACCCCAAATGTGGTCTTTGGGAAAACAGGTTTGTGATGCCAAAAGAAGAGAGACAGGTGGATTTGAAGACTGGAAGAGTTCGTCGGAAGGCCGTATTTGAAGATGAGGAGAAGGAAAATGATGATGTAGCAAGTGATGAGGAAGATGACCAAGACGAAGAAGAGGAAGATGAAGCAGTGTCTGATGATAGAAGTGATGGTGATGATGAAAATGATGCTGAGGAAGAAAGTGAGAGAGAGCTCTTAAGGGAAGGGATGACTGTTAGGAGAGCCAAGCGTCTGAAAACAGAGGTGGCTCAGGAAGAAGCTGTGAATGAGCTACCAGCATTTGCAGACAGCGATGATGATCTGGAGATGAGCTCTGAAGGAGAAACTGCTGCTGAGGACAGTGAGATGGAGGAGGATGACGAGGAGGAAGAGGAGGAGGGGGACGAACAAAGGACTTGTGAAGAGGAAAGCTCAGATAGTGAATTTGAGGCTGCAAACAAAAGAGCTGAATCTAAGCAGTGTGATAGGAGTAGTGAGCACAGAGAAAGGAAATCACAAATCTCAGATCACAGTCCCAAGAGAAAAGCAGTGCTCACTACAGATTCAGGAAACTGCACTGCAGAAGAGGTGTCAGAATCTGAGGATGAGGACTCTTCCCTCGAAGAGGGTGATGATGAAGGAGGATCACATGAGGAATTAGAAGCTGAGGAGTCAAATAGGAATGGATTTCGACACAGTGAAGGAAAGAAAGCTGATAGTGTTAGACAGACTAAACTTAAACCTGTAGATACTGAGGATGATGATGTGGAGAATCTACTCAGAGAGGAAGAGGAGTATGAAGAAAAAATAGATCTTTCTGCTGACACAACAGGTAGACTATAAATGTTTAATTTACGGTTCGTTTTTATTTGGATTAATTGTTAAAGGATATAATTAGTAAATACTCTATAATGTTGCCTGTCATGTATATAATGTATTTATATAAAGTTCTTGAGTAGCAAACTTCAAGTTAGGAAAGCTAGAAGTACCTGCTGTTAAGCCTGTCATTTGTATTGTAGTATGCAGTGTCAGGATTCCTTCCTCTAAAATGAAGGCAATTCATTTCTTCATTGATTTTGTGTATACTTCTCTGTAATCTTTATAGCTATGTCTGTAAAACAAATTATGATACTCTACTACATCTAGAAAGACTAAAATATGCTTGGGGGAATGTTACTAAAATGTATTAATGACTCACTGAGCACTGGAACAGGAATCTTCATCTTTGGAGATGTTGAAAAGCCATCCTGACACGGTGCTGAGCAACCTGCCTTAGGTGAGGCTGCTTGAGCAGTGGGGCTGGACAAGGGGACCTCCAGAAGTCCCTCCCAACCTGGAACATTCTGCAAGTCTGTGAGGAAGACACATAGCATCGTGAACATGATCAAATCTGTTACTGTTGTTAATAAGTTCTTAAAATTTTGTCCTAAAAAAAAAAAAAAAGAGTGGTATAATTTGTTATCCACAGTTTATGTTTCTGTGTATATATGGAGTATGAGAAAAAGAAACTGCACTGTGTCTACACTTCCTAAGCCTCTTGTCGTGTCCTTATTGAAATTATTCTTGTAGCTCCTAATTCTTGTTCTTTTTTGGAGATAAAATGCAAACTCTTTTCCCTTTTCAGGTGCACTTAAGTGGAAAGAGGATATCACACAGAAGGCAGCTGAGGCCTTTCTAAGACAGCAGCGATCAACCCCCAATCTTCGTAAACTTGTATATGGAACAGGTACAAATCTGTTTGGAAACTTGTCTCAATATATTGTGGCTTTTCAGCTGCTACCAAGTTTTCAAGTCTGAATATTTTAGCACTGTCTTTTGGTGGGAGGCTTGAGGAGAGTTAATTGACTTTTTAATTGCTGTTGCTCATTTTCACCAATAATTGTACTAAGAAGATAGTTTTTACTTTTCCAATAAAAAGCATTTGGAGTTCATTTTCCAGACTACTCAGTTGTTACTCATGTTTTCTGGTACAGTTATTTCTTCCAAACATTTAAGGTTTGGTCATTTATATAATCATCTGCTGGATATTGTGCAAATCCATTGTGGTAATTGTGTTTCATAAAGGGATGTTGTCTGTTGGCTGATTTCAGGAATTCTGTCTCACAGTGACAGTGGAATAGTCTCTTAGACATGGCTTAGTATCAGGTGTTCATCAAGGAAAAAATAGCTGGCTTAAAAGGAAGAGAAAATTGCTATTTACGTAATTTATCCTGTTTAATTAACACTTTTCCAGTGGTTGTCTGAGTGTACAAATGTCATTATGCAGAACCTTTGTAGAACACAATGAGAATTTGGCTTTTGTAAACCTGCCACTGTGCAGGTGTGAGAAGACTTTCTCACAGATTCTCCAGTCTGCTATTCTTGATTAACAGGCAAGTTTAATGTCCTTGCTGTTCATCGATCATTTTGGTATTGTTCCAGTTTGTGATACTGAACAAGCATCCTGTGTTTACTTATTGGGCAATATTTTTTTAAATTATTCCAGTTATGAAAACAACTGGATCGGTTTCCTTCAGGCTTTCACATTTAAAACCATTCCAGTTTGGCTCTTTCATTTCCTCAAACTGCTGCAGTTGTTGTGAAACATACGAGAGGTGGTTAGTGGATTTCATGCACGTGCTGTGGGGGACATCATCACAGTCTGTGTGTTTGGTTTAGCTGTCGAGGATGAGGACCAGGAGAGCGAGGATGCAGATGATGAACTTGGAGGTTTGTTCCGTGTCAGCCGTCCAGACAATGCATCCAAACAGAAGGCTAATGCTCTTGACTGCTCCAAATTTCTGATAGAAAAGCCACAAGACTGGGATTTAGAAGAGGTAATGGCATTGGATAATTGCTTCTGCATGTCTTGCCTGGTTCTGTCCTGGCTGTGTGTCATAAAGTACGACTGAGTTGTCATTGAAACAGACCTGTGGGAGCTATGGCCACAGTGTCTTACATTCTGCCACTTGCTGTCACTATAAGTAACAGATTCCAAGGTGTGTTCTTACAAGAGTGGCAAGTTACAGCAGATCAGTTTAATGCTTGGCTCACTTGAATATTTGGTGGATAGTAGTTTGCTATTTATTTACCAAAAAGTAAAAAGCAGGGGAAACCCAAGTGAAAATACAATGTAGGGTAGAGATTTTGGTAGTGTAAAGACCTTTGGGCAAGATTTAAATTGGGTTCAAATTCCTGCTTTTGCTGAGGCATTGTGTAGTTTTGGTAATGGTGTCTTGATGTGGAGCTGCATGTGAGCATTGTCTCTGAGGTGGTATCTCTGATGGGAGTGGGGATGTCTTGGGAGGTGTTTCTGTTGATGCTGATGATAAGCTGTAGCTGTGCAAGGCAATGACACTATCCTTTTGCAGGTTATGAGCAGTATTCGAGACTGCTTTGTTACTGGAAAGTGGGAAGATGATAAAGATGCAGCAAAGCTGTTGGAGGAAGATGGTATGTGTAACACTTCTAAACGTGATTCATGTATACAGGATTCCTAAGAAAAGTGTGACATTTAAGTTATGCATATAGAGTATTTTGCCCTAGTGCTATACTTAGAGTTTTTTTCAAACTATTATATGAATTATTACATAGATACTAACATAATTACACGTTGCTGCAAATCTCTTTAGAAACAGTAGGCAAGTACCACAATTGCTGGAAATTTACTTTCTGAAAAATATAGTATGTAGTTTAAATTATGAAATGGAGTCCTTTGTCTCAACACTTGGACATGCCAGCTTTGAATTATGTGTCTTGAGTTCAGCTGTTCATCAGATCTGGTTTATTCTTTTGGGTAGTCATGGTAGAAATAAACAGAAACTAGTCTTTAGTGGGAAGACAAACTTGCCATTCACATTTGGTGGAAAAGTGAGATCTATCTTCAGATGTTTTGGAGGTGTTTTTGTTAAGTTTGTTTTTTCTTTTAATTAGGAAACACTTAAAAAATTTTAATAATGTGACTGTATCTTACATGCATCATGATTGTGGTTTGACAGGCTTCTATAAGCATTTGTTTTTAACCTAAAAATTGTCAGCTGTATTTATTTTTATTTTTCTTGAAGTTAAACATAGGAGCTCAATTGCTCTGCTGGTGTCTTGTGGCATTAGAGTGCAAACTAATGTACTGGTAGTCCTTTGGGATGATCTAAACTTTATTTACATTTTTTAAATCATAAAGCTACTGAAAGGCTAAAGGAGGAGCCAGTGGAGTTTAGCTGGGAATTTTCAGCTGAAGCTGTAGAGAGGGCAGAAGAAGTGTATAAAACTTGGTGGGAATCAAAAATACTTGGTCTGAAACTAATCTGCACAGCAGTACTGAGAAATGCACAGTACTGAACACATGAGGGATGGTATGGAGCAGTACAGCAGAATGGTTAACTCATGGTCACCTGTCTTGGGTGCTTGTTGTTGCAGAAGAGCTGTATGGAGACTTTGAAGATCTCGAAACCGGGGTTGTGCACAAAGGAAAGGTTGCTGCTGGAGGAGAGGAGGTCTGGTCTGCATTTTTATGTTCTTTAGCAACATACATGGGTATGAGTTTCTGATCAAGTGGTAGGTGTCCTATGTAATACATTCAGTCTTCATAGAATCAATAGGAAGGGATCAATGGTATCAGTGAAGAAAAGGTATGTGTATTACTGACTTTGGAGCTTTCAAATACCTAGAATGGCATGTTTTTAGTCTGAGCCTGAATTTTTGTTTTAAAGATAATTATGTAGAAGTCACCTCACTTATTTAACAGTAGGTGTCAGGCTTAATCAAGAGCTGGAGGATCTGGAGGCATGACAGAAATATTTTAAAATCAAATGTAATCATAACTGTTTGTACTATGTCATCTCATCTGATGCAGAAGATTATAGTACTCTGTTTAAACACAACAAATCGTGGAAACTTGACAGTTTCCTAGTTCATTCCTCTTATCTGCATAAAGGAGGCTGGTGGAAGCAATTTTGTGCTGTGGCTTGGATATCTTCCAAGAACAGAGCTTTAGTTGTCTGTGACAATACAAACTGAAAAAATCAAATTTTTTTTTGGACTGAGCAACTTGATGGCTTTGCATTTTGTTATAAAATTGAGGGTAATGGCATAATTTTGTCAGTTTTCAAATGATCTGTAAACAAACTTCCTCCTCTCTGGTCGCTAGAGTGCTGCCTTCCAGCAGTATTGCGCATGCTATGAAACAATTACTTCTTTTTTCCTCCTGTATCATATGTGCTTATATTAGCTGTGGAATAACAGGTAGGTCAGTTCTAGGGTCTGTTCCCGTATGTTAAAATGATGTTTGGTCAAAAGACCTTTGTCAGTGAAAAGGAGTATGATTAGATCATGAGATCATTTGGTCCTTGCTGAAGTTATGTCTCCTTGTATGAATAGCTTACTAATCTCTGTCTCAAATTGAAATGTTTTTCAAGTGTCTAATAACTGGCACAATAAAAAAAGTATTATTTGATAATATCTCTAAAAGTATTGTTTAATAATATCTGTAAAAGTATTGTTTATTTATATGTATCAAAGTGTTGATCAGAATGGGTTGTTTTCAGTGAACCATTTTACATGTTTGACAACTTCCTGTTGATTAGTCTGGAAGTGAAGAAGAGGAGGAAGATGAAAAAATGTCCAAACCAGAACCTGAGGAGGAGGAAAAGAAAAAGGAGCGCATGAACAAGAAAAGAAAACTTAAAGAAATGTTTGATGCAGAATATGATGAAGGGGACGCCACATACTTTGATGATCTCAAAGAGGAAATGCATAAACAAGCACAGGTACAATCTGCTAATTTGACAGTTTATCTGGCTGCATGTCTTCAAAAATATTGCACAGAGTTTGCCCCCCAAAGGTTTTTTCCTGGAGACACAAGTGATGCTCAGGAGCTGTTTCAGGAAGTACACAAAAAGAAGTACATGCTTGTGATTTTTTTATGCTTGAACTTTTTGATTCTGCTAGCTGGAAAGGAAAACAAGCAAACAAGCCAAACAAATGAAAGCTTGATTTAGACAGAGTGCAGTAGTTAACCATACTTTAAGTCACTGAATAAGCCACGATGTATCATGTAAACTTGAACTACTTAAAAAGTTTTTAAATAAAAAAGGCATCCTTTTATGTGTAGGAAGGTGAAAATCTTTCTCAAAATAATTTGTGTCATATATTTTCCTGGTATTAATTTTAGTGTGACTTTTTGCAGTGTTATTATGGATAAGTAAATTTTGTGTGACAGTCTTTTTCATCCAACTGTGAAGTTATTTTGAAGAAAAAATAATTGATGACCATTGCTCTGTACATGTGGTAGAAGTCTTCAGCATAACTGTATCCAGAATGTGAGGTGTTGATTTTGTTCCAGGCCTTTGATTTTTTACATAAGAACTTGTAAGCTTAAAAGTACCTTCTTTCTTTGACTGACTTGGGGAGCACTGCCTTACATTGCTAATAGCTTCACTGTCTTGTCTTCTGCCAAAATTTTGCCCTAAATAGTTGTTAAATTAGTCCTTACCTGCTTGTATTAGCCTCTGTCGCAAAGGATAGTATGAGCTCTGGTATGCTGAGGTATGGAGAGCACTTAAAGAGTAAAGAAGGACATTCCAGTAAGAGAATCAGTGTCTTATGGGTAGCTAAACATCAGGAGCTAGAACAGGAGGGTGAGGCTTCTGTTATTCACAAGGATGTCTTCTTAAATATTTGCACAATATCTCCATTCTTATCATATGGTACAGAAGAGCTTTTGATGAGGTACAGTGTGAGGATGCACAAAAATATTTTTAAACTGCTGACTAAGATAGGAGTGCAGCATCCTTATAAAGTGGCATCTTAAAGATCAGGACATTAACTTTAAAAGGTACTTGGGCTCCTGAATCAAAAAATGTACTTTTGGCAGTAGTATCTTTAAAATCCAGAGTCACCATTGCGAAAGGTGTACCAGAAGTCACTCAGTCATTTGCTTCTCTTGGGTACTGTCTTTCAAGTAGACTAACAGGCCCACTTGGAATTTCAAATTGGAAGGGCTTTGTGGTGGTAGAGATCTTGCTCTGAATAAAAAGTCACAAAACCTATTAGATCTTTCCCAAAAAGATTTATATAAATGTTAGCATGTTTTAAATAGAACTGGCCCTTCATGAATAAGTTGTTAATACTTGAATTTTGTGAAACACATGGTGGCTTTGTCTTTGTCACACAGCTTAATCGAGCGGAATTTGAAGATCAAGATGATGAGACCAGAGTGCAGTACGAGGGATTCAGGCCTGGGATGTATGTTCGAATAGAGATTGAGAATGTGCCGTGTGAATTTGTCCTGAATTTTGATCCTCATTATCCTATCATCCTGGGTGGTCTGGGCAACAGTGAAGGAAATGTGGGCTATGTACAGGTACGTAGCAAAGGGGTGAGTGCATTTTATATCAGTACAGGTGTGCTTCAGGGTCTCTGGAGTTACTGCTTTCTGTTTATTGAAAATACAGTAAACACAGAGAGAAACTTCCATCCTCGTTTCTTGAATAGGGGATTTGCTTTTGACACAAACTGTAGTTCTACAGTAGCAGGTTCTAGGTCTTTACAGGCTTAATTGGATAACCAGAAAAGGTTACTGTTGTTTAATGTTCAGCTGCAGAGGTGTCTCAGGACTAAGGTCTGATACTGTGATTGCTAAATTGCAGACATTAATTGTACTCTGACCTTCATGATCTATGTACAAGCGACTACAGAAAAGTTACTAGCACATGTGTAGATGTATGTTTAATATACTACTTCCTTATATGCATACAAACATGACTTCAGAGTGAGTGAAATACTGATTGATCTTTCCAATCAGCCTAATGTTAGTGAGAATGTTTGCAGATAAGCAGGGATAAAGCTTAGCGTATAAAAAATTCTAGCATAGATAGAAATTGCTTTCAACCATTCCTGAATAAATAAGGGTTGAATTCCAGAGTCACTGCTGCTATCCTGCAGTAGCATGGCTCACCTTCTCTTCTCCTTAGCTGCGCCTGAAGAAGCACCGGTGGTACAAGAAGATCCTTAAGACGCGCGATCCCTTAATCCTCTCGCTGGGCTGGAGGCGCTTCCAGACCATCCCCATGTTCTACATCGAGGACCACAACGGGCGGCACCGGCTGCTGAAGTACACCCCACAGCACATGCACTGCGGGGCAGCTTTCTGGGGTGAGGCCGTGCTGGAGTTGCTCTCCTGGGTCACTTAATCGGTGTAAAAGTCTCAAGCTTTGCAGGATGTGTCAGGAAATACAGCTTTTGGAATGAGAAGTCTTTACATTTCCCCATGGAACGTAAAATAACACCAAATAGTACGGGATTAGGCAGTTGTCTAGTATTTGGGAATTATTTAAATGATTTGTGAAGTACAGGGCTTTTAATCAAATTCTGAGCATTCTGATAAGTTGTGGCATATCAAAGAGGAACCTGATTTGCTGGCTGTGTGCAGAGAGACACACATTTGCACACATTGTGGGCCCAGACCCTGCATGAGTAACTTCTTGTTAACCATTCCTTTGATTTTCATGGGGCTTTATATGTGAGCAATAGTTTGAGTGCTTTAAACTTTGGTTTATACTTCCTTGAGTATATTTGTTGTGTATTTCTAAGCTTTTGGAATTTAAATAGGGACTAGATACTGTGTAGTAAAACTTAACAAAAGTTTTAAAATTTATTTTTCTTTTAGGGCCCATCACTCCTCAGGGGACAGGATTTTTGGCAGTTCAGTCTGTCAGTGGCACAACGGTAGGTTTGTTGCCACAGAATGTTGATTAATGCTTTCCATGGATATTTGGGCAAAATATATATGTTTTGGGAAGAAGGTTTACATATGATAAAGCAGTGTAGTTGTAGGAACTGAGAAAGTAGCTGGACTCAAGCTTTTGAAAGGTGTATTGTGTTGAGGTGGGAAACTGTATGGAGTTTTTTTTTTTAAATTTTCTTTTGCCAATTTCAGGAAGAAATGCTTTTCTGTGAGGGTGGTGAGGCACTGGCACAGGTTGCCCAGAGAAGTTGTGGATGCCCCATCCCTGGAAGGATTCAGGGCCAGGTTGCATGGGGCCCTGATAAGCCTGGTCTAGTGGAAGGTGCCCATGGTGTTGGAACTAGATGATCTTTGAGGCCCCTTCAAAACCAAACCGTTCCATAATTCCAATTTAAATAGTGTTAAAGCAGTAGTTATCAGACACCATCTTTGTTAGATATATATTAATCAAAGGTAGATTCATGTTTGCAGACAATTGGTAACAAAAGCTTTGCATGGCATTGTAATGAGCTTGACGGTAATTAGAGTGGTGATTATTATCTCCTTCCTGAAATATGCCTTCAAGTCCTATTGCACAGTTGTGTTTTTACATGTTTTTAAAAGGCTACTTTCATCATGTGTCCCTAGCATAATATAGTGACTTAGAGCAGTGCACAAAGCACTTCTCCTTTGAGACTTTCTGTCTGAGTAAGATTCTGTTCCGTGAAGAGAACATAGTGAGGTGGATCACAAGGACTTTTAGATTGTTTCCAAGGTAATTAGAATGGCAGTTCTGGAGATCTCATTAGTGAATGGTAGGAATGTTATGTCAGCAGCACCTCAACTAGTCTGTACTAGTCAATCTGCATTTTTCATGCTGTGGTACTTTTGTGAAGGTTAGAAATTCTGAACTCTTAAAAGTGAAATGTGGAGTGCAGGTGCCCCACAACATCCTTCTCTCTAAGTTGGAAAGATACTCATTCAATGGGTGGACTGTTTAGTGGATGAGGTGTTGGTTGAATGGCGACATCTGGAGGGTAGTGGTCAACAGCTCAGTGTCCTGATGTGCAGTGGTGACAAGTGGTGTCCCTCAGGGTGTGTGCTGGGACCAGCACTGTTTGATCAGCACTGACCATCAGTGACACAGGCAGTGGGTTTGAGGCACCTTCAGCAAGTTTTCAGGCAGCAGCAAGCTGAGTGCCGTGGCAGACGTGCCTGAGGAATGGAATGCTGTCCAGGGGAACCTTGGGAAGTGGTCCAGTGGGAACCTTGTAAGGTTCAACAAGGCCAAGTAAAGGTCCCGCACCAGAGTTGGGGCAGCCCCCAGTGTCAGAACAGAGTGTGCAGTGAAAGGATTGGGAACAGCCCCTGCTGAGAAGGACTTGGGGATTCTGGTGGACGAGAGGCTGGACATGCTATGGCCATGAGAACTTGCAGCCCAGAGAGCAAATCACATCCTGGGCTGCAGCAAGAGCAGCGCCAGCAGCAGGGCCAGAGCGGGGACTCTGCCCCTCTGCTCTGCTCTGGTGAAACCCCAGCTGGGGTACCACGTCCGGCCTGGGGGCCCTCAGCACAGGAAAGACAGAGACCTGTTGGAGCAGGTCCAGAGGACAGCCACAAAGGTGATTGGAGGGATGGAGCACCTCTCCTGTGAGGAGGGGCTGAGAGAGTTGGGGTTGTTCATCATGGAGAAGAGAAAGCTCTGGGAAGACCTCATTGCAGCCTTTCAGTGCATAAAGGGGGCTTAAAAGAAATATGGGGATAAACTTAGCAGGGCCTGCTGTGATAGGACAAGGCAGAATGGTTTTAAATTAAAAGGGTTGATGTAGACTAGATACGAGGAAGAAGTTTTTCAATAAGGGTGGTAAAACATGAATAGGTTGATGAGAGGGGTTGTGGATGTCCCATCCCTGGAAATATTCAGAGTCATATTGGATGGGGCTCTGAGCATCCTGATCTAGTGGAAGGTGTCCCTGCTCACTTCAGGGGGGTGGGACTAGATGACCTTTAGAGGTCATTTACCTGACCTTCCAATCCAAACTATTTTATGATTCTGCTATTCTAAATGGTGTCTTCACTGTCTGAGAAGTACACATTCAGCATTGTCTTTCATCTCTCATGTTTCAGCCTGACTTCCGGATTGCTGCGACAGGAGTTGTGCTGGATTTAGATAAATCCATAACTATTGTAAAGAAATTAAAGCTAACTGGTTTTCCATTCAAAATTTTTAAGAACACTTGTTTTATTAAGGTAAGTTTGTAGGTATGTATACTGTGAAACCAGATGTACTGACGTTAGGAAGGAATGCAACCTGGGATTGTCTTTCTTGAGGCAGAAGTTCTCAGTTATTGTTGAATGCTGTTCTGGATCTTAGGAGCTGCTTGTGGTTTTTTGAGCTCTCTTCCATGTGATCTGTAAAGGTACTGATTATTAGCCAAGGAATATGAATTATTGTTAACCAGACAAAAATTCTGGAGCAGTCTCCTGGTTCACATACAGTGTGATTTTTTTTTTTTTCCTTCCCACTGTCTGCTTCCTTCCTAAAACCCACTGATGAGCAGTGGCGGACTCCTTTGTAGGATGTAAATTTGTGCCTGGTAGGTATCAGTTTGATCCCACTAAATTTCAGCTCTGGAGTCAAAGGAGACTTCTAGCAGTGCTTAAGACTTCTCAGTTACAGTCACAAAGTGTTTGAGGTAGGAAGTGTTGCAGAAGTGAACGTTCACTGGCCTTCCCGCTGTGCTTAGCTGGGCTTTCAGGCTCAGGGAGAGGTTAGGCTGTTCTGCATTTGGGGCAACAAGCAACTAAGCAGTGATCCCAGCAATGAAGCACTCAAGTATTTGCACTAGGCAGAGACAGATTTTTTCTTCCTTTTTTGTGTTACATGAAAGAAGCACAAACCTTGCAGAACTGTATTGTGTTAGAATCCCACAGCTAGCAACTTAAGGCAGCTTGCTTGCTTTTAAGGTATCCTGTGTTCCAGCAAATTACTCTAAAGGAGAAATATAAAGCTTCTGTAGATATGTTCTGGTTTGGAATCTTAAATATATGTATTTACTGCTTAGAAACCTTGCCTGTGATACATGACTAAGTAAATTGCTTTAGCAATTTACATGGCTAAGTAAATTGCAGTAGCTCACCTAAAATCAGGTCAGTGGATTTTTGGTATGATCAGCACTCATACTCTAAAGACAATGCTCTGCTCCTTCTGTTTCTTTGTAAGATATGCTTGTGGGAATTATGTTTTTGTGGCCTACACAGGTCACAGAGAGAGACTCAGCATCTGAATGATGGTGGGTAATTCACATTTTCAGGGCATGTTTAACTCTCAGTTGGAAGTGGCTAAGTTCGAAGGTGCAGCGATCCGTAGTGTGAGTGGAATCCGAGGACAGATCAAAAAGGCCCTCCGAGCTCCCGTGGGTGCTTTCAGAGCAACATTTGAAGACAAGTTGCTGATGAGTGGTAAGTTGCACTTTCCATGTAAGTTATCACACAACTTTCATCCTTCTTCACAGATTGCAAAGCCGTGTCTCAGAATTCTGGGATCTGATAATTGAGATGTGAATTCATAGAGTAAGAAATACCTTGTGAGATGCAGAGTGAAATGAAAAAGAAGTATATTTTATGTTGGATTTCTTTCACTTACACTCAGAAATCATATAGTATGCAGGTGAAAAGGCTTGAGTTGAAGACATGTATCTTCAAGTGTTTTAATGCTTTTCACAGCATGGTTTTAGTGTTTTACACAGCCTTTCTGCTTGAACATGATGAATTGAATTTAGTGGTACAAGTGCTAGAAGGACACTTTCCTGAGAAATCCAAGGACTGGCATTGTAACTCCAGTCAACTTGTTTCTGTAGCCTTTTGGGGAAATTATGCAGAGTATAGTTATCTCCTGTGTTTGCTGAGTGTCACTGTGATGTTGAGAATACGCGTTTATACTTACTTAGATTTATATGACCTGTTTTCCTAAACCCACCAAAATCATGGATAGTGCAAAATAAAAGCAAGTTAGTTCTTTTATAAAAATGGGCAAAGGAAAATAAAATTGGTTTTGTCAGTAATTATATAGGCACATGTACATACATGAATTCTCTTGCTTGTTCTTGAATATGAATGATGAACAGGATGGTATTCGGCTGCCTGCTCTTCAGGAGTGTGTGCTGTTCATGCCTTTATGGGGCTTTGCATTGCTTTTACCAAAAGCTGAAGACATTTGGTCTGTATACCAAACGCAGTGCTAGCATGTGGTGTAGTATCTGTTCTGTTCAGGCAATCTTTGCTTGCAATGTGGATGTGATGAACTCTGATTTTAGAGCCAAGTAACGTTCGTTCCCTTTTCTTTCAGATATTGTTTTCGTGAGGACTTGGTATCCTGTTTCTATCCCAACGTTTTATAACCCTGTAACATCCTTGCTGAAACCAGCAGGTGAGAAAGATAGCTGGAGTGGAATGAAGACAACAGGCCAGCTGAGGTATGAGCAAGGCATCAAACTGAAACAAAACAAGGATTCTCTCTATAAGGTATATTTCTCTTTTGCTTTTTGTTTTGTTTTGTTTTGTTTTGTTTTGTTCTGTTTTTAAAAACCAGTCAGATTTGCAGTGTGTCTCAGACCTGTGCAAACTGCAAGCAGTATAAATACATGTTCATACACATGCATGTGCGACTTCAAATTTTTATCCACAAGGCACAGTCCTGGCATCAGATGGGAATAAAAAGGTTGAGAGCAAATTGTTGTGGGTCAGTTAACATTTATACAGTAATCTGCAGGGTAGAAGTCTTCTCCAGAAGCTTACTGAGACTTCTGCTGTTGTAATTAGGGTGAGCATACCATTTACAGTTCAGACCAAGGATGTCAGAGAATGTTGTTTTTTGACTTGCGGTTTATGTTTTTTATGGTTTGTTTTGTTTGGGGTTTATTTTGAGGGGCGTGTCTTTCTTACTTGGTTTGTGGTGTTTTGTGGGTCTTTTCCCACTGAAAGATGAAAAACGAAATAAAAGCTTTTTAAGGTCATGCATCTTATATATGTTTTATATTCATTCTTTTAGCCTATTGTGAGGGAGAAGAGGCATTTCAATAAGCTCCACATTCCTAAAGCACTGCAGAAGGCTCTCCCTTTCAAGAACAAGCCTAAGAATCTTGAGAAGAAAGGCAAGACTCCAAAAGACCAGTGGAGACCAGCTGTTATCAGGGAGCCTCATGAAAAGAAGGTAATTATCACTTACTCTGAAACAAGGACTCCTGAAGGGTAAATGTGTTGTTTAAAGCTTTTCTAACTATTGTTTTGGCACTGGAATCTACTGCTAATGCTAAAGATATATATGTTCCTAGTGAAAAATGATCACTTGCAATTTGTTTTGTTCCTGTTTGGCACGCAGTATGTATATGGAACTGTCACTGAGTGCATGGTGCCTGTTTTTTAGACTAGTAGGTCACCTGAAGCCTAAATACAACTTCTGTCCTTGTCACAGCACTTGCAAGGTATTTCACTTGGATTTAGTGCTCTCATATTATGGGTGACTTAAATTGGCAGCTGCAGTTTTTTATTTGACTTGTCATTGCCATGCATTATTAACACAGGATTTGAAGCAAATACTCTGCTTCCAAAATTGAGAATTAGAGTGCTTGCAGAGACAAGAAGATCCAAACTGCAGTTTAAGTGTTCTGTAGTAGCAATTAGGCATAGCCTTTTAAAAGCTATCTAACCAAAATCAGAGTTCACAAAAATAAAAGCTTTTATTAACTTCCTAACAGGATAAATAATGAAACCATTTTAGAAATTGGGTAACAAGTGCAGAGATAATTAGGAACTTGCCTTGAATCTCTGATTCAATATGTGTGTCCCTGCTGAGGTTAAACTGTTTCTTGCTCACCAAAACTGAGCTGCATGTATATTGATTATCTATTTTCTGGTTTAGATATCAGCCCTACTCAGTGCTTTGAGTACAGTGAATAATTACAAGATAAAGAAAGCCAAAGTAAAACATCGGGAGCAGCTTAAAGAATATCTCAAAGTTAAGCAGAAGGAGGATGAACAGAAATTCAAGAGGCAAAAGGAGGCAAAGAAAAAAGTCTATCGCATCCTGGGACAAAGGGAGAAAAAGAGACAGAAGTCAAGCTTGAAAGGATCTAGTAAGAGAGAAGAACGTATGTAAAATTTCATCAGATTTCAGGCCAAATGAGGAAATAAGGTAGCTGTGCAATTTTCTCTTGAAGAAACAAAAAGGCCTTGGACTACACCAGATGTGCTTTCAAGAGAAGAAAGAAATGCAAATATGACCTTATTCACACTCTTGAATACATTTGGTAATGTATATAAATAAGATGTAGAAGTATGGATTTTGGTTTTTATACAGGAGTATTCTGGAGGACTTTGAATTTCAGTATATTTCTATGCATACTGCATATCCTATCTAGCCAATAAAGTATTTTAATGTCAATTACAGAATACTGTTTGTGTTTTGTACTAATGGACTTCAGTGGAAGAAAACTCCTCTTGAATGTCTCTAAATATATTCCTTACTTTGAGCTATTACTGAAATTTTGGCCTTGGCAAATTTTTTATTAAAAGGTGTGAAGATCAACTGTTACTGGGTGGGAATTTCGGATATTCTTTATCTTTGATCAGAGTAGCTCACTCCTGTGCTTAGATCATCTGCCCTTGCATGAAGGTATCTCAGTTTTTCCACTCCTCACTAGGTTATTTAGCAGAACTTCAGAATAGTGTTGCATCCAGATCTTGCGTTAACTTGGCCAGTTTTGGCACCCTGAGACTGCCAGTAGGTCCCTCACTGACTGCAGCTTTCTGGGCAGGTGGTATCAGACCTTTCCCAAACGTGTGTAGCTACTCTGTGGTTTCCTATAGGGTAAACACCAACAGGGTAACTTGCTTCCTTTGGGAACATCTTCCTGTGTCCAGCCAGCTTGGTTTCAAGGTACATTGTTAGGCTTAAGATGAATGGAGAGAAGAGGTGGTAAATGGTTTCAATCCTGTTAAATAAACTGAGATTTGAAGTCTTTCTCTGCATGACAGAAGGCTTTGAACGATCATTCTGTTGGAAGAGCAGAACTTATTTTTTATGCCATATATGGCATCAAGTAGTTACTATGATATACCTATTTTTAATACTTCATCCTCAAACAGGCAGTGGGGCAGATAATATCAGTAATTTCTTGGTCTCGTTCCTGAATAAGTTTACTCTTTGTCATCAAGCTGAAATTCATTATTATTACACTGTAGTAATATTTGCTATCTCAGATGTGAGATCCCGTGTGGGATCAGGCTACCTCACACAAAAGCTTCTGGTTGAATGGGTCTGTAGATTTTTTTTTTAAACATTCAGTATTTTGGGATTTTCTTAATTAAGCTCATAATGTTCTGTTTACTGATAGTGAAATTTTAATGCATCCATCTTTGTCTATATGATATTAGGCTGACGCCTGACTCAAATTAATTTGTCAGTAATTTTTTTTTTCCCTCTGTGAGATTCAGATGAGGTCACGTGAATATGAAAAGATGATTTATGTTTGAATAATTGAAGAGTCTCTGCTGAATAGACAACTGCTGCCTTCAGAGATTTACAACAAAATTGTTGGCATTTTCCCCCACAGAGTAGTACAGGATGGTTCGCCATCACTTTGTTTCTGCAGGGTTGTTTCTGCTTCTGTCCTGCTGTGCTAGGCTGGGTCTAACCTAAGCCATCAAAGAAGTGCTTCCTATTAACCTTATTTTTATGCTGTTGTGAGTGAACTTCCACCTTAAGTGCTGTTGTTTGCATCTCCCATGCATTCACTTGTGACAAGCTGTTGGTTTTTTGAGTGCCTGGAAAGTTACCACTGCAACATTTGACTTTAGGTTTTCACATTTGCTACCTGGATGTAATGAAAAATAGCTTAGATCTGGTTTATCCATAATAGCTCTGCCAGAGACAAAAATGGAGGACTTCAGTCTTCTTTTCATTGTGGAGAGAAGGACTCGGAGAGCCAACTGAGTGTGAAAATGTTTCACCGGGGAAGGCAGTACAAGATACTTGTTTTGGATTATACTTTCTGGTTTGTTCTTTTTTTTCCTGTTTAGGTACCCTTCTTCAGTGGGACAGAAAATGTTGTAAATTTACCAGACTTTTATAAATGAGGAAAAGTTTAATGAGCAGTGGATTGTAGATGGGAGCTGGCGTGTGTTGTGAGCCCTGCCGCCAGAAAGGCGGCGGCACAGGGAGCCGGGTCAGGGCCTGCATCTGCCGGCTGCTCCTGCTCCCCGATTTACAGCGCTGCAGGGAAGGCTCCAGCGCCAGGGAGCCCTGCACGACGAGGAGGATGGGATTTCTGTCAGCCTGAAAACAGCTACAGCCCCTGCATGGCTGGCAGAGATCTTAATGCTGCTTTTGAGGCAAACTACCACACACCTACTAACAAAGGTACTTGGGTTGTGTCCCCAAACACGAAATAAATCTTGGTTTTAGTAGTAACCGCAATCTCTCACAGTGCTTTTGGCCTGGTTTTAGCATGGACTGTTTCAGCTGTGCCCCCACCCTGGCCCCACATCCCTCACCACAGCCTCCAAGTAAAACTGCCCTAGGAAAAACAAACAATATTTACTGCTCCTCCTCAGTGGCTAAAACAGCCTGGGTTATCGGAGGGAATCGCTGGCAACAGTCCTGGGCTGGCAGGTGGTGGAACGAGGGGCTGAACCGTTCTTATCTTGGATAAGCCCAGTCAGCGCTGTGGGAGGTGCAAATAATTAGCAGTTGTGTTTGTGATTAAGCCTGAGGCAAATATGAAAAACTGTAACAAAAGCAAAGTTGTTCGTACAATGATTTCCATGCTAAAAAAAGTAATGTGCTGGTAGAAGGTGCCATACAGGTCATCCAGGCAGGGTAATACAAAATGAACTGTGTGCCAAAGTATTTCACATGGAAGTGTATACTGACTAATTGTCTGTGAGCAGGGGGATTTCAACAGCAACAGTTCACCCTGTGAGGCTGCAGAAATATGTAACATGGAAGAGAAACTGAAATTGCCAGGAAACAGGGATTGGAATTAAAAACAGATAAAGATGTGAGGGGTGGATTGGCAGCCAGGAGGGCAGTGGTGTTGCTGATGTTACCCATGGAGCTATTTGGAAATGGTTAGCAAAGGCTAATGCCAGGTGAAGGGCAGCTGGGAGCTCACTTTTAAATGAAACCTTTCCCAGAAAGCATAAAGCTAGATGAAGACACAATCTTCCATTTTGGGCTGTCTACCCAGATTCACTTTACCAGGCCTCATTGCCCCTAACTCTCAGTGTTGTTTCAGCCTGATTTCAGGCTGGAATTGGTGATACACCTGCTGGAGAAGATGTGATCTCCTGCCCTGTCCTAGAGGCTGGGTTATGGGATGGGTATCTGGCAAATACCCACTCCAGCAGTTTGCAATGTGTCTGTCAGACATACCCCTCCCCTGGCTCCAGTTGCGTTCAGTGTGTTTCAGGTGTTCACCCTCCACATTGTCAGGTCACCTTGTTCCTCAGCTGTGGCAGAAAACCCCTCTGACCGACTGAAGAAGTGATATAAAATGCATGTGAAGATAACTCTATAGCTATGGGCAGGGGTAGAAATCATACCAGGGCTAACCAGCTTTGAGAGAATTATTTTATACTGCTTGCTGTTTTTAAATGGAATTGCATCTTTGTAATGGTTTGCAAATAAAAACTCTATTCACGTTGTATTTCAAACTAAGTTAGTGTGATACTGTGGCATAGCTATTGTATCCAATTCATATAATTAAAATAAATACGTTAGACTGTCAAAATACTTATGTGCTGTATGTAACGCTCAACATTGCTTGCATATACAAACCTAAGACCAGGCTCCATCACTCAAACTAGGCTGTGTCTGTGCTGGGGGATGCAGCTAAATAAAGAGGTCCTGTTTTTTCCACAACCACTGTGGACACACAGCTCTGAGTGAATTCACTGACATCTGCACACGTGTGCATTGCTGCTTCACATCAGAACTGTAATTTGTTCCTGGCCACCAAAAGAGTCTCAGGGTGTTTAGCATTGGCACAAACTAATGCAATTACACGTATCAGATACTGGTTTCTCTGCAAACAATTCTAAACAGCGTCCTTGCAGTAACTTTAAAGGTCACTGTTGATGGGGTCTCACATTCGCAAACACCAAGCTTAATTTGTTGTCTATTTTAATGTATTGTCCTGAAGTTATTGGGTTTTGAGAACATAGAATCTATTAAGAAGCTTAATAGAGCAGCTCATTCCAATTATAAGAAATGTATTGGTGGAGAAAATGGAAATGCATGGAAGATCAATGTATTAAGTAGTTGCCTGAATGGAAGAAATAGAGGAAATAGATGAAAATTAACGCTCTTTAGTACAAAAAAGGTATGTGCATCTATACGGTACTAAAAATGTTGGGTTGCTTATACTGTAGGGGATGATAAAGCATTTCTATGCTGATCTATAAAATCAGATAAAGAGCTATACACAACTTTTTCCTTCATTCATTTATTTTCCCCAAGATGTTGCTGGGTATAGTTGCATTTGTTTTGTCTTCACTTTCTTTTTTTTTCCCCCCCTTCTGGGTTATATTTTCCTCTTTTGGAGGTTCTTAAATTCCTACACTGGAAGACTGTCATGTTGAAAAGTTATTTGGCAGCAAGATAACTTAGCAGTGAGCCTGAGATGGGTCATTTGTGACTATGCAGTCTGGAGCAACTGGCTCTTTGGCTTTGAATATCTGTTGCTAATTGCCAGGTTTCCTGAGTGAAAAATCAGGGTTTCAGAGTATGGCCTAAGGATGTGGGCATTTGGGTAGTGATCCCAAGGGAATGCTGCCAGTTTCCTTTATCAGTGTTGTCTAAAGAAAGAAAACGGGAGGTTTTGACTCAGATCAATTCTCTGTTCCAGTTTGCCGTGTAGCAGTTTGCTGTGTCATCTGCTTTGGCAAAAACTCATGGGGAGGCAGAGGAGGGGGAAAAGTCTTGAGCCAGTTTTTGCTTTTCCTACCTTTTCTGCTATAGCCCCTCCTGTTCAGTGGAGTCACCATTGAAACATGCATGAAACATGTTTTAAAAATGCTATTGCAATTATTTTTCATTTATTCTTAAGGGGAGGTTTCATAGGAGCTATTAAACAAACCTATGATCCATAGAAATTCAATATTAAAGGCTAGTTGAATTACTTACAGTATCATCTGTTTACTAATTTCACCTTTTGTGCTATAAACAGGTTGCCATCTAAGCCTCATTTTAAACTATCTGTGGATAATATCTGTGAAGGCGTTCCCAAGTTTTTTTTAAGTAGTAGAAGACTGCAGTCTGAATGTAAGCAAAACTAGGTAAAGACTGGCTTACACAAAAGTTAACTCAAACACAATTTGTATATTTGCAGTAGGTTTTCACTTTGAATTGTCTGAACAATTATTTGTCTTGTTTTCCCATGAAAGGAAAAGTCAGTGAGAGCTGGAGACAGAAGTCCCACCACCATGTTGTGGGAAAGAGATAACAGTGGTCACAAACCCTTCACTCTGCATTTCTCCTTCCACAGGAATGGGGAAAGGAGTAAAACCACTGTGCTGGAGATGAAGCAGGCTAGGAAGTGGATGTGTCATAGCTGGGACTGAACTGAAATGTGCTCATATTTTCTCTCTGGGATTTGCACCAAACCTGGCATTTCACTGCCTGAGTAAGAACACGTTTTGGACCACAGCAGGGTTAAATGGTACGACCAAAGATAGGTTAAAATAACATTAGCTGAAAATCACTTCAGTCTCATGAGGCCTGCTAAGATTGTCTCAGATCTTCTCTTTCTCTGTTTTGGCTTAAGATCATAAGTTCCTTGTTTTGGCTCTGCTTTTTTGTGTTTGTTGGGTTTTTTGAGTAACAAATATCTGATGCCAAAGAAAAACACCACTATGTAATAGGAATTCTCTTTTATGCTCAACTTTCCAGCATGTGTTTGTAGTGTTGTATGCTGTTTCAAAAATTATCAGGAGAAGCTGCAAATCTTACAAGACTGAATCCTGTTAAAGATTCAGAGGTCTTTGGATTATGTGATACTTTCTAGGACATATTGTTCATTACAGACAGTAACAACACAGGGAACAAGATGGATTATTGAGGATCTTGACAGATGATTCTGTGATCTAAGACTGCTCATAGCTTGAAAAGAAAGATAGAAATCTTTATTCCTGAAAATAATAAACCTTTGACTTTTGATAGGATTGCTTGTATGATTTAAATGAAAACCTCTTTTTTGGAAGAGGATTAATTTCCAGCCTACTGACAGGTGTGCATTTTAAAATTATTTTATCCAATTTTTCCTGCTTGTTCTTCTGTTTCCAAGATTCATTGCTTAAGCAATTTAAAAAAACCTAATTGTCAATAAAATGTTTATCCCAGTGCCATGTAAAGCAATGTCATTCACTTGGATTTACAAAAAGTCTTTCTACAAAGTTCATTACAAAGGGCTCTTCAGGAAACAAACAGATCGTGAGTTCAGTCCTCCTCCCCCCATGATGCTCCATCTGTCTGGACTGTATCTATTCTAGACACATAATAACCTTTGCTCACATCCAGGAAGGAACAGACTTTCAAAAATTGTTCCCAGAGCCGAACTGGATGTGTTTTTGGCAGGTTTTCTATTCTATAAGGTGTCCTTTCTGGAAAAAATGTGGTGAAAACATATGTAAATGTGTCAGGAATGTTCCAATAAAAATTTTGCTTTGCAGAATTCCATTTACAAATGCCAGACATGGTGTTACTGTTGACCTTATTTGTGTTGTAGCTTTTGGTTAATGGGGGCTGGTCCCTCAGGACAGGGTACCTGGTCTGTTTTGGGACCAGTAACATCTGCTAGGTCTGTTCTGCCTCTTGAGAGGTGGTCTCTGCAAACCCCACAAAACTCAGGGCTTGGCTTAAAAATCATCTTTCCAGAATGCAAAACTGTTTTCTGCAGCTTCAGCGCCAGTGTTAATGAAGGAGCAGCAAGTACCTGGGAATTTCACCCCTGGGTGTTGCCTTGCCCTGATTGGGAGAGTGTAAAACTGTTTCCACCTGTGGCTGTCTGGTTGGCTGCCCAGGAGATGAGAGCCCTCCTCCCACCTGTGCTGCAGAGGTGGTGGCTGGTAGGAACAAGTTCTGGTGAGGCCGTAACTGTCCTGTCACCTCACACAGCCGCATCCCTGCTCTGACTGTGCCATCTTGCCTTGTGCTTGGACAGTTTTGACTCAGTTGTACCCTGAGGGTTGTAAAGCAGATGCTGCAATAGCCCTGAGTGTGCCAGAAGCTTCGCCACACACAACCAGCATTCAGGCTGTTAGTCTGATAGTGCTGGGACTCAGACATGGAAAAGTACACGACAGACTTGTGGAGGTGGGTTGAATTGTTTGGTTTTTTTTAATCTTTCTGGTGGAGAACTTGATGTTTGTACTCCCAGTGTAACTTTTCAATTCTAGCTGTCCCCAAAATATGGGAAAATGCTCTGTGAAGAATTCAGCAGCAAGTTAATTGCCTCCCTACCCATAGAAGCAGAACTCTGCAGCTGCCTGTCTCTGACCATCACTCCTGATTCTTGTTATTAATTCTGCCTGAGATACTAATGAGTCCTGTAGGGTTTTTATACTGTGCAAGGGAATACCCGGAAAGAGAGGAGGGCTGATGGCCAGACCGCAGAGAATTATTGCTGCTGTGGAAGAGAAAGCCAAAGTACCTACTTTTCTCTAAGGAACCGGGTTTTAATTCTGTTATTGGCACCTTTTCTGGTGGCTGAGTGTTCCTGTCTGTAAGCCTGATGTGGGTGTGTAGCTGCACGCACAAACCTGCATTGTCACGACTGCGCTTTGCCTCCCTTGCGCTCACAGCACGGGGCTGTGGGGCAGGAGGTGCTGCTCGGCTCCATCGCTGCAGGCAGAAGGTAACGAGGACAAGGCACAGAGAGGCACTGTGCTACGTGCCTGCTGCCACATCTGCTGTGAAGCTTCACGTGTTTTTGCAAAATGCTTTAGGAGCTGTGGATGAGAGCTGGTCACTGTTGGAGGGACAGCGTGAGGGCCATCAGCGACCTACAAGTGGCATTGCCAAACGGTGACAGCAGGTGTAGAAAAGCATAAATCTTTGGGCAGTGCAGGCAAGCCTTGTCCTAAGATGAAGCAGTTCTAAATTCAGATATTTGGAAGGTCCCGTGGTACTTTATAAATCCTGCAGAGCGCTCTCCAAAATCTGGAAGCTCTGTCTCCTCTTGCTTTGAAGCCAAGAACACTTAGAGCTAATTCTCTCTTCTTTGCCCTTGCCATTGACCTCATTTATGGAGATGAAAGAAGGAAAAACAATTAGCTCACTGGGAAATTCTATTATGTGGAAGGGAGGTGGACGTTTGATCAATACTCTTGGGCTATGGTCTCAGCTGGAAGGGCAGATTTTTGTCTCCCAGATGGAGTGATGCCTGGTAGTCCCTGAGGCTTGCAAGTGGGAAAGATAGCGATCCAGCCTTTCACTTCTGGAAAACTAAAAGATGCCACTTTCATCTTCTCAAGAAATGAACTGCAATATATATTGGACATAATTCATCCTGTTGTTGTTGGGGTAAAAGGGCTCAGTAGGGAAACGTGCCTTTCATTCCACTGTGCCTAACGGTGTAAACCAGAACCCACCCCAGCCTCTTGCTGTCCCAGCCCAGAAGTGATTTCTCTCTGACTTTCACAGTATCAGTGACTTACTCCATTCCAACCTGGAAGACATTCTCTGAGCTCCTCCCTTGCTCTCTCACCTTGCTGACACAACTGGGGCCCTGGGCATCACCCGTGCTGTGGGCTGGGGTGTGCACACAGTGTGTCTTGCTGAGGGCAGCCTGTGCCACTGCGCGTCGGCTGTCACTCCAAAGCAGCCTCTCTGCTACACTGGGGCAGGTGAAACAGACCTGGCTGCTCTTAAATGTTAATATTCTCACTGAAACAAATCAGCCTCTATTAGGAGAGGAAAGGATAAGCGGGCTTTTGCCTTTGAAGCTACTCTTGAATGATTTGAATCAGTGGTTTTTTCCCAACCACTGCAGAAAAGTATTAATTTAGCTCATTTAAGGTTTGTTACTCTGAAAAGACAGAGATGTCAATATTTGTGAGCTCAAGGTTTAATTTCCAGCAAGAGAGCTGTTGAGAAGTTTTAGTAATGTATGGCTAATTTGTTGTAAAGTTAAAACCGTAAACTAGCACTGTTAATGGGAATTCTTACACCTCTGCTAATGTCCTCCAACATACACATATTATTTTCATGCCACTAGTTGCCTTTTGGAATGGATAATTTGCCATAATGAGTAAAGCAATTAATCTGCTGAGCCTCCTATTTTCCTTCCAGCTATAGCTAATACAGAGAGTTGGTATATTTAGCATTTTTATTCTACATCCACTTTAACAGTCTCAATGTTTTTTACTCATGTAAGTGTAAGAAGCCTCTAAGCTACTCTAATAGCGGAGAGCTCATAAATTATCTGCTTTTGCCAAGGTGGGAAACAGAGCAATGGAATGGCAAATGTCCTTTAGTGCTCCTGGTGCTGAATTTAGAACATTGTAGCTGTGAGTCACAAAGCAGTGATTCCATAGATCTTTATCCTGTAAGTGAAAACATGGGATATTTTTAAAAAATAATAATTAATAAATTCATTTTGGCACATTTTATTTCAGTTCATGTATCTTTTTCTCCCCCCAATATGCAACCAGACCTTCTACTGATCTTTTATTGGCTCACTTGGTCAGAGCATGGTGCTAACAGTGCCAGGGTCATGGATTCAATCCCTGTGTGGGCTATTCATTTAAGAGAGTTGGACTTGGTGATCCTTGAGGGCCCTTTCCAACTCAGAATATTCTGTGATTCTATGAAGTCACTCACCAGCTCTCCCGTACTTGTTTTGCCCCGGGAGCTCAGCTGTAGCACCAGCCCCGCACCTCCCCCAGGCAGGCTCTCCGTACCCCAGCAGTCCCTCAACTCCCCTCCCCACTGGCCTGCTAGATAGATCCCAGAAAATTTGCTAGGGTTCTGTGATCTAGCAGATGAGACACAGGCTTTTCTGGTTAAGGTGAGTGATAACTGATCTGCTACACCTTGTTTTGCAGGCGTTTCAGCACCAAATCTTCAGTGCCAGGTGGCTGGAGTTGGTTCATATAAAGGTTGAACACAGTCACAGCAGCTGCTGCACTTGAAAGAAGGTGGTGGAACCAGGTAAGAAGGAAGGAAGTGTTGCACTACTGATTCCTTGGCATTGCTGGACATCTCTTTAGAAGCCATGTAAGAAAATTACTTTCTAAGCCAAGTATGCTGTTGTTTTTATGAATTGTCTATCAGTCCTGTTACTTGCTACATGCAATGCAAGGGGCTGGCTGGGCTGATGTTTTTTAGATGGTGCTGCTTTCTGAACATTGTGTTCTGGCATGGGGTCCATCTGTTTGTGTTTCCCTGGGGGTGGCAAGGGCTGCAGCACCAGGTACTGTGTGCTGTGTCCTTGTGAGCACTCCTAGAGAGGCCCTGGCCAAGGCTTGCAGTCTCTGCCAATTTTTCTTCAGCCCTCAATCCTGGAGTTTTTTGCTGTTAGTTTTAAAGAAGATAAATAGCACCACAGAACTGTCTGTGTGCAGCAGCAGTGGTGACTTACTCCTGCCAGAAGTGAGGTTTCAGTGGGAAATCTGGTCTGGACCCTGGTATGACTTGTCTCTGCTCATCAATGTAGATTAGGCATGTGACCTCTCCTGCTCTACAGTTGATTATTTCATTATTGTTTGGACTTACAAAATTATCTGTTGCTAAATATAGCAACAGCTCCTTCCCTGGGTAGTTTCTGGACTAGGGAATTTGTCTGCCTACATTTAAGAAGTTCTGCTTCCTGCTCAGATGATACAGCACAAGATGCCCCCCACCCAGAAATAGCAGGGCCTTTTGAGGGGTGCTCTGAGTACATCTGGGGCATGCTTCACTTCATGGTCTGGCCCCAGCTGTGACCAGGAAATGGGCATGAGCTGTTATCAAACTGGAACAATAGGGGAGAAAAAGAGCTGGTCTCTAAAGTTCTGGCAGCAAGGAGAAGCTGATTTGGGCAGAAGCATGCCCATCCTTTTGGAGTGGGGGTGCTCACTGTGGATCATGTCAAGGAGGAGTACAGCTATCTTCAATGAGCAAAATGGGCATGAGAAAGTTGTGCTGGTCATGAGGAGGAGTGCAGTGCTAGGATAACTGGTCAGTCAGGCTAAAGTGGTGTTCAGTTCTTACAATGCTGGAGATGCAAATAAAGGCCTGGTGGGGCCGAGCAGCCTTTCTGCAAGGCTGTTTCTTGGAAGTGTGGGTGACCTTGGAAACAGAAGGGCCCTCCCTCCAAGAGGGCTGCTCAGAAAGCCTTGCAGTGCTGCAGAAGAGGCATTTTGCAATGCACCAGGTGGTGGGGACTAGCGCAGGCTGGGATCAGTGCAATCTGGAATACCAGGTGGCATGCTGAAGCCTGGTGCCAGCACAGGCTTGCTATCATTCTCGTCATATAATTCATTGGTGATCTTGCTAATTTGAAATCCGATCTGTGTTTTGTATTGACTTAAATATCTTCTGCCAAATGAGTGGTAGTGTGAAAATCTAGCATTAATTGTTTGTCAAGACACATCTGAAGAAGCAGTCGAAGTGAGTATGACTCACTTGAAAGAAGTGTTTTTCACCTCTATTTCCCCTCTTCTTTCCACCGCGTTCACCTCATCTCCCTTGTCTTTGCAGAGTGATGCTTTCTTTAGGGAAAAACATTGGGGCTTTGGCATTGAGAGCTCTGCAAAGGTACTGCTCAGGCTGCTGGAGCTGCTGAAACACTGAGTAGCAGATGACAGGTTTTCTGTCACTGCTGCATTTCTGGATCTTTTTCTGGATGTCTACAGTGGCATTTCACAGCAGAGTGAGATTCAGTGACCTTTTGCCGGGTCATCAGCATGGGGTTTATTCTCGCTTTTCTCTCAGTTGTGAAGCAAATGCTGCTGGCACAGTTGGCAGGTAAGACTGCACTGCAGATGAATCTGATGTGATGGGACTGCTGCAGTCTGGAGGGATGAATGTGTGGCAATGTCTAAAGCCAGGTAACTCCTCAAGTCTTGTTGTGATACGGCGAAATGAGGTAAAATATTTTTGAGTGCTTCATTTAAATAGGTGGAGTATCGTGCCTTCTCTTTGCTACTGCATCTTGTATCTATTTCAAGGGAAAATAAATCGCTTTAAAAGTGTGGGTCTGTCTGTGGCAGAAGTAGCACTTAATAGAAACAGTGTGAAGAAAACAGTCATGTTTGCAAGCTGTCGGAGAAACTTGCCTCTGATTGATCTTCCGGGTTAGCAGAATGTGGCAACCTATAGCAACAAAAGTGAACAAGCATGGGATAAAATACAAGGTCTGCTTAAAAATTTATTAAGCTGAACTCCGAAACCTCAGAAGGGTATTTGTGTTGGGACTTTTCTTTTTTCTTAGCAGTGTTTCTAAACAATCTGGAGTGAATTAGACCCCTACAATTGGAAATTTAATTTGGGGTCATCTTTAAATGAACTCTAAAAGCATTAGACTCTGCTTGGCCAGGATCTCTGCTTTGGGCCTAAGCCCAGCATGTCATCTCCAAATCAATTCCAAGGTCCCTTTCCAGCCCAAGCTACTATTGATTATTTCTCTTTCCTTTTAACAAAAAGTCATCTCTGCGGTGATCACATTATATATCTTTGTCAGTAAATCAGTAAAGGCAATTTCAGACCGAAGGAAGCTGCTGCCTGAGGAAGCACTGTGGCTTATGTCTGGCAGCAGTGCAGCAGCAGCTGCTGTGTGTGCCTGGGCTGGCCACTGCTCCCCCAGCACGGCCACCTCTCGGGCTCACAAGGCTGCAGCTGCTCAGCACTTGTGCAAAAAGGAGTATGTATACAGATTTTAGGCACTTGCCCTTCCCATCTCAAGTTTTGGAGACAGTTTTATCTTTGGATTCGTTTTGGAAGCGGAATATAATCCTGGAGAGAGGGAGGTACAGTTTGGTGGGGTTTGCTGCTGATGGGCTGGTGCACATCAGAGGTGTTGGGGATGTGTGGTGTCACCTCCGTAGTGACAGGCTGCAACATGTGGCAGGAGGTCTCACTCTTGAGCCAGCTGTGTTGTATTTTGACAGAAGATAGGGAATACAGAATGGTGCTATGATAAGGTTGGAAGAGTGTTTGTGCGCCCATGACTTTTCAAGCAACAAGTTTTGTTTTGGGTTTTTTTTCAGGTGAAAATACTCTTTTTTAGTAGAAGCTGTCATGGGAATCCCATGGAAAATAACTGTAAATAAGGGACTGATGTGTATGTAGTTTGTGTCAAGGCATATGAAATTAGAATAAATCTCCTAAAATAAAGGCCAGGTGGCAATACAAGCCAGAGAAATGATGCCCTGTGTGCTACTAACTTTGTTAGTGCAGTTACCAATAATTACCACATCCCTAAATGACCATATTGTATTCAGTAGTGTCAGTAAGGTCAATTCACAGTCATAGGATGAAAGGGGACACTCCAATAGCTCTTAATGTGCATCAAAATGAGAAGATTGATATTGACAAGGTGACCTCAGCTCCGAAGGGGCAGTTTATTTTGAATGGCTGTAGTTTTCTTTTGCTTATGACTGACAGCCTCAGTGGTATGACTATTTTCTTTCTTTCTGTGGGTGTTTTTTTCTTGTCTCGAGCCAGCACCCCAGTTCGTGTTAGCTATTGCATATAACACAGCTACAACAAGTAAGTAAAGACCAGTAAGGTTTTTCTGCAGCAAGTGGCTGCACCCCGGTGCCCAATGTCCCCCAAGTGCCCTTTGATCGTTCTCTGGATGACCCTGGCTCTGTGTTAATGTCTGGCATTCAGTTCCGCAATTAAAATGTGTGGCCTGACATCAGTTCCGAATTCGTCTTTCCTTCAATTTTTCATGTCCGCCCAATTCATTCTTTTGTCCTCTCAACCTTCTCTGTGTCAGATAACTGTGTAGTTTATCCTCCAGTTGCCATTAGTGGAAAGTTTGCTGTAATTTATTTACAATTTCGCATCTTTTTCTCTTTTTGCATTGAGTTTTGTACTGAAAAGGAACTTAATTGGTGTTCTGTAAAATTTGGAGCCATCAACACTTCTATTTATTGCACAACTTTTTTTCCCCCCTAAATAAAGTGATTAAAAAGTTATGCTGTACACTTTTTGGAGGAAGAACTGCATATTCTTCTTTGCCTGCAGAACACCTGGGTACGTGCAAATTTGTAAACTTAGTTAGCTAAATGTAGGCCCTGAAGACTGTTCTCTGATTATATTAGGCAATTAAAAGCTCAGGCTTAGTGAGCGCTGTTGCTATCAGCGGAATGAGAAAGCATTTTTAATAAACACTTTGAATATCTCCAGGATTTGACTGTTTGACAGTATTGGCTATGGAGGGAGGCTATGCTGTTATTGCTTGAGTGATCAATGGAACTGTTCTGTTGCACTGGAGGAGAAAATTTTACATTAAATTTCTTTTACATGTAGAGGAGAAAAAGAGGTTATGAAGTGTAGCAAACTTGTGAGAAAACACAACTTTCAGTAGAGGGCTCTTTAACCTCAGCTTCCTTGGAGGTTAAGAATACTTACATTGCATTTCTTCCTGCAGAATATGGTGCTGCAACTGTAGAAAATGCTATGCACTGAATAAAATAAATTGTACAAACAGAAGGGTGCACCCCCCCCACCTCCCCAAGCCTCTTGATTTGGTATAATACAGTGTAAGATATTTGTAAAACAGACAAAAAGGAAATACTCATCCTTGATGTTTACAATATCGGATGCAGCTTGGAAGCAATTTCTGGTGCAGAATTTGCTACACGTGCCTTAGGTAAATGGCTGGCTTGTTAGGAGAAAAATCTAGAATAATGGGGCCAGGAGCAGTAACTGTTCTCAGAGATGTGAAATGTGAGGAGGTGACTTGGCAGTCCTGGAGATGTGAGAGCAGGCAGATAGACCTCAAATATCTGGGGTTTTCTGCTCTCTTCTTTATCTGGTTGAGGTCCCCTTTCCCCCACGAAAACTCTGGTGATCCCTGAGCAGCAGCATGGGGTGGCTGTTGCTTCTTGCTTGAGTGTTGAGGCAGGAATGATGCCTGATGTGGTACGTGAAGTATGCAAAAGCTGTGGCTTATTTTTGTTCTTCCATCAGTACGCGTGTTGCATTTCAGCTCAGTGTCCAAGTCCATGACTATTTGGACTATATTGGTACTAATAAATAGCGGCAAATGTAACTCTTTTGTCTTGGTATAAAATAATACTGTTAATTTTTTTTTTGTCAATATCCAGGGAATACTTTGCTTTTAAGACAGGAAGAAGGAGGTACTTTTTAATAGAACTTTTGCTGTCTTCTCTGACTTCCTGTTAGTTGAATAATGGGGGCAAAAAAAGGAGGCAAAACTTAACGAAGAAAAAATCATGACACTTTGACTAACTTTTAAAAATAAGTTCATAAACTGTGCATTTGTAATAAGTTTACATCGATTGTTTTTCCTTAGATATTAAGATTTATTCTCCCTAGGGTGCAATAAATCTGAGGTGGAAACAGGCCAGCGTACGCTCATTTGTTGCCTCTTGGGAAACGGCGTTCGCAGAGCGATCGCTGGCCTGGAGACTCAGCTCCTGAATGGGTTAAGAAGTGTGAGAGCAGAGCCAAGTTAGGGACTCCAGAGTGAGCCAGCTGTCCAGGAGAGTGGAATAGAGGTGTTTTTGTCAAATACTTGCAGAAATAGCTCTGACTTCAGTGACTGGTTTTGGCTGAGCAGCTTGACATTGCTGAACTCAGTCATGCTATGTGCTATCTCTGTTTAAGGGACTATTTGTATTTAGATGGGCAGTAAAAGTTTGCTAAAATAATTTTTTAAGCAGATGACTGTTATAAACCATTTTTTTTACCTCAACACCCTACATTGTCTCTGTTGCAGCTTTTTTTTTTTTCTCATGCAGCTGCATGGAAGCAGTTTACTTCCATGTGTTCCGATCTTCAGTGACCTCCTGTTCTGTTCTCTGACTTTTGAGCAAAGCTCTGGTTAAGCATCTGGACCTGCCTGGAGAGTCTTTTTCTGTGTAATAGACTGAAAGCCTCAACTGGTTTTACACATTGACTAGAAAAATCTTGAGAGCTGGATTACAGCTGGTTTATTACTGACTGTTACTTTGCTAGATTTTTGTGCAAACTGTTTTAAATCCTCTCTGTCTCTTCCTAAATTATCTCCATTACATGTTAGCACAAATACATGTGATAGATCTAAAATCAATGGCTTGCTACAGGACACAATATTAGGCTTCTTTTTTATGATATTCAGTCATGCTGGTGATAACAGATAATTTCTCTTAAAAGGTGTTTACCCTTAGCAGTATTTCATTAATGGAAAGAAATGAAGATGCCAGACCTCCTCTTCTGTTAGGAAGTCTTCTGTTGGAAGTGCAAGAGCAGGGCCCCTAGAGGCAAAGGGCCTGTATTTTTAAGAGCAGTAGTTCAGTAATTGCTATGGTTTTACTGTAATCCCAGACTGCTTTCTTGGTCTGAGGACAGAGAGGAGGGGTGCTATGACAAGGCAAGTGTGCCTTTTCTCCCTTCTGTGTTAAGAAAGGGGGGAAATTTTGTTGATACATTTCAAAAAAAATTTTTTTTTCTTGAATTGGCAGCTGAAGATCCAAGTTTTTCCGCTGCTACCCTGCAACTGGGAGCAGTAACTGTCTGGTCACTAGATGTATATACACTAAGTAAGCAGCAATGGTTTCCTTATTGCAAACTGAACTGCACTGAACCTCTAACTTCCTGTCAGGATGCTGTTGACAGCAACAAGGACCCTTTAGAGGTCACTTACAAATACTGGTTTAAGCTCCTACACAGAAAAATTTAAACTAATTACCCCTGTGTTGAACAAACTGCTCTTTGCCAAGTAACATAATAAAGCGGTGCCTTATTGAAGGGAGGAAAGGACAGGACATCAGGAAGGAAATTGGGTTTGTACACACTTAAGCAGACTATTTCTTCCCCCAGATACCGCTGTTATGGGAACTTTCCTTCTCTGGTGTCCGAGGAGGCTTTGTCCAGTTGCTGCCCATCCTGCAGCAGGAGATACTGGCAGCCCAGGATGCCCAGAGGCTCCTCGGCCGCTGCTGCACGTGGGGTACTGCCCAGGGAGGTGAACTTCTGCTGCTCAGTCCTCAGCATGACTGCGGCTCTTGCCTGCGACAGACAGGCTGTTATGGGTCTTTCTGTGGCTGCTGTTTCCTTGTCCTGTGATCCAGCCTTCTTCAAAGCAACAAGAGAAGTTAGGCTGGCTTCTTTCTGTGGAAAATGTCTTGTTACCTGCTGGGCACTGGGAAGTAGATCTAGAAATACTCTTTGCAGAGGTTCTTTACTAGTAATTTATATTTTGACTGATATTTGAGCAGGCGCTTGTGCCAGGTGTTTTTATTCTGTGATGTATAACTGAACACTGGTTTCATGCTTCACAAATAAGCAAACCAAAGAGAGCAATAATAACCTCAGAATATCTACCTGCCCAAGTGGATCCCCGGTCAGTGGGATTAAAGTGCAAAAGGGGCCAACAGAGGTAATATTTTTATCCTGTGCTCTGGGAAGGAATCTCATGGCATGAAATGACATATGGTAGAGGTGAAGAATGGTCAGAGGCAGGAAGGGCAGCTGAGTCTGGCTTATGCCACAGGCAAAACCTTTGGTGTGAGGCTCTCCTGGCTGTGCCTGGCTTCCACCTGGTGATGTTTGCTCTCACTGCCTTCGGTCACTGCACCAGGATGCTCTGTTTTACTGATTACGGTTCATTTTTCCATGTTACTGGAGAAGTGGTAGAGGTTTACATAATTCTTGCAAATACTGCTGGGGTAGTATGGGATTAGATAATTTCCATTGTCTAAAACCTGCTGGTGTTACACTCAAGGTAGAAGAAAGCACACGTGATCTGTCAGTTCTAGCATTTTCTTAATGTGTTTATTTTCGTATTGGGATAGGGGTTTAACCTTTCTGGCTTGTTAGAAAAGACTGGTTTCTTCCAACAAAGTTCATGCAAATATAGGCAAGAAATACAGAACAAGTACAAAACACTTCATGTCCATTCCCACAAAATAACAATTGAAAAATTTCAATCTTTAGAAACTCCATTATAATGCTACTTGATTGCAGAAATAAAATGTATCTCTTCTAAACATCCTCTTTGTTTCCACAGTTTTTCAATAATTTTGTATGGAATATGGTTGTGTCTTGTTCATAAATATTACAAAAAGAATGGAAAAAAGATGTGTTTATACTGGCAACCAAATATGAGATTTCTACGAATTCATAGTTTGAATACATTATAAATGTAATTGTTCCTGAATGGTATAAAAAATCCAGTTTTTTATTTTCATTCAGAGCGATCTGATTTTACTGGGCTGGAGCTGAAAAGCCTTTTACAAAGGTGTTCTCCTCATGCTGCTGGATTTAACTAATGTTTTGTAGGTGTTGAAGCCAATGATGTGTTTCTAAAGAAGAGGGCTTTGGACCACGAGGGTTTTGCCTTTGATCCTGGCATGCACAGAGCCGTTCTGAGTGTGTGCTGTCACAGTGCTGAGACACCCAGCTTTGAGCTGTGCTTGCCAAGTAGCCCATCAAGTCTGAGGCCATTCCTGTCCACTGAGGACGAGCTGTACGGATCTGTTACCCCACAGCAGGACCTTTTTCTGGATAGCAAAGAGAGTTGAAAAATGCTGTGTGGGCTTTTTGTTTAACGTTTTTATTTTCACTGTGTCAAACTGGACACTGTACATGAGCACTGCAGTAACCACCTGTTAATGCAGCTGGAGGTCAGCTACACCAGGGGATGCTGCCTTTGGATAGTTCTTCTGAAGAAGAATTTATGCTGTAACAATCTTTTGAGTTATTGAGTTCTATAGCCACACAAATTTAAGTAGAGAGGAGAAAGAAAGCTCAAACATATGTAACTTTTTAATTAGCAGCAAGTTAGATTAATGTATCTTAATACTTAGTATTGGCTTTCTGAAGAATATTAGATACAATATTTTTTTATTTGTAAGTATAGGTAAATACAATAAAACTACAGTCATTGTCTAAAGTTCATAGCTGGGATATTTTCCTTCCATTTTCGAAAGACACCTGAGGTTTCCTTTTTGAGCTTATGTTTCAAAACTGATAAAACTCAGAGGGCTTTTTCTTGCTGCAGTATTAATTTCATTTATGAAGAAAGCCAAGAGATCAAATATTGACCTGACCTAGGGAAAATATTGACAGTATAACCAGGAACTTTACTGCTTAAGGTGCAGAATGAGGACAGAAATCTCATACCCAGGGTGCAATGAAAGTTTAGAGGCAGCTTGAAGATAATGCGAAGAGACAGGTTGTCTGAGTTAATACCAGATGGGGGAAGACTCAGCAAAACCAGAAGGGAAGAGGTTGCATAATGCCTTTCTAAATTGTATTAGTCTTTGGGATAGTCTTTGTTTTATAGTATATAGCAAAGTGATTTATAGTCTTGCAATAAAAGGGTGTTTAGAGGATTAATAATCCTCCCACCTTTCCAAACTTTAAACCATCCACATTGCTTTCAGAAGCCAAGATATGACCCACTGTACAATTTGTTGTATTTCACTGGTTTCCTTAAATATGCTCGACACTGTGACCAGCAAAGTCCTAGACAATCCTGTAACTTTATCAGGCTTGTGCGTTAAAATGCTTGATGACTTCTAGTTTGTTGTGGGTTTTGTTTTTTGTTGAGGGTTTCTTGGTTTGGTTTTTTGATGTTGTTTTTGGTTTGGTTTTTTTTTTATTGTAGCTCTTCCATTTTTTTTCTGCAGTATTGATGACTTTTTTTGAAAAGACCAAGTTGGAGGGGATGGTAGTTGCTGCCTGGATGTTACTCCTTGCTTGGCCAGTAGGTCTAGGGCAATCACACTTCTTGCTGTCTGCCTGTTCAGTCTTTGCTCCACACTGTACATGTATGTGGCACTCTGCAAACCAGGATGTGGGCTTGGTCTTCTCTTTCCACTTTATCTCTTCAGAAGGGCTGAGACAGCTCCTGTCTCATTTGCTACTAAACTGAAAGTAACATAAAATGGCTAACAGTGCTGGATGAGTATTGCATTACGTGATTTTTTGGCTACCAAATACTTGTAGTGCAGTAATTATTAAGTAAAACCGATCTGCCTGAGGTCACAAAGCCAGGAATAGAGCACATATCTCCTGACTCCTGATCCAGTGATGCAGCTGTTAATTCACACAATTTCTACTTGAGTTCATTAAAAACCTTCTCCCTCAGCTCTGCCTCCCTCAGCAGCCAAAATTTCTCCTTTTAATAGAAGAAAGGAGCTTCCTTTGGGACTGCAATTCCCCCCACAGTGAAAAACTTATCCAGCTGAGACTATGTGCTATCTTTTGAAGTACTGTTAGCCCTTTCTGACCTGAGAAACAAGGGGGGGACTAAACTCTTATATCTAAGCTTGGAAAGCACATCTAATGCAGTCAGGGCATGTGTGCTAGACAGTTCTCATGTCTGAATGCTGTAGATAATGCGCTCTAAAAGTTCTCCAAGATGAAAACTTACTTTATTATAACAAAGATGATGTTCATTACCCCTCCTAAACCAACTAAACTCTTACATAGAACTACAGAATGGAAATGGAAAATGAGTCAGGTGTGGGGAGTGTGTGTGGTTTTTTTATTGTGATATTTACTTTTTATTGTGATATTTTTATTTGTATCTTGTTTTTCTAGGTTAGTGGTTTTGTTGTGATTTTTTTTTTTTTTTTTTTTTTTTTTTTTTTTTTTTTATNTTTTTTTTTTTGCTTGTTTTCAATTTTGAGGAGTAGATTTTGAGGGCAGCAGGGACCATTATGGTCTAGTCTGCTGTGGAAGTCAGTGATACAGAACTTCATCCTGTGATTTCTTCATTAAGCATCTAATAGGTGGCTGGATGTATTTTTTTAAGTAGATAGCTATTCTTGATCTACTTAAATTAGTGCCACATAAGGACTAACCTTTTCACATGCCAAGTTGTCCCTACTCTTAAATACTAATTTTAGTCTTAATGGCTAAGAAATGGAGGTGCATATACTCTCAGAAGACAGCAAACATAGCTCACTACAATAAGGATGCTCAGAGCATGAGCTAGATGCCATTTGGTAACAAGCTGGATTACACTTATATCTCACTTCAGATAAAGCACTAATTTAGAACTATTTAAATTAGAATTTCATTATATTAATTTACTTCCATGCTTCAAGAAATAATTCTGGAGAGAGCTGAGAAGTTGTTTCAGCATACGTTGTTATTCACAAAAGATGAATCCTGTATGTTTCTGGATGAGGTCCTACCTATGTTTTTAAAACAGCATTTTTAAAGCTTAAAAATAAATCTTTTTCCAGAGTAATATATTATTTATGCCAATACAGAAAAGACTCTTAGTGTTCTACATATAACAAAACTTTCAATGGAAATTGGTGTTAGGTATATTCAGCTTGTCTCTGGATCATCTTAAACCCCTTGGGACTTTGATTTTATATTCTGTAGCCTTCTCCAAAGCTTTAATTTCAACACTGAAAACTAGTCACATGTAATAAAATATTATGTGGATGCTTTTCCTTACTCCTTGGGATCAAACAAATGTTTTCTTTTTTTTCTTAGAGTTCTCAGTATAATGCATTGAAAAGCTGCTACAGAAGCTTAGTGTTATGAGCTAAATAAAAGTAAAGTGGGACTCTGTGCTGTGAGATTGAAGTCAGTGTTGTGGTATGGAGTACACAAGGCATTGCAAGAGTTTGTAGTTTTAAGTGTCCAAGAAGCTGGGAGGAAGGAGAGGGGACAGAAGAGTAAATCCCCTCATTTCTGCAGGTGTTTGAGCTATGGGATACAACAGTACTTTAACAGCCTGTTTTTCCCCTCTGTTCCAGGAGCAATGCCAGTGCTTGCTGGAACAGCACTCAGAGGTGACCGTATCACTCTCTACAACTTCCTGAAAGGTGGTTGTAGTCAGGTGGGGGTTGGGCTCTTTCTTCAGGCAGCAGCTGACAGAACGAGAGGACACAGTCTTAAGCTGTGCCAAGGGAAATATAGGTTGGATATCAGGAAGAAATTCTTTATGGAAAGAATGGTGAAGTACTGGAATTGTCTGCCCAGGGAGGTGGTGGAATCACCATGCCTGGATGTGTTTAAAAAAAGATGGATGTGGCACTCGGAGCCATTGTTTAGTTGAGGTGTGAGGGCATGGGTCGGACTCGATCTTAGAGGTCTGTTCCAACCTGGTGGTTCTGTGAACAGGAAACTTGGCAATCTCAGTTGTCTCTTTATTAGCACTCTGTGTCTCTAAATCTTTGTGTCCCCTATCTCAGAGGGCACCAGAATCCGGAAGTTCATCAGAAATTCAGGAGTCTGGGTGCCCTAGAAACTGGATTGAGACAGCAATGTGCACGTGTGTTTTGCTGCTGCCTCTCCTTAAGGCATTCCATGTTATACGATGTAAAGTGTATGGTGATGTGGTTAGTGATGTGTAAGACTAAAGGTAACTCAAAAACTCAATCCCTGTCTTTTTCAGGTGGCTTTAACTTGGGGACTGTGACATGCATAGAAAGTGGCATACAATTGCCAGTGACTCTGAAGTCTTTTATGTGTATTCATGTCTTTTATGTGTGTTCATCCCTGTGCTCTTGCTAGTGAAAGGTGCAGGGTTTTCAATTTTTAAAAAAAATTTTTTACAATTCTATCTTCAAATCTCAAAGCAAATTTTTAAGGAGGTGAAAGAGTTCATAGTATGTGATAGCCTGTGCACAGAAACTGTGGAAGTCCAGTCCAAACCAGGATCAAGCAAAATTCTCATTTCCTCATGATACTTAAACTGATTTTAAACTGAAGGACAAACCCACGTTTAACTTCAACCACAGAATTCAAATTAAGCACACTCTTTGGTGCACGTGCTGAACGGGAATCATACAAGAAAGGTGTCAGAGCAGTTTCTCTGGAGCACGTGTATGTATAAATGCATACACACTACAAAACCATCAGTTTATTGGGGATTGCAATATAGCATGAAGATTTATGCTATCTCCTGGAGCAGTGTTACTCAAAGGAATCGCTAAGGGAAAGGATACACATGTAGAACATTTATAATATTGTTGTACTGACTATAACTTCTGATGATGGACAGATTTTCTTCCTTGTGCATCTTACTGGTACTTTTACCACCTTACTTTACAACAGCAATGATTAAATTTAACATTGGCATTTCCTAGTGAATGGGAAATCCTGCTCTGGACTTTGAAACAGACATTTTTCTCTCTATATGTCTACATGTTCTCTGTGTGGGAGTGTGTGTCTGTATATATATATCAGAACTTTAATATATATATGTTTTTATTTCTATATTAGCTCAGTACTGCTTCACTACTTTTCCTTTACAATTTGTCTTATGAATCAGAATGGTATTTTGATTGTACAAAAGTCATCTTCGTGTAGTCTGCCGAGCATTGGTGCCATGATTTGCTGGAGTGTGATTTTTATATACCTATATAGATACCTATGGCTATATATATAGCTGTATACAACAACTACATAATTTCTCACAGAGAGAGAATGAGGTTTATAGAGCAATTTATCACAGATTTTGTCAGTGAAAAGGAGAAAGAGATGATCCTACCTCCAGCCATGGCTCTAATCTTTTCATGAAGGGAACTGTCAGATGGGCTTTGATTCTTCCTATCTAATTGTGTCAAAGAGTTAGTATCCCATTTCTGGCAAAGAAAGAATGAAAACTGTTAGTTTTTCTATAAATATATATGCATGAAAAAGGAAACAGCCTGACTTATAAGGATTATTTTCTGCTCTTCTTCTTATTCTTCCTTGAAATGTTCAGAGAATCCCTATCAGTGTTCTGAAATGTTAAATATTGAACATCAGCAAGTACAGAACAATAAGCCTCAGAATTTCTCAAAAATAAAAAAATCATATGGACAATGCAACTGTTCTCATTTTACAGATCAGAAAGGTCTGTCTTAAGGATTATGGATTTTACCTAAGGCTGTAGGGAATCCTGGCTGAGCCTGCAATGAAATGCAGTGTGTCTTGTGTGTCTTGTTCTAATATCTTATCTATGAAATGATGCTCACTTTTAACCCACAGTTCACCTACGGGTACAGTACACTGCAGTTCAAATAAGATGATTCTTGTGTGTGGATATGGTTTTTAACACTCTGGTAGTAGGTTGGAAAGGCACATCAGAAAATGTGTGTGTAGGGGGGAGGAAGAGAGACACGTCCGTCTGTTGCAATGATACAGCATCTATGATGATGTGCATTATTTGGAGAAAGAACCCATTAAGAACAGCAAGCTTGAAAGCCAAAACAAATGACAGGATATGTGAAGGATCAGTTAGATATAGCATCTGTTATTAATACCAAACAGTACTTTTTGAAAACAAATGTGAAGTTTTAGCACAGTGTTGAGAATTAATTTTAATGCCCTTCTGTGAAACGAAGTATGACTTAGAGTCATGGTCTGCTTTATTTAAAATTGATATTTTCAGTTCTTGCTTTATGTGAAGGCTGAATGCAAATTCAGTCCTAAGAGGTGAAGTGATGCCTGGAATGCTGGATCTTTCTCATCCTCTAGAGGACAGCATGTCCGGTACGGCACAGCAGATCCCTTCTTTTAGGGGCAGTAGATGACATGCTTGATCAAGGCAAGGCAGGCTGGCTAATGCTCCTCTACTGAGTAGTAAGCAATGGAAAATTAGCAAGAAACTGTGTACTTTTGGAGAAATTTATTGATCCAATTTCCCTGCAGAACTGATTTCTCCATTAAAGCAATCTACCTGTTCTCAGGACCCAAGGCATATACACTGAAAGTATAATTAAGTCTGGCAATTGTGATAAATACAGATTGTTCTCAGGAGTCACTCTCAGGTGGCTCCGAAGCATGAGGACACCATATTGTGATTACTGCCTGTCTGTAGCAGACTGGGATTTGAAGGGTTTCTAGAGTACTTTTCTTCAAAATCTGCCATAATGATCTATTCCTTCTTAGAATTTATTTGTCAGTTGACAGTGACGGTTGTGAATGTCACTGTTTATAACTCTAGTGAGCATTAAAGGTTTGAGTACATTCCATGCTGAGGTCTGTGCAGTTTTCCCTTGACTACAAATACAAGTTTACCAACTTGTAATCGTGTAACCTCATCAACTTGAGATCATGCACAGAAAGGTTCAAGTTCAGCTATATAATAAAGATGTTCATTGCTAGAGCCTGTACTCAGATGACTCTTCATTCAACTTTGTAGCAGCAGCAGCATTCATGGAAGAATCATAGACCATAATGAATAAGCATGTTTTACAGATATACTTGAGTATATTTATTATTTATAAATACAAGCTGTACTATATATTGAATACACTGCAGTACCCTTTTATCTGCTTTGGACACGCAGCAAGGGTGAGAGGGTACATCTCAGCAGGAACACCAGAGACTGGCTTTCATTTTTTATTGTGTCAAGAAGCTTGGTCGCCTCCCTTCCTCAGCTCTGTTTAGACTGAAAACTGGCACTAAGGAGGAAAGGTGCCTTTCTGTGTGCTAATACTGAGGCAGGAGAGAGAGGGATTCATGACATTTACAGCATAAGACTTCTCTGATAAAAAAAAGACTAAAAACCCCATGTTTCTGCTGGACTTTATGCCTTGCGTCATTGAAATTCATTTGTAGATCGTGTATTTGCTCAAGTCTCTGGCTGTCCTTCTGTGAAGTGAGCAGCAATTCTAACTTGTTAACTTGCAAGTGGAAAGGTCACTTCTCTGCTTCTGATTAGATGGCAGGTAAATGGGAAAGATGGATTTTTGGTGTGTGACAGGAAAGACCAAGAAGCATTTCTTAGCTGCTCATAGGCAGGCAGATATGAATGTAGAGCCACTGACTTTATTTGCCTGGGTTTAGGGCATAGTGCTTGTGATTCTTACAACACAGCAAACTCCTGGTTGCATTGAAGTCCCTGGCTAGATGAACCCAAATGGATTTGAGATTTTACTTAACAAAATTAATTCCAATAGTTTTAAGTCATATTAGTATGAACAACTACATAGGCAATATAATGTTCTTTTCTTCGTGATCTAAAAATTCCTATCTGAAGACAGAAAAATGCCTAAAGGACTAAAGTATCATAAACACCTTCTGTGGTTCTGTCTTTCCAACTAGTACCTTGCAATGGTTCTGCGAGCTGAAACTCCAGTGGACAAAATACTTAGCAAAATTCTATCATTATTCATAAGGGTATTTTCACTTTCTGAAAGAGCAAGAATAGAAGAACTGTGGGCTTTGTACTTTTGAATTGGTTAATTGGTACAGCTTGATATAGGATGAAAACTTGCTTACTTGTGCTGTCATTTTCTGTTGATACCAAACTACTATCAGACTATGTGACATAGCACTAGTTGGCCAGAGCACAGGAACAAGCAACATTTTCTAATAGAATAAAGCTGAAATGGGATGAGCTGCAGATTCTTCTCTTCTGTTAATTGCTGAGCTTTAATAACAGCCATGTAAGAAAGCCATACACCACCCCACCCCCCAAAGAAATAAGTGTCTTAGCTTCAGTTATAAAAGAGCAGATGAATATCTGCAATGATTTTCAATGTTAAAGCTACAGAATCCTCATCCATGAGATGAGAGGGGCTGGGCTTTCCTCTCTGGGCTATGGAGGGTCAACAGGAATGTTACCAGCTGCCTTGTGAGGAGGTGCAGTGCTCGGGTTACCCTGGTGCCCAAGGTCCTGAGTTAGGCTTTTGGTGATGGACAAGAATGTTTTACGTGGCCTTATATTCTCTGCAAGTGTTAACATGGCTAGACTGATTGGATGGTGAGGAAAGTTTGTCCATTTATTGTTTGTTTCTTATGTGAGTAATCTGGATGTACTACTTGCTAGACTCCACGTGAAGGTGTGTCTCAGTGCTCTGTTAGTAACACCTATCATCTCAAGCCTAGAAATGCATACTGCACCTATGAATAGATGTTCTTAAGCAAAAGCACTAATGTTTTCTGCTGTTCTCTAGACTGGAGGAACAGGCAGTAGAGGAAAATCAGTCTGTTCTCTAGCACAATTCTGTTACACTTGGAGTTTTTTGAAGGTAAGACTAATTTTTTCAAGTGAAAGTCATCGCTGATATTTCCCATTTGTGTGCGTATGCCCCCCCCTTGGGTTTTTGGGGCTTTTTGGGGGTTTTTTCCTACCCTGTTTATAGGGCTTGTTTCCGTAAATCTTTGTGTTTCCACTGACTTCACTAGGGTGCTTTGTATGGGAACTTTGCTGAATTGCACCCTTTATTTCTTTTAAATTATAAATGAAGCAAATTGAAAATAGCATTCTTGCTTTTAAGCATTTCTCACACACTAATTTTTCCCTTTGGCTACTTCTTGTGGTTAATTCTGCCACCAATTAAGAAATAAATGCAGGCAGCTACTGTCCCTTATACAAAGAGGGATGTAAAAGCTGATTATTTCTGGATACATTTTAAAAAATCAGCTAATGTACTGGTGTTGTTTTACACTGTAATGACTAGAACAAAGTTATTATAAAGGTATGTAAAGGAAAGACTAATTTCCTGTCTCAAAGAACTCTGTATAAGAGGGGTCTGTGCTACTTTCCTAACTTCTCCACGTTGTTCTGTTGTGCACTGTTTATCTCTTGAAACCCTAAGACATGTTTCCCTGTGAATTTTCCTCTTTGTGAATATGTTTAAATAAACTTGATTTATCTGCTCCTCAGTTTTTGATATGTGGACTTTACAGCCCACATAGCTCTGACAAGATATTTTTTCACTGTATCAGTTGTGACTGAATGTTGAAGGAGTATAGGTTTTTTTACTTGCTAGGTGAGTAAGTGTATTGAATCAGCAGGACAAAGTTCATTTTTAATTAATTTTTAATTAATTTCCTATTCCCTAACATAATCTTACAAGCAGAATCCTAAAAGCTGCTTTTTAAGTAACACATGGAGAGAGCAGTTAAGTGTGCTTATGAAAGATTTTTGTGAGGCAAAACCACTACTTTCCCAGCTGGGATCTGCTTTCAAAATATAAATATATCAGACACACAAAAAAAGCATTTCTTGTATGACAGCAGTAGCAAGCAGGGGGTCTCAGACCATTTGCTGGTGAACAAGATTACATATCATAAAGCTGTCATGAGTTGGCACTAATTTGACAGTTTGTTGGCTCAAGAGACTCCAGCACTGTGAATGCAGGGGATAGAAATGTCTCAGTGATGCCATGAGGTTCACGTGGAGGGCATTGATGAATGGCAGACAAATTGGATTCTTAAGTAAAGTTGTCTTGTGCTGGGGGTGGAGGGAGCATGTTAAACCTGACAAACTTTGTTTGCAAAATGTGTAATGGAAGACAATAGGAGAAGGAAGATTCCTTAGAAGTTGAAATACCTGGATTTTTGTTATTCTGTATCTCTTTGGTGGGCCAACTTTTTAATATTTTAACCTTGAATTAGACTGCATACTCTGCCACTTTACAGAACTTGAAGTCTTTTATACCAGTCAAAACTTGTTAGCTGTAACTGATAAGTTTGGGTAATATGCAGGCTGTTCTTTGTGTCTCAGGACAAACGGAGGGAGAGAGTGTGTGTGAGTGTGTCTGGGAAAGAAAGCACATGAACAGATATCAAGGGGACTCTTCTGGGGAAAAAGTGATGGGCAGACAACAAGGGGGATAAATGAGGGAAAGAAAGAAATGTTCATGGACAAACCTTTGAAAAACAAAACTTCTTTTGTCAGGACTGTGTTTTCAAGGAATATCAGTATAATATTTCAAAAGCCATTTTACCATGCTTTCCTGACCATTAGTGAAATAAGCACTAAAATATTTGCTAATGTATTTGTTGCACTTTCCCGCAAAGTGCCTCATTCGTGTTACTCTTGGGCTTTTTCTCAGCCTTGTTTATTAATCCATATGGAATACTGGGAACATTCAGTATGAATTTCTCAATTTTTTCTAGGTGCATACAGAACTGCAGCTTATTTTTGAAAGCAAAAAACCCAAACAAGCTCAAAAAATATTCTCTAGCTTTTGCACACTTTAACTAAAGTAATTCAGATGATATTTTCACAGATAATATTTTATTTGAGATCCACACACTTGAAGTTGTATGTGATGTGAGCTTAGCATGGCTGCAGACATTTTTAGTAAGTACTGGAGATAGTGCTTGCTCAGTTTTGTCATTTTTCTTTGCATGTACTGATTTTTAATTTTTTTTTGATTAGTTGTTCAGTCAGACAAACAAGAAATGAAACTCTGTTTTTAAAGAGATGATATTTGTATTTTTTTTCCCGTCTTCATGCTGTGGTATTTTGTGCATAATTTGCCTACAACATTGGGCAAATAATCAGTCTGCTCTGTATTGTTTGCTCTAAATTGAATATTGACTGGATGTGCTGGTTTAACAGCATAAACTTGCGCTGAGAACAGCACAATCTAATTTGCACACTGAAATTCACTCTCACATAGTTTAAGGCACCTGCACAGAATGTAATAACAAATACGGACTCATTTTAGGTACAAGTATTCCATGTACACCCTAAACAGGTTTGTGAGGCAACGTAATCCTAAACCGAGACGTAGACTTAAGTATGTGGGTTTTTATAGTGACCGTGTCTTGGTAGACTATTAATTTTCATCTCTTAGAGAATTAGCTAGAATTATTGCTGAGGCATTTCAAGGTCACTGATTGTGATCGCTTCCAAACACAGTCAGTGTGAGCAACTGAATTTCTATAGTAAATCCATATGTTATTTCAAGAGTGGTTACGTAACTGGAGCAAGTGGAAAAATTACTGAGTGACTGGAGAGGTCTAATGCAGATGTAAGGAAAGTTCATCTCCGCTGAATCTGCTGAATCTTCTTTCCTAGCTGCCTGAAATTGCATAAAAATCCTGACTGAGGTTTGTAACCCACAAAAGATGAAGGAAACTTAATAAAATCTATTTAGTCAGGTTTAGGAGAAAAGTATTTTGCCCAGTTTTATCTGCCCATATCTATACGTAATAAAACGGAGACTACCTCGACTAGTCTCAGAAAACCAAGCCTGGGGCATAGTCATTGCAACCTCTCTATCGTTAGTCTCTGGTAGGAAGATTGCATTTCAAAGTGCTGGGGAGTTACAGATCTCTGCATAGGTGAAGGTCTCAGCCTGACCCTTGGATCCGAAGGAAACCTCCAGCCCAGGCACTGGTGTGTGGGTTGCCTATGTTCAGCAGAAAAGTTATATGCAGTTGTTATTGATTCTCTATTGCTTTCAGTGTTGGATGTGCTGAGGTGAGGAACACAAAAAGGGCAGTTGTTTGTGCCTATTCAGTGCCTAAGAAAATCTGTGTCTAAGGTGCATTGAATTGCTACCAAGACTAAGAAATAATGGAAGTTAAAAATCAATATTTTGCTTAATTTAAATTCCCCCAGCTTCCTCTGAATCACTGAAGTGAATGAAGGGACTCTTTTCCCATCAGGAGTGGTTTCTCACTTTAACTTTTCCCCTCAGTCTGTACTGGCTGTTCCGTTTTGATAACCATGAGCTGAAGTTAGCAGTTACAATACAACCATTTAGTAATGCCATAGGCTTTAATTTATGACTTGGTGTATGTAGATAATTATTAGAAAAAGGCTAAAATGTAATCTGTATTTTGAGGCACTCAGACTCCTTCCAGAGTAAAGGAAAAATGAAGGATAAGAACTGACTCTGTATCTCTTCTCACACAACAGGTCTCAGAAACAGAGGCACCTAATCTTAAACACAATCTTGGCTCAAGTGTCTCTACGCTTAAACTTGAACAACAAAATCTCAAGCCTGTAATAATAAAACAGTTCAGGACTATGGGTTCCAAGAGAAAAGACAAAAGAATTTATATATTGTTTTCCAAGAGAGTCCTGAAAAAAACAGGTTGATTTTTAGCCACACTACGCAATGTCTTGGGCCAAAACTATTTCACTGCAGAAATCACTGCTTATGGGAAGTGAAACAATAGGTGTGAACTACCGAAGGCAAGCTGCTGCTTATTTGCCCACATGGTTACATCTCATTGTTTATCTGTGTTGCAATAAAGTCGAGCTTCAAATGGAAAAGCACAGTAGTTTCTAGGCAACGGCCTAAGTAAACAGGGCTACATGCTGACAATTGGTCACTCGGTAGTAATAGGATATGAATGACACCCTGTGGAAAAGGCCTTGTTATTTGTTAGCTAAATGTTGTGAGCTACAAAAAAGAAAAGGCAGAACAATCTATTGTAGACAATGCGTTGGAAGTGATGTTCCTCTGAATACAATTAGAGATAAAAATCCTTTTTATTCCTCAAATGTACAGAGCTGGGATCAGGGGTGTTTGCCACCTTCACAAGCCTTTGTTTGCACTCTACATTCTGCAGTATTGCAGATCTGCAGCCAGACACTGAAACTGCTTCCAGGTGGAGCAGTTGCTTTAACACCGTTTCTTTACTCAAGTATCTGGATGAGGAGCTGAAGTAAAACTGTGACAGCTGGGTGCAGTGAACTGATTCTCAATCGGATAAGAGACTCTTTCTTGGGATATGATAAGATGGATACACTTACCTGGGACAAAATGTATAAGAATGTACCAGGGAAGGAGCAGAACAATAGCACTGTGAGGAAATGCCTGAAAATCAGTATACGAGCTTGAATCCAGTTTTGAAAGCTGTCTCTGTCTTGGATGTGGGCACGCAGGTCACAGTCTGTGAGAGGAGATAAACAAGTTACTGAGAACAGATAGACAAGAATTAAACAACACATTGTTTTGGCCCTTCTTTTCCTACCAGGAAAACTGAGAATCCCAACCTTTCCACACAAAATTCCAGAAGAGACCTTGGTTTCTCAGCAAGACACAGAATTCAACAGATGGAGGTGGTTGCCTACTGAGCTAATCTATGAAGGCTGTTAGTAAGCCAAATGAGATGCACGTATACACACTAAAATTTATTTCTCTCCCAGAAGATGCCCCAAATGTGGATTTTTATAAACTGGGAATCTTGCCGTGATTTAAATAATAATAATGAAAAACCAACCAAACAAAAAAAATCCCCAAACAAAAAAAACCACCCCCCCCTTCCAAAACAACCAGCCACCCAGTAAACCCTAATAAAACTCCCACACCACTATAACAAAATACTAAGTTATTTAACAGTTTTCTTTTGTGAAACAGGATTCGCTAGTGATGTGCACAGTATGCAGGTTGCTACTTGTTGTCCTCCTTGCCTCTCTCTGGCATGGGCTCTGCTCCCCATCCTCACTAGAACTCTGCTGTGTGTGACTGGAAGCTGTTTTGTGTGGAGGTATTATCCACCTTTTGTGTGGAGGTATTATCCACCTCTCCTGCTGAAGTTGGCCTGTTCTCTGAGGATTCAAAAGGGACTCTCAGGATTCAAAGAGGGTAAATTGAAAAGGAATGGGGGCATATCATAAGCTGAAGGAGGAAATCCATTTTTGTAGTGATGAGTCTTATAAATACATTTATATTTTACCACTTCTGAATATATTCAGAACAAGAGCTTTTTTCTTTTTTGGGTGAGTGTTCTCATTACTAGGATATCCTAAAAATGAATGAATGGGCCAGTGTTAGCAGGGCTGATGTTGATCAATAAACCTTACTTGTATTATGAAGTTAAACTTATTCAGTTCACTGTGGGAATATCTTCTAGGCCAGACCCTCAGTTAAAATATCTAGAAGTACTTTGCCTTATGTGTTTCAACAAGATAGAAATGCAAAGTTCTGGATCCTTTGGTCTTCCTCACCTGCCTGATGTGCATGTGTGGAAGCCAAGCTCTAGGCAGATGGGCAATTTGAAGGGTTGAAAACCAACTTATCGGAGGAGTTTAAGCAGTAAGTGAATATGAGCCTATGATTATAATTTTGCCTTAGGTTCCTACATTGTAGGAACTCCAAGTTTCAAAACAAAAGTCCCTTTTGGATCTCAGACTAGGTTTCTTTTGTTCTTCAGTTTTCTGTGCATGAAGAGGAAATGAATGATGCAGATTTCATGGCGGTCAAAGTCATGCAAGAAGGAAGCTGTGATAAGTATGAATATTTTGGCTGATTAATTTTACATGACAGAAAGGAATGGATTTTAAATGCAGTCTATAATGGTAGTTCTTTGCAAGGCCTTGGATACAATAGGGAAATGTTGATTCTGTTATGCTCACCTACCCGACACCAAAAATGAAGTAATAGAACAGCAGCAGTAGCAGCACATCATTAAAATAAACTTTGGGCCAACTTGTGACTTGCACTACAACTTTAAATTACATTTGTTATCTGGTTCCTTTTTGAATGAGTAAAATCTTCACTTGCTCTGAGATGCAGTTACTGCTTAGGAGGAGCAGGGAGTTGTGCCATTATTAGTAAAAAATGCATGGGTGGGGTATTGGGAAGAAGCAATTTTGCTTAATTTACTGCTTATACTCTCATCCTCTTCTCAGTAAGTAACCATGTAGATCACTACTCCCCTCCCTGTTCTTAGTCAGCTCTGCTTACATCTGTGCTTGGTGTAAAGCATCTCTTCTGGCTGTTAGCTCCTCTTAGGCTGCACAGGATCAAACCTTGAAAGTTCAAGACATTCCATCTGCCTTCTGTTAATTACCACTTTCATTCCTTATGATTCTGCTTCTTTCTAGGGGAGGTTTTTTAATATTGCTTGTAAAGGACAATTTTCTCTAGTAAGATATGTAAGCACAAGCCATGTATTGATCTTTTCATGACCTTTTCTAGTAATAACATGTGAGATGTACTGTTACCTTCAAAGAACAGAGTGCATTTTCTCAATATCATGGAAGATTAAATATTGCAGTGTGAAATGCATAGCTCATTTAAAGGCATGTTAATACTTTTTATGGCACTTAAGAGCTTTAGACAAGGATGCAGGGGTAGAAAGCAAAGGAAATAATGTCAATTTGAAAAAAACCCCAACCATGACAGGCCAACAAAACAATGCGACCAAAAATTCAGCCCCTGCCTTATTTATAGCACAATTTTGAGTGTGTTTGCTCATAAAATCCAACAGTAATGCTAATAAGTTTAGTAGGATTACAAATAGCCTACTACCAAAAAGTACACGCATATTTTTACTTATTATCCACAAATTTCTTGTAAGAAAACCAGGCACTGGCAAGGGAAGTGGCAGGCTAACATCACTCGTGAAATCTGCTCGGGGTACTCTGTAAAGGCAGCACGAGCCTCTCTCCACATCTAATTGCTTTATTTCCATTACTGCTGACTTCCTTGTGCCGATGATCAGCACTGAATGCTAGATCACAAGGCAGCTACAGAACGGGCTTACTACAGAATTGGGCACTCTCTGCAGGAAGCTGAGGGACATGCCTCTACTTAGGCTTTGTTGGTGTGCTTTGTCATGTATTGTTGATGCTCCAGAACTAGATTAAAACTGCTGGGTTGTTGCAGGAGCACTGCATTCATCCTAGTCTGAATAGCTGAGCACTTTGCCCAGCGACTATCATCTGAATTTCCTTGCTTTTAGCCGTGATGCAGCTTGTCTTTCTGCTTGGGTTTGTTAGCACCAGTCTCACAAGTGTAGCTGCAGCTAGACAGGGGTGAAGAATAGACTTAAGTATTGTAATTCTCCTACATGTCTCTTTTTCCTTGCTTTTTCTCTTTGCCCCTGATTTTTGTCTTTCCATCCACCAACCAAATGGATGAATTCAACACTCAGAGCAATGAGCCAGAATGAAGGTAGAGTTCCTTACAGACAGGTCTGGAGAACTTTATCTGAGAGTTTTGTGTGAAAACTCATCATCTCCATGTGTGCAGGAAAGGAGGACAGTGCTTTCAGAAAAGAAATCTCTACAAACAACTTGTATTCTACTGTACCACTTCTAATCACACCCTACAATGTGTTAAGATGTCAGAAAGCCAGGTATCATCTTACCCTGATTTGCATCTGGTTTCTCTTCACGCAATTGACCAGAAAAATGCTGAAAAATATTCAGCTGATGAAATATATATTTCTCAGCCTCAGCACTTAGAGCTTCCTCTGAAAACAAACTAGTGAGAGCTGTCTTGGTGAGCAGACCCACTGCACAATAGTCACTGATAAAGATATAGATCTGATTAGGATGTAGTCCTAATTAGAATGCATTGAAAAAGTTGACCATATGGTGATAAAGATGGATAAATTGTGAAACCTTCTTGCCTAGTGAAGAAAAAATACACTTTTTTTTTTTTTTTAACAGTCTTTAAGGAGTCATGGCTGCCAAAGACCTTTTTTTGATTAGAAACACAAGAAAGTACCACATTTAAAAGCTGAGGACATCTAGTACTTGGGAACACAGTGACTCATGCCTGACCTGCAGTAGATGTCCTCTCTTAGAAATCAAAGTTGAGGAAATTTTAGAAACCTTTGTTTTTGTTTTGTTTCTAAGAGTTGCTGTAACTGTTCGCACTTAACACGGAACCTGGTACCAGTTCAGGCAGAGTCATCATAAAACCACTCCCACCTTTCCCATGCACATGTAAGTGTTTTAAACAAAAATATTTTAAAGGTACCAACATTTTGGAATTCTTATTTTCAATTAGTTTGCACCTGCCACTCCCCTTCATCTTCAAATATGAATTGTCTGCTTTGGAAAGTCCCAGTTTGAGTGTGAGTATATTCGTGTTCACAATGCTTTGCTTTTCACAAAGCAGAAGTAGCACTGCAGTATGAAACCTTGAGTAATGTCAAGATTAATCCCCAGGGTTTCCTAGAAATTATTATTTCTTTTGTCTGGTTTCTGTTACCTGATGAGCCCTATTTTTCTTGGGACACAGCTATAACTAGTCCAATAAAAAAATAATAGCCAGAAATACACAGGGAGGTATTATAGTATTTCACATTTGCCACTAGAGAGCTGGACGGAGCTTCAGACAGACCAGTTTTGTCCTTGCAGCTGCCTGCTGGCTGTTAGCTTTGAAAATACCCTTGTTACAGAAAATGTGGGTAACTGTCCTGAGACCGAGTTAATTTACTGCACTCCTGAAACTGCAGTAGAAAATGCACAGTAGAGGTTATTAGAGGGGAAACCATCACACAGAAGGGCTACGTCAGACCTTCTGGTTGGTTGTCCTGATCTCAAAGGATAGAAAGGAGCAATGAAATGAAACCCAGTGTTTGGGGTTTGTACCATTCTTCCTGTCTTTGGGATAGAGACATAATTTTTCTGGTTGTAAGGATGTCGCTACATCAGATCAAGCTTTAGGTGGTTAAGTTGGTCTCATAGTCTGTGTGTGAAATAATGGTATTTTAACCAGAATAATTTTCTTGACAAGTAAAATAAAGGGCTGAAGTTAGTTGGTGTGCCCCATCAGCATGCCCAGGATCCCTGCAGAATGGCTGTGAGAGAAACAAAATTGATTGCTTAAGAGTTGCAAGTAAGAACCCAAGCACTTGCAGGTGTCTGGTATTATTTATTTGTCTTCTCCCTGCCACCCTTCCTTCTTTCAGTACATTAACTTTTATTAGGTGTTTGATGCAACTACCAAAAGCAATCATTTCCAATGGGGAAATCCAATAGATCCATAATGGGTTTGGGGATATTTCTGAATATTTGTGAATATTTCCAATATTTGTGAAGATAAATATACCAGTAAGCTTTATAAAATTGGTTTTAGCTGTCCTTCTGCATTACTAATAACATTAAAAAAAAGTGAAATGTTAATTAACTGATTTGCTCTACCTCTAGACTTGCTGGACCAGTGAGTAAAATTGTCCTTTTCCTTCACTTTGATTCTCCTGAACTAGTGCATCTATCTTGCTTTTCATTCCCCTTATGACACACTTAATGAAAATGAAAATACAGCCTAAGCATTTGTACTTTGAAAAATTGTTCTCCCTGTTTATTTTCTTCTAAAACAATCATAAACATGACTGAACTGTGTGAGTTTTCTTCTGTAATGAAAGAAGAAAAATAAGTATCTGGCAAGAACTGACCCCAATTCATCTTTTCATAGCTTACTCACTTTATTGACATTTTTTTCAGCAATGACAGTGATGTCCCTAGAAATCTCAATGACAGTTAGGTTATGGAATTTTTGCTAGTATATTCTCTATGGACCTGTGTCAGTTTTGTTTCAGATACATGTATTAATAAAATTGTATTATTAAGTAATGACTAGCATTTAAACTATCTATTTAACCACTTGATTATTCACCTTAATGCCAGACAAGTTCCTAAAAATTCTTTCTAATGTCATTGCATAAACCCTAGCCAAGAACAGACAGTATCAATCTTTTGACTAATGTCTGTGTAAGTCCTTCAAATGTTTCTTTTCTCTTGCCAAAAAGAGTGAGGAAAATATATGATGACAATAATTCAAAAACTTCTGTGGTCTAGATAGCTTAGGCAAACATTTAATTTGTAATGCAGACAGGATAGCTGATGCACAGTTAATCTTGTTTGTGGACATGAGCTGCTGCTTGAGTTTTGGCTTTCTCTAGGCACTTATTCTTACTTCCCCTTCTGTACTCTGGTTTGTGTTCTCTCCTTCCGGTGATCTTCATTTTATGCTCGAGGACCCTTTTCTTATTTAATATATCTATGAATAAATGGAGGATATGAGTAAGAGAATATGAGTTTCTGGAGAAAGAGATGTGTCCCATGAATGTATGTACATGTTGTGAGAGAAGGTTGTCTATAACATGTGGGTATGGATAACTTCCAAACACATCCAGCTGAGTGCAGACTCGGGGCCTGACAGCAGCAGTCTGCTTTGAAAGCTGAAGTTAGCAGGTCCTTGATACAACTGTGTTGTACATTAGATTGCTTTAAAGGCTTTCCATGTTCCTGCACGTTCTCAGTTAAGTTTAAAGGGCTTCTAGTAAGGGGTAAATTCAGTTGCGTGGTTCACATTAATTTTCCATTTGAAAATTTCACATATTCCTATCTCAGAAAGCAAGCAGGTTATATAATGATTAGGGGACCTGTTATTACTCTCTTTGCCAGGTACAAAACCCAGAGGTAAATTCTGCCAAGGAAATGGTTTTTATAGGAATATAGGTCCTGTGTTCAGGAGTTTTATTTAGATTAATTTAAAATTTACAGTCAATCACTGCTGGCTTTACAGGTTCAAGTGCTTTATGCCATTCTTTTCCTTGTACCTTTCTCAGCTCTTTTCCAGGTCATCCTTGTTAAAACATACACACAAAAAAAAGCAAAGGAACTCCTTTTTTCCCAGTTTACTTCTTCTACCTTACTGAAGATGCAAGAAAGTTTGCTTTCCATGGGGGTTTTTTATGTGCTGCATAAAACTGTTTTTAATATGAATAAACTGAGCTTTAAAAGACTTGGAGGCTGCTGCTTCATAATGGAGTTGTAGGCTGTGGAGAGGAGTTGGTTAATGGAAATGATCCGTCTCAGCTCACTCAACCTTTCCATTGTGAAACTTTTCATTAAATGCTTGTAATGTTGATTGATAGTAAATATTGGGTCTCTGCTCGCCGATTCGATGCATGGCACAGCACGGGACTGCTCTCCTGCAGCAGGCAATTAACACAAAACTCGAGCTTCTTTTCAATTATTTTAACCTGTCAGTCTCTGATTCACCACACCGCACTTCAAATTATCTTGCCTCTGAAATTTTAGTGAAGATAAACAAGATCCTGTCTGAAAAATTTCAATAGAGCTCTTAAATATTATACTCCCTCTTGGTATCACTGGTTTTCCTTTTACCCCTGGGGACAAAAACAAGTGATGGTGCTGTGATTTCAGCAAGAGAGGTTCCCGGTACCACTTGAAATTCAAAGGTCCCATAAATGCCTTCAGGAAGATGACAGAGCTGATATCAGATACCAAACAGCCTTGCAGTTGAAGAAAGAGCGGGTGCTAAGGAAGGAGGAGGTGGAGAACAATGAACTTTAAAAGAGCCCCCTACGATTTTAGCCTTTTCCTTGAGAATTTGAGAAATCTGAGAAAGATCTGTGCTTTTAAATCACAGTTTGTGCACTGATTGTGCAGAACACACTGTGGGATGGGAGAAGTTTTTCGTGGGTGTTGGAGATGCTAGCGTGCTAATCAACACGTTCTGTAATTTTCTTATGTACATTCAAACCAAGGAGCATTGTGTGTAATTCATATTGAAATTCTAGTTATTCTATTTACTATGTACCTGTATTTGGAGGAGTAATGACTGTCAAGTCTGGTCTGATTGCAGATTTGCTAGATGATTGTTAGATACTCATTTGCTGACTGAAAAGAAAAGAATGAAGTCTTTTTGGGGGAGGAATTGGAGTAGTTAGGCCTGAAACTTCACAGATAAAAAGAATTGTTTTGAACATCACATTTTTAAAAACAGTACACATAGCTGAAATTTTATTCCTGTATTAATTTAATTTTAAATGTTTCTAGTTTCATATTCATAAAATATATTAATATACTCAGTGGTCCATATTGGATTATTTTAAAAAAATAAGATATATTTAAATAGTTTGAGTCAAAATTATCCAAAACAATTTTAAGTTCTTGTTTACATTTTTGTTTTCAATTTCTCAAAATTTAACTCTACTCTTTTGACCATAGGCACATTTGCTCCTTTCCCATCCCCTGTTTAGTTTTCTTGAGACAGGAATAATAACTTTCAGCCAATGCAAATCATAATTTAGTTCTTTGACAAGGTCAGTGTCTGAAGCCATATCAGTTAGCTGATCCACCAAAAAATATAACTATGCATATATTGTAAATATGCCTGTAAGTATGTACACATGTGCATAAATTACCAGAGAGCTCATCATGCAATGGAAGATCTTAATTCCAAAAACTAAATTTATGGAAACTATTCACAAATAGTTTAGCATGTTATCCAATAACCCTCAGAGGTGGTTGAAAAATGAAATTTCTTCTCAGAAGTAACTTATTTGACAACAACACAGATGTATAGATCAACTCTCTTATTGGTGGATATTAAGAATTAGAGGTGAATTAATATGTTAAAGAGTCCAAGGCAACCCCTTTCTTTCCAAAGGTCCTGTTTATTGACTATTGCCCTACTGACCTGTTCCATGGCAGGAAAAATGAGTGATCATTTGCAATAAAATATGGTGAAAATACCTGCAATCCTCCTGTTCAGTTTCACTTGGCCTTCTCAGTAAGACTGTGCTTTCATGCTACATTAATCCTGAACTTAATTGAGTGCTGTCATCTGTGTGCCATTTCACTGCAGGGATTGAGCCTGGAAAAAAAGAAAAGCTTTATTGATGGAGTAGGGGAATGCGTTGGCAATTACTTCTTGAAATGAAGGAGTGTGCTTCTGTAACAAGTATGCCCACATGCTACCTGATCCAACTAATTGTGAAAGTTGAAGTAAAAGCAACTAAAATTATCTTACATTGTTAATGGCATGGCTGAACTAAGTTTTCAAAGTATTAACATAAGTGTAATGTAGAAAGCGTTTGTAAGGCACATTTCGCTGAATTTCCAGATACTGTTCTCTCTCTTCTCATATACCAATTTTAGGAATCAAGTTGTCAGGTACAGAGTAACACAAGTAAAACACGAGCATTTTGGGGCCTGAGTTGTGTATTTTGCTTAGGTTTTGGGTTTATTTCTTCTGGTTTGTAATTTTCTTCCTTGTCCCTGAGAATGTTTAAACTGAATGTGTGTGTGTGTATATAATCTTTCTGAGTGTTGAGAAGCCTGCAGAGTAGCTTTAGACAATAGTTCCTGACAATGCTTTTTTTCAGAGCTGCTGTGCAGCTTGTTGCAGAAACGGTTCCTGTCATACTTGGTATGCTCAGTCACCCAGGGGAGCTCTCTGCTCGTTCACATGATATGATTTGTGAACTCCTATTTGGGAAGTAGGAAGCACTTTATTACCTTAGCTAGCAGGTGCAAATATATGTAAGCCTGTGAAATGTGGCAGACTGTTGCTTCTGTGCTACTGTGAACTGTAAAGGTTTTATTTAAGTCACATATAAGTCATGGTGAAACTTGTATAGTGCAGGTATCACCTTGGCCTCCCAGAAAAAGTGTTACAGGGAGGAACATTTCAATAAACAAGGATTTTTTGATCTTGTCTGATAGAAAAAAAAAGAAGGAAAGAAAAGGGGACTTGTGGCAATGAGCTCACACTTGCTAGGGCCAAGATTGTTGTCTGTATTAAAAGGGCAATACAAAGCACTGTACCAACTACTGGGAAGAAAATTAAACCTATCCCAGCCAAAACCAGGACAAACTTTTGAGTGGTAATTGTGGTTTTGCTCATACTAGTGAGAAAAGATTTAGCAATCAACTAAGAACAGCATTGTGGGTCAGAACACTCAGTTTGATTCCTCTCTGTATTTATTTAGTTATTTCTATGCTCCTTCCCGTTACTTGGAATAATACTGCCCTGATGTTACTTCTCATCTGCCTTCTATGCAGACAGACCATAAGTCCAAAGACTTGCAAAGTTCCACCTTTGCAAAAGCAGAGCCCAGCCTAAAATCAATCCCAGTGGCAAAAGCAGAGTTTCTGATGGTGAGTTTAATTTTCTAGTGAGCAAAAAGTACATAGAGAGTGGCTGAAAATTCGTCACTGTAGAGAAGAGTTTGGTTCCAGAAAGAACAGAATTAATTCTCCATTTCAATTCCAGCTGGAATTTTCAGCAGAGAAGTAACTGTCCCCCTTGGTTACATGAACACTATCTCCCAGAATAGATTCTGCCAACCCTTTTTAGGGACTGCGAGTCTTATAGGCTTGGAATAGGTAATTTTTCCTTTCATTTGTACCCAACAGAGCAGAAAATGCTGTAAAGCCGTCAAATTAATAGGTTACATAACAGCCTTTGTATGCTTCTTAAACTCTGTTCTCATCCCATGGTCATTGAGCATTGCCCACTTTCTGATTTCTATACACCCGTGGGACATAGACTTCCATCCAAGAGCTTGTAACAGAGAATCCTTTACCAGTAAAATTCATTATACTCCTCAAGAAAACAAAATAACTCCCTCCATCCTTTTTTGATGAGGAGTGCCACTAAAGATAAATCTGGTTTTGAGGGCATTCTTTCTGCATGATAGGAGTGCCCAGGGAGGCAATTCTGTGTTTTATAAATTATAAGGCAAAAACCCCCCACAAACCTAGAAACGTTTAACTTTTTGATGCAGAAATGCACGAGGAAACAAAGGTTAGTAAAAATGTTTCAGTATGGTTTTGTCAAGTTTGGATTTTTTTTACTGTGAAGAGAGACAGGAGGTTTTGCAAATTCTGGTACCTGGTTCTAAAACAGCTGTGCTCATCTTCCTTGCTATGAAGAGTGCAAACTGATATGGACTGTGGTATTTCTTGGTTTCCTTGACTTCTTTTCAGTTTCCAGATTCTCATCTTTTGTGACTATGGTTGTCGTGGGGTTACAAGTAGTGAGATGAGAATGGGGGAATACAAGTACATAGAACAACGTTACTTGTTAAAAACACAGGCTGCAGTCTGCTTTGTGCTGCCTTTAAGACAACACCTGCTGGTTGCTCAGTTAACAAGCAAAAAACATCCACCAGAGCCTAGGGCAATCAGTGTGTTGCATGGATTATCTAAAGGATAAATGGGTAGATGGGTGACAGAGCACATTCAGAGAAATATGCCACGTGAGATTATTTGCAGAGCAGTATCAGTCTACACAATACCTTTCCAATAGGAGAATGGTCTTCCATGATACATTCAAATGAGAATGACTTTTGGAATTAGCACATGTAAAATAATTGAGATTCTCTTCAGATTCTCGTGCTTAAATCAGCTTTACTGTTCAAATGTCTTATTCATACACAGCATATGGAATTGTGACACGTGTACACCTGTGCTGCCTTGAAACCTGTGCAACCTTGAAACACAGGTTGTCCATATGTCAGCATCTCCTTTGAGGGATTAAATGGTGATAATCCACCCTATGTTTTAGAGATTAAATTTTAGATAGGTTTCTGCTTGGCTACTGGTACAATACAGCAATGGAAAATGTTTTCTCTTAAGACCTAGTTATTTTTAAAGTCTTCTGTGATGTGAAATGCAGAGTTACAGTACACACTTATTTTTCACAGGGTGTTACACACATGCTGAGAGTAGTTATGTTCCTAGAAACCACTGTCTCACACTGATGCCTTCTTGCTCCTTTCCCTTAGTCTTTGCTCCTTCTGAATGATAGGAATTAGTTCTTTAAGTATTTGCTGCTAGAAAACCTTCGTTTCTAGTAGCTCAACTTGTCATGTGCCTTCCAGTGCAGAAAAAAAGTGCTGTCGTTTAAATATCTGGACTTGATCTCTCTACTTAAACAGAAGGATTAGTCACAGAAAAGAAACTTAAATGAGATATGAGTTTAATGTTGAAATAATACCTATTCCCTTTGCGTGTGTATTTCCTGTAGAAAGATAAGGTTTTGTATAAGGGTGTTTATAATGTTGCCTTCATAACACAACCTAATGACTAATACTGTCGCTGGGACTGTTCTGGGTTATTGAATTCTGCACAAGTGTCACTTTAAGACATGGAGAGCTTCCTTAGAGAGGTATTAGGTCCATTGTTCTCAGTGTTAAAATTTCGCTTATCAGTTCTCCCCACACAGATCATTAAACAATCCTGGGGGAGGAGGAGGAAAAAAAGTCAATAAAATGTTGAAAAAGCAAACTCCAAACCCTGTCTCTTGCTCTGTCTTTTGTGCACGGAATTGCTAGTAACTGCTGAAATCTACTGGAAGATGAATCACTTCTACTTTCTGTAGCAAAGGGGATCAGATACTGTGGGATGAACATCATTGCCAGATTCTTGTAAATAACATAATAAAGGGACAATCTAGTGATGTAGGGGTTACTGCCTCTAAAGTATTTGTGTTACAGGTCTTTTATTCCATTTTCTATAACTTTCTACAAGGACTGTGAAATAAAAAGCATCCAACTACTTTCCTACTTATAAACATCTTCGATTGAACCTTCCCATAGCAAAATGAGATAAAAAGAGATTAAACTTATTTGGTGGGGGGGAAAGGCTGCAGAATCATGCTTGACTAGGCTTCCCTGATAAATCAGCTTTTGGGAACTGTGGGTGAGAGGAGGACTTAGTCACTATGTGGATAATTTTATCCTAATTGCCTGAAAGTCAGATGTTATATATGGCAGTAATTAAAATATTATGTTACAATTCTGAGAATGGCAATCTGTTTCTCTAATCAATAAATGGTGTCAAACAGCTGAAGAGCTGCAAGTTACAATTCCCCAATCACATGTATGGGGTTATTACGTTGCAACTGCGCTGTTAATCAATTGACTAACATCTGTGAAATGTCTCTTCTGTTAGATGCTGGGAGTTTTTCTGTTGGATAAATTCCTGACTAAGACTGAATGCTGGTGAGCTTCAGCAAGGCTCTGAAAAGTGCTAATGCAGTTTCTGGTTTTTACCAGCTGGAAATGAAAGTCAAACAAGTGTCTGAATTGGTGTGCTTTTCTTGAGGCCAGTGTTGCGTGAGATGGAATCTGGACTTCTCTAGAGGTACATGCACCAATCCAGGGAAAGAGGACAATTACAATATTTAATTGCTTCATGGTTTTTTTTCATCAAGGGTATGGCCAAACAAGCGTATCATTTGCATCACTGTGTATTGCTTGGGAAGACAACATTGTGACTCAGTAACCAGACTTTTTAAAACACACTGCCAAAGAGATTCACCTTCCAGTGCAGCCCTTAAAGTGAAGGAAGATCCTCCACTGATTCACTAATTAAGATATTTACATGGTAACTGCTAAATTGTTCAAAGAGGCATTTATATTGTCCGGTTGAATTAACTAAAGTCAATTGAGATACTTCATGGTAAAAAGTCTGTTCTTGTGGTATGGCTGCCGGCTGGTAGAAAGCCAGAGCCAAGGAGCACGAAAATTGGAAAGAGAGATATGTTAAGGATGTTAGTAGCTCTGCTTCCTATAAAAAGCAGAGTACACAATGGATCTAAAATAGATGCAGGAAAAGATCACCATCAAAGTGTGGGAAATCACCAAGCAATTGTGTTAGCAGTTTAAAAATAATAAAATTGGTATTTACAGAAAGATAAGTTGTACCTTTTTGCCCATGAATATTATAAGGGCAGATGAACTAAAATGCCTTAAGGGGGGTGGGTGCTGCCTTGATAAAGTAGGGATCTTAGGAGCATGAGGAATGCTGGAAAACAAATGGCATCCTGTGACAGCTGGATCAAAAACTGCCTTAAGTGAAAGGTGCTTTCCACAAGGCCATTAAGATGCTGTGTAGAAATGGAAATCGCTGTTCCGTTGGCTACATTCTAGGCTGTAAGAAAGTGAGTTTATTTGCAGAGTAGTCGTGCGGATTTTCAGACTGGGAGAAGGTAGTGGAGGAGACCGCATGATAGAGAATGGTGGATATTAGGTAGGCAGGAAAATCTCACTGGCTCCTTACAATGGGGCACCTCCTGTGTGCTCATCCCATAACCCAGCCAAACGGAGCAATCACAAAAGCTGCAAGCGGTGGGAAACGCCATGGCCTGTTGCAGCAATTGCCTCCTCGAGCATTTCCCGCCACAGCCCGCATGAGGGGAGGCTGCTCCCGGCTCCGCTCTGGGCAGGGGTCTGGGCCTCTGCTGGTGCTTTTACAGCCAGACCACAGTGCCTGGTGTTGGGAGATTGGTATGGAAGCCCTGGCAGAGAGGTGACAAGGTAGAGCATGGGAGGGGCCCTGTCATGGCGGGCTCAGTGTTGGGCTTCTGGTCCTGGGGAACTGGTGGCCCTCGTGGCGCCCCAGGGCGCTGTCAAGGAGAGGGGCGGGGAGGGATGGATGTGTCAGCACAGCTGTGCCATGAGGGCAGGAGGGCGCAGGTGGGGGAGCTCTCTGAGGAGCAATGCAGCAGTGGAGCCATGGAAACTACTGCAGGGAGGATGCAGGGCCCGTGCTGCCAAATCCATTGTTTTGTGGAGGATTGTATTCAATCTTATGGCTTAATTCGCTATTTAAGTATTGGAATCAGCAGTTTTCTTAAATATTTCTGGTGGACAGCTGCTCTCTGCTGCTGGAGGCAAAATATGCACTGGGCTTTAGCCCGTTGGCAGCAGCGGGGCGTAACCCCCTCCAGAGCAAACACCCAGTGCCGGGACAGAGAGAGAGCCTGAACCAGACTGGGCAGGCTGTCCCACTGCTCCTCAATACTTGTCCCGGCAACACCAGTAATTGCTTTTAGCGAATATTGGCTTTACACAGGGGACATATCTCAGCAGAAAATATCACCTGACTGAAAGAAGCTTGGGAAATAGATTTTATCACTAAATTAGGATAAAGGGCTTTTTAGATCTATTTGCAATTAGCTCAGCAGCGTACTGGCCTTGCACTCTATTGTTTGTGATTTCATATAGTCTCTTGAGAACATCTTGCATTGAAGTTTTAGTTAAATTAACCAATATATTATTTTGAAATGGACTTAACAGCTGCAAGGTATCTGTGAACATTTTGGGCAGAAAGGTAAGCATTGTACAGTATCACTATGACTGCAGAGGGGATTGTCTCATGGTTGGCATAAAAGCCCTTTCTTGTAATCTGGCTACACCAGATGGGTTTACAATCCATAATCCAATTCAGATAACTAACTGTGACATGCATAAACTTGAAAAGTCAAACCATGAAGACAGCATGGTAACTGAGGTCCTATTTTTGTTTAAAAAGTGAATGCCTCTTCAAAGTTGGTGGCTCTTTTTTTTAAGCTGCCTTTTATAGATCACATGAACAGTATTTATCCTGCCCTGTACGCTAGGACAGTCAAGTGAATTTTGTAGTTGACAGTTCCACCAAAGCTGTCTTCACAATTTTTTGTTGGGAAGAAGTGCACATGGCCTCATCTTCTGGCAGCTGCAGCACTTCAAAACAAGAAGACAAAATCAACCAAGAAACTAAGGGGTGATTGTGCAGGCTGGCACAGAAGATAGAGGTTGAAATTCATTCCCTCAAACTTTCTGATAATCGTTTAGGGCTGATTCTCAAAAGAACAAAAAGTTTGAACCCCCATGACTTTAGTAATCAATAATCCTTATGATCCTAAATACTTTCAGGTCTGGACTTTAGTCTCTCCTTGTGCTTGTTCCTCACCTTATCTTACTGGGTCGTTAAATGCTCAAAGGACCCTGAGGCACTGTGACAATCAGGAAAAAGTCATTAATGCTACAGAAAAACTAACCTCACCATCTGCTGTCCCATATCTCACACAGAAAGACTATTTGTTCATTTTCTGGGAATCTTCTGTCTATATAGCATGTGCTATATACATATGTGCTTCTCACAATTCTTTTATATTTTTGGGGAGTGTTGCACTGGATACCTTCAAACTGGTTCTTAGAATAACTGGACTTCCAGTTTGTTTATATTATGATTATATTAGGAATAACTTATAAGTACTTGAAACCTGATCCAATACATTTCTGCAGGCATTCACAAAGGAAAAAACCCTGATACTGGTACTTTTAAGATTCAATTAGATGTGCCTCAGAATGAATGAAATCTTGCCTTTAGTGCCTCTCCCATACTCCTTAGGTGATTACAGTAAAGGATATTACTAAGACGGCATGATTGCTGGAAATTACTTTAATATACTGAAATCTTGTTTTAATTTTTTTAATGTGGATTTTTTTTCTTTTTCCCCTAAAATACTGTGTATTGAGTTAAAGCAGTGTTGTAAGTTCTCTATTTTTTTTCTTTGGCATATAGAGTGTGTCCTGGTTAATCAAGGTCAGCTTCAAGAAGCAAAGTGAAGTCTGTCAGAGGCAATATTTATGAATGGACTTTCACTCTGCTGTAATTGAAATTAATGTTGAGTCATTCTTTCCAGTAACTTCATGAGCAGACAAATGTGAGTTGACAGAGGGATAAGAGGCTCTCCAAGAGATAGCTCAAAAAGTGGCCAGGGTTATATATCACTTCCTGAAATGATAATACAAATGCTAATTGATCAGAGACTCTCATGGAAGTCATGTAGCAAAAGCATGTTTTCATTTTTATTAGGAACTGCTATTTGCAGAGAGTGAGTCAAAGAGAGCAGGTGGACAAGTTTAAGATACTTATTTCAAGGTTAAAGTGAACTTCCCATTAAAATACACAGTAGCTGTATAATCTTCATATAAAAGGTTAAAGCTGGGCTTGGATATTACCTGCAATAGGTCTTATAATGTGTTATCTGAATTTTCTTTTACATTGAGTTACTTATTATGCTATATAGTCGTATTTTGTGATATCTGTTTGCAGTAGATCTCAGTAAAACATCCGCACTCTGCTGGGACAAAATAGAATCACAAAGGATTAGGCAACACATAGGAATGGAATATATAACATTTTGGCCATAGAAAATTTTCAAAGGAGAAGATTTGGAATGCATTTTAATCCCATTAAATTCTACACAGAGCGTGTGTAAAATGAGGATAGGAGAAAATGAGATAAATGCTGTGAATTTAATGTTCCTTTGGGTTTTTTGTTTGATTGGGGAGTTTTGTTGGTTGTTTTTTTTTGTTTGTTTGCTTTGTTTTTATTTTGTTTTTGTTTGTTTTGGTTTCTTGGAGCCAGTAGAATTTCCAGATATCTAGGTTTGTTGAAACCTAATAAGCTTATATTGTTAAATGGAGCTAATTTTAAGTGACTAAAAAACTAATTTTCATCAAAAAACAACAATAATGCTCTAGAACTACTTTTTCCTTGTGTCTGAAGCATGAAGTACACTGAAAATCTGTATTTGTTAAGGCTTTCGTAGGGAGTATACTGTTAGATAGACACTCCTCAAATAAGCTTATTAATTCTAAAAGATATTGAAGTTCAACGTTCCTTTCAATTCCTTTCAAATTTTTGGTCAGCTGATGTCTCTGGATTTATTTGGAGTTTTCAGAGAAATATTTCTTGTTATACTTTCAGTTTTATTGAATTATTTTTGTTCCTGAACAAATGCTATGAAATGCATAGATTAGTATTTGCAGTTGGTTTAACTAAGGCATGCCAGAAATCTGTTGAAGCATAAGGAGTTAGCATTAGGAGACCATGATAATAGTTCTCCATTCTCTCAAACTTGATATTCTAGTCTTATTTTCTTATTTGTAATATTTCTTACTTTACTTCTTGGTTATCTCTGGATGCAGAAGAAAGGTTTTTGCTGAGCTATCAGTCTGTGTTATGTCACTACTTCTGGAAGTTAAAGGGGGTACCTGTAACTGGAAAAGAGCTGGTGTCCTCTCAGTTCTGGCAGCTGGGCATATGCCAATGGTACATTTTGCCTGCTGTTTTTTTGGGAGGCTCTTGTTAGTCCTCCTGAGCTCCTCAAGGCTTTTCTGATTTAAACGTTGTTCTCTGCTTGCTTCTGAGGTTCACAGTAAAAAACAACCACTGTTGCTTGAATAGGGTTAAACCATGTATTTCCTATTTGTTTTTCAGACGCTGGTAGCTGTACACTACCAGTTATCCTGTAGCTCCCCAGTTATCTTTAGAATGCCTTTTGAGGAATTATCGTCTAACTCTACCCATTATTTGGGTACCTACCTACCATTTTTTGAGGAGCACTGTTTCTTTTAGGGCCTGACATGTCTTTGTGCCTTATGACCTTACTTGGTGATGTCTTTTCTTAATGGGAGAGGATCCACCTGGATTTTTCCAGGCTGCAAACAAGTGTCTGTTTCTCTACTTCTTGCGTCTTATCTGCGGCTTCTTTGAAATTTGGCATCGGCGGGTACAAAATGTGCCTGTGCCAAGAGCATTTATGCCTGTGTTGGGAGATGGTATAAGTAATCTTAATAGCACTGTTAGCATGTTTTATAGCTCTGCTAAAGAGCCTGTCATCAGATGCTACGTAGTGTGGACAGGCTGAATCAAACAATCTTGTCCTACAGGAGAAGTCTTTCTGTCATTGTATTTTTTTCCTGTTTTTTCCTTTGCCTTTGTGTTAAATTGAATAAAAATGTGTAATTTTAAGTATGCAGGGTTTTTTTCAGTTTTGTCTTTTCCCTATAGAAATCTGGGTTCTTAAACAAATAGATGGTAAATGACGAGGCAAAATGTTATACCATCATGTGTCTGCTAACTATTCATACATATGATTGTTTCAAAAGCATGCCTCTTCCTGTAAATTCCTCAAGGGGAATATTTGGTTACAACCAGCACTGTGTAGATTTTAGGCTTGTAATAATTTTTTTCCCCTAAGCGTAATATATCCAGAAAAGATGATACAAATAGTATATTTTTATTTTCCTGTGCCTTGTGTTATCAAATACCTCACTAATCACGTTTTCTATATGGAGTAGGAAGCATGCTTTTAAGTATTAGTAAAGTCATCTCAACCAAAGGGATAAAGCCCTTGCTCATTAACTGTGGACTAGAAATAGCACACAGACTAATTTTTAAGAGATCTAAACATTTGCATGTGCACTTATTTCCTGTCAGTGCTGGATTTACTAGTTCATTTCTAATTTATTGTACTGTTTTCATTAACATGTAAGTGTCCTCTTAGGAATTTAGACAGTTCTTCAGCCTGCTGAAACAGAAGATTTTGGGCCTGTGAATGTCAGGCTTAAAACTTTTTGGTGCAAGACAGGACCATAAATGAATGATCATTTTTCACCTGCAATGAGTAACAGAGACTACAAGCCATCTGTGTAGAGAAGTTAAAGTAATTTTTCTCAATGAGGGATTTTAGAGGTGTGATAATTTAGATATTAATATTTTCAAAGCTCATTGTAAATATGCATTTGTAGTGACAAGACACAAGTTTTGATCTGCCCAATATGGGTAGAATATCCATAAATTAGTATTTTGAGTAGCAAGATTATCACATGCCACCTCAAAAGCTGAGTATAAATATTTATCTGCAATGAATGATATATTTGAACATACATTTATTAGTTAAGCAAAGGCAGTTATACATTTACCTATGTTGTCATTGGCTGTGGCTATGTCCCTCTGTGTGTCACATGAGCTAGTTGACAACCCTTGCTTTGGCTGCATCATGATGCAATGTTTGTGAAGCGATGGAATAGTTATCTGTGATTCTGCCGTGGGACCCAAGCTATCAGTGCAAAGCCAAAAGCACTCCAGAAGCAGAGGATGTGTGAGCCTTAGTTGAGCCTGTGATTAGAAACCTTCTTATCTAGTGGGAAGTGTTCCAAGAAATAATAGTAATCTTGACATGTAAACCTACTTGTGCGTCTCTGTATTTGGTTTCAGCATTTTTTGAATTCTGGATTAAGACTCACATTAAAAGAGATGTGATTTTGAACAAAAATAAATATGAACACTTCATTTTTCCACTTTACTTTTATGGGAATGCAGTTCAATTCTAGGAATAAGCCATCAACAGTTTTTTTCCAGGAAAAAAAAAAGCTGATGTTCCAGACTGATAGAGATTTTGATGATAAAAGTCTATGCATTAGGGGACTAATGTTTGGTTCCCTGGTTTGTTGTAATTACCTATTTTCTATATAATCATGAATGGGAAACCCTCTTACCTCAGTTCATAATTTGAAAAATGGTGATTTTCTGTCCCTAACTGTAGAAATTGCTGTATTGAATGCAGTTTTACTGTATTGTGAGGATATTTGGAAAGTGACATTTATGATTTGTAAAATATGTTACATGGGCCTTAGGTTTTTGTTGTAGTAGAAAGTATTAGGAGAAAGGTTTGTGTAATGAGTCTTTATTGCCTTTTCATGGGATTATGGTAATTAAGAGCAGGTTTTATGAATTGTGTATGAATTTTAATTGCATAACAAAAAATCTTTTTGATATTAAGTAATTTGGATTGACAAGAGTTGTTTTACCCATTTTCTTGGAATTCATCATACCTCTCTAAGTTTCTTAGATCTTGTATGTCTACCAGCTGTTTGAGTCTGCACGGCTCCATTGCCTTAGGCACTGTGTGTTTTCATTCACCTACAGAGTGCAAAGTAGGTGTAGAACATTCCTACTTGGAGCCGAAGGACCTATAGTCCACTCAGCACAAATGCGAAGGGTTGCACCAATATTCAAAAGCTGTGTTTGAACAGGTCCAGTGTTCAGTGGTTACACCAAGCCACAGTTGCATTCCATGGAAAAGGGCAAGTTCTTTCCAATAATATGTCTCTGTTTCTGTTGGTGTAGGACAGGGAGTCACTTCGGCTTTAACGACAGAAATGAAAGAAAGAAAACCCCATTTCAAGGCACTGCATTTGTTCAAGGCCTTCATTGAAATCTGCTACTCTCGTAGAGCCAAACCGCACGACAATCAGTAGCAAATGGCAAGGCAATTCATTGCCATACTGTCTGTCACTATGGACTTTGCCAGAAGTATTTGTCTCTTAACTGTCTAATAATTTATGAAGAGCAAAGAAGCTGTGTTGGAGAACTCTGTGTTATAGTTCCAGGCTAGAGATGATTTACTCCGCTTGCCATCCTGGAGTGCTGCTATGATACAGTACCCAGGTTGCTGCTAAAACATCCATAAGCACCTACATCATATAGGGTGGTATATTACAATATGTGACTTCTGGAAGTATCTGTGCAATTATAGATTGAAATAAGCTCCAGTCTTCAATCCCAGCTGTTAATAAATTTATCTGCTGGCCCTGCATGGGTTGAAGATGGGAATCTTGGCTATCCAGGGATTGTATAAGAAACAAACTTTATGCTCAGGTCCCGTGCCCTTCAGCCTGCTGGCTACCGTATGTTATGGGGGATTTTAGCTTTGCTAGAAGTTGTCCAGTGACGTTATGTTTGTGCATGATGAACAGGCATTGGTTTTTGACTGAGCTAGCTAGCAATAAAACTCCACAGCTGATCATCTTTGTCCCCAGCCTGCAGAGACAGGAAGTAGTTGCATATGACTTTCTTGAATGAAAAGAAAATAAGAGCCTCAAGTTATAAATGAGCTAAGTCCAAAGCACCCACCAAACTATGAAATAAGAAAATATCATTATTGGGCTCAGGTCAAAACAAAGAAAAAAAGATGATGATTTATTTGGTGGGATCTTACAAAGTGTGTGATGATGTTCTTTGCTGCCTAGCAACAAGGCCAGCTTTAAGAGTAGGAAAAAATGTGCCTGCCTAATCTATTAGGAGTAACTCTCCACAGGAAAAAGAAATAATTACAATCCTTACTAATAAATTATTAAGGGATATTAATTATTGTAGTAAGTTGCTTGCTAGTAATCTTGGCAAATTGACAAATGCTGAACCTTATACAGAAAGAGTAGCAAAAAGTTTAGCTAATTTTATGGTGAAGGCAAGAAAAGTTGCCTAGAAGTATTCAGTTCCCATACTGAGCATGATTAATGTACTGCAATAAGACACACGAGCTACATGTGACTCTACCCCTGAATGTCTTTTTGTAATTAGTTTACATCACAGGTTATGTGACTGAATGCAAATGCATCATCTAGTCTAGTACTACAATACTTCTTCCACAAAGGTGCAGGGTTATAGTTGCAGTAAAAAAACTTAGATGTCTCTGGATATTCAGGTTAGATGGTCCAAAATTAGAATGTTGCTTGGTCTTACAGAGGCACTTACTGCTCATCATTCTGTATTTTATTTCATGTCATTAGAGGTAGAGGAAGGTTTTTGCTTTAATGTATTAGTAATTCCCTGTGTGCAGTTCCATATTGCAGTTCCTGGAATTTCTTCTCTCACAACAGAAGTGCTCCCATTTTTGAGTTTTCAAGATGCAGCTACATACCTCAGACAGCCAAACACTTGTATTTGTATTAATGTCTGTGGTATCTTCTAAAATTCTCTCTGTGAGTCAGTTCTACACAAGTTTTTCAGCAGGCTTATAATTTAGTCAGCTGAGCACGGATAAGGGTGGCTAACTGTAGGTGCTCTCATTTCACTGTGTTGAGGATGCTCAAGAACACGGTCTGTTTTAAGCATATGTGTTTGCTAGGCTGTGCTGGCAGAAGAGAGATTCCATTTATTCCAATCCAAGTGCTTTGTTTTCCTTTTTAATCATGTAAATACAATAGTAGGGAAACCTGCAAACTGCGCTTCTTATTTCCACGCATTTTTTCAGTGGTAAATGTAACACTGCAGTACTGCTGCAAGTAGACAGAAGGCTTTTCCTGATAACAGATGGGGAGGATCTTGACCTATCCTTTGTCAAATATCACATGAGTCAGGCTACCTGATTGCCATCAGGCTGCGTGCCTGGGTGGGCGCCAGGGTGGTCAGGTAGGGTATAACAATAGCCATTCATCAAGCCCAGCCTGTCTCTCCCCTCTGTCAGTGAGATAAAATGATCTAATATAATCAACTCTACAGGAGACACAAGGCTTGCTGGTGTTTTGTTCTTGGTGGAGAACCTTGTAAAAACAAGTGCACACATCTACAAACAGGCCAGGAAAACTCCCACAGCATTTCCAGTGTGGTAACTGATAGCAGTCATATTCATGGACTAAATTGCTTTGGGGCTCTTCTGGTTTTTTTTTTTTTGCTTTCCCCTGTAGTGGTGGTGTCAGAAAAAAAAAAGCAGGGATGTTTGTTTGTTTGCTTATTGCTGTATTTCTGCTGCAACAGATAATGATGTGGCAATGACAATGGTGCCATGTGGCTTCTGCCCTTGATAGTGACAGAAAGGAATAGAAAAAAGGCAGGTAACAGTGAAATTATGTAAAACAATAAGGGCCTGGACTAATCCTAGGAAAGATTACTGTTTGGATTAAACAGGCTTTGAATACTTTTCTCTGTGGTGTTTCTGGTAAATTTTTGATTAGGTGTTAGCTGTTATGTTGAGTTTACACATGCTTGGCTTTGTTTCCTAAAATTTCTTGTCAAAGAACTGCATTCAGCTCATGGGACTTGCAGCACCCATGTCCTGTCAGTCTGACAGGAACCTGCATTTATTATTTGAAATGAAGAAGATTAATGCAACCAAACCTTATCTTAGTAGTTGCAGTTTGATGCCCAGAAGCCCTGGATGGTCCTGCAGGTCTTACCCTACTATGTGAGCAGATTTTGTTATAGAGAGATACTCGGAAAGAAAACTTGCCATGAAGGATTTATAATTAATGCAGACAGTCAAAGGAAAGAAATTATCTTCCATGTTTTCCATACTGTGAACAGTACGGAAACTGTCAGGTTTAGTGAGTTCAGCAGCAGTGGTTGAAAGTATCTCACATGAGTGAATACTCCATGGTGGCCTGGATGGCAAATTGGGATTTTATACTTTGAGTGGTGGAACACAAAAATAATTTATTGAGGATTCATTATTAGCTATTTAGAGAAATGAGAGTAGTTAAAAGGATCTCTTTGTCCCATATTTTTATTTGTAGGACATATATGAACTCTGGTCTAATTTCTTTTAAAATTAACTTTTTTTTTAATACCACATTTCTTCATACTGACAAATAAAACAGGGCTAAACTTACAGATATCTTAGACAACACAGTACCTTGTACTGTACCTTTTTATTAAAATGGAGAGCATTCAAAAAGCATTACATAGCATTATACATACAAAATACACTTACGTATATATATGTATGCATTATACAGTTATATCTTTCATATAACATTGTCATATGAAAAATGTATATGCTGGCTGTGTATGTCAGTGTGGTTTCTTCAGCTTCTGTGAAGCTTTGGCCGTTTAGGCCATCTAAGAAGCATGTGTTTGCTGTGTCTAAATTTAATTTCCAAGACTTTGACTGCAATTCTTATCTCTTGATAATGTTTTAATAAATGCAAGTGTTTTAAGGCCAGGAGGTACCACTGCGATAATCTTATAGTTTTCCACATAACAGCTGCTAGATAATTTTATCTACATGAAGTCCATAATTTCTAATTTTGTTCAGCTCTAGGCTTGTTCCTGTTGAAATTAAAGAAAAAAATTGCCCTTGATTTGAGAATATCTTCTGGATGAGAGCTGATAGGCCTGGGCCTTGTTGTCATCCTGCAGAGCAGTGAAATTACTGAGTGCATTTGAGAGTGCTTTATACTTTCTCTGGTTCTGTTACCCAGTCTTGTTATGCTTCGCTACCAGATTCTACTTGGATTAACACCTAAAATTGTGTTCTATATTTTTGGTGGTTTGTATGAGAAACCATCTGAGTACAAGGAAGTCGAATGGCAGGGGAGGGAGAAAGGATAGAGAAAAATTATTGGTAAAATATGCAGCAAATAAACCCCCCCAATATTGAGAAAATAGTCATTTGGGAGCTTCCCTCCTTGCCAGTGAAATGCTTTATTACATTGACATAAAAGGATTTAAAATGCAATGAAATCAATAGGATATTTATTTCAAATAATAAATCAAAAGCAGAATATTCAGGTGTTGAAACTGAAGTAAATTTGGCCTTGAAACAATGTGTCAGTTTTTTATTTTGAAAATATTGCAGCAAAACTTTGATGACATCTCCTTTTTTCTCCCCTTTTTGAATAAAAAAATTTCAAGAGTGGTTGCAAATTTGAAAGATGCTGATCGAAATTGTTTTTTGCCTTCTGATGAAAAATTAATCTGCATTTATTTGAGTTCCTGAATTTCTTCAAAAAAACTTTCAATGATATGACTTTACAGCCAACAATGAACATTGCAATGTATATTTAAGGCACTAGTATTTAAAATGATTTATTTAAGGGGACCATAATTCAAAATAAAATTAAATGTAGCTCATAGTTTTAATTCTGGGGTTATGTTTTTAGCTTTTTAAAAAAAAAAATTTATGGCTTTCAGAATTTTAAGGCTTTAATTCAGGTATGTTGCTCTTTGAACACATGGTAGACTTAGTTTGTGTGTTTTTTACTGGCTCCAGATGGATTTCTTCTCTGGGGTGTCAATAATATGAGTGTGCTTTAACCCATTTTTGTTGATTAGATGATTTTTGTTGATGACTTAGAGAGCATGAAGGCATTGATTTGCCTACATTTTTTCAGGTGCAAAATGAAAAATCCCAGCCTATTGCTTCTCAGTCAATTTTCCTGCCAACAGTCAGCAGTTTGCTACTTTCTTAGTAGTTTGCTTTCACAGAGGTTTATTTTGTTGCCTTTGCAGCCCAGAAACACTGTTTTGGTGCAGGTGGGCTTAGCAGAGGGATGGGCAAGGCTTGGGAAGCCCCACTGAGGGCACTGGAGCTGGTGTGGGAGCAGTGGTGGGGCCAAGGGGAGTCCCGCAGTCTGCCAGGAGAGAGCCTCTCTCTCACTGCCTCACACAAAGTGGATTAAAGTGAGCATGCTGCGGGAAATGCAGACAGCCCCGTGTTTCCCAGAGAGGTGTTGTGCACATGCTGATAAATAATACAGTACGTCCGACTTCAGTAATTGTATTAATGAAAGCTGCAGTACAGATGTTGAGCAATTGAGTTTGTTTTCAGCAAGCCGTGTTGTAAGGGTTAGCTCAGTTCAACAGGAGCATATGGAAAGCTGTAACTTCCTTCTTTCTGCTGGAAAAAAGTTATAGGAATTCCTGTTGTACAAAACCCTCACTTAGGTTATGCTGATGTTTTCACGTACTAAGTACTTCCCTCACTGTCAAATACCAGACGTATGAAATACTGTCACAGGTGCAAAAGCTGGGTTAGGTATTGGAATATTAGTTTCCATAATAAATATTATTTATTCAAAGATTTTAGATTTGCTGCTTCTAGATTTGGTTCTCCTTCTGCAGTATTAAACCAGCATTCAAATGTTATATTGTAGAAGACAAAGCAACATTGACAAAAATTTTCTGTTGGATAATCTGTTTATACAGGGCTTGTTATCCTAAGTGGCTTTAATGGCACGCTGCCGACCATGTGGAGATTCAGGGGAGATTGCTCCCACTGTGGGAAATATGATGTTTCTCGGTGTCTCCTCAGTAGGATGGTTCTGTCTGGCTGCAATGGGCAGACGGCACCTTCAGTTTTTTTGCCAGTGAGAGCCTGTGGAGCTAAATTCAGTCCTCTAGGAAACAGGCATCACTTCTTCACTGAAGGAGTCAGGTGATTTTTGCCTGGTAATGTCTGGTCTGACTCTGGTCTCCTGTGATATCATGAAATTTGAGGTAGAAATAGGAAAGGCAGTTCAGAGAAAATGTCAGAGCTGACCCTCTAACCTGAAAAAGAATGATAAATAAATATAGATTTTATTAAATAATTTTTGAAATTGAGGTCTTTAATAACACGTTTTCTCAAAGGTTTGAAAATATTTGGTCTAATTCTTAGCATATTTCTGCCAACTTATATCACAGCTTCTTTGTTCTAGGGTTGATATTGGAAAAAAGCTGCTTATGGGTTACTTAGGAGGGAGTCCAATTTTATAGTTTAAATCTTATTAAAAGTGTCTATGCAGACAAGATTCAGCATTCAGCAGATATATGAGATAAGTTCAGATTCAGCAGCTGATATATGCTTGAACTTCTGGGCATGTGCCAGATAAATTCTTCTTGCTCCTGCAAGGTTAATATATTCAAATATCTATAACCAGGTTGGGTGCTGACAGTGAGGAGCGTCTACTAAAGAAGATGTAAAGAGGCAGAAGAGTGTCTGACTCACGAGATGTTTCATAGCAACTGCTGCATTGCTGTAGGATGCACTAAACCATGCAGGTGGTGTGGAACAGCCTGGATGTGTGGCACTATCCCAGCTCAGTGACAGAGCTGGATCTCCCCAGCAGGAGGGTGCAGGGAAGATGGAGCCAGATGAGGGACAACAGGCATAATGGCAATGAGGGAAAATCCTATCAGAGATCAAGGAAAAAAAGTACCCAGGCAACAACCCAGTGTCCACAGAGGTGGTAGAGCCTCCATCCACAGAGGCACTCGGAGCTCCACCAAACATGAGCCATCTCCAATCTAAATTGTTCTCTGACCCTCCATTCCAAAGGGCTGATTTCCATGGTATTAGTTTTTCTTTTTCTCTCTTCATGGTGCTAGCATGATCCTACAGGAAACCTTTTGTACCTCATTGCTTGCATTTGGTGGGCATCACAAATAATTTCAAGCAAAACAGAAAAAGCCATGCATTTTAATATATATAATTATATATTTATATAGCAGATACTGAAATTGGGACCTTATTTTCATTAAATCAGTGCTAAAGACAAGACAAAAGAACCTCAATTATTCAGGTTGATCAGGACAATTAGCCTTTTGTTTTGGGTAAGCCTTGTGTGTCTCTCACACTGTTCAGCAGCTGGTGTACATGCCTGCTAATGCAAAAATACATTATACTCAGGATAAGATTCACTGCATTTGCTCATTTGGGGCAACTTTGGGTACGCCAAGCTTCTGGTTTGTGATAAATCGTGTTTCATGAATGTACTGCTTGGAAAGAAAAGGAGAAAGATGTAATGAGAACCACAGGATTTGTGTGTTTGTGTGATTTTTAAAGTGATGCAGCCTGACTTCAATTCATAATGTTCATTCTCACAGTTTCATAAGAACAATGGATGGCAGTTTTGATCTGGTTTAAAATGAGCTTCAGTTGATCAGGTCAGTATAATGATATAAAACTGAAATAAAGAAAGTGATAGCATTCATCAAGAGAAGAAGGAATTGAGTTTACAGGGGATGCAATCTGCCCTCTAGCTCAAGCACTCCATCTTGAAGGGAATTTTTTTAATGTGATGTGATTGCTAAAATGAGTCACAGCAGCATCCATTAGCTTTGTTTTGGAACTCTAAAAGATGCGTGAAATTCAAATCCAGATGCAGTCTGGTCAAGAATTATGATTCATTCTTCTATTTAAGAAACATAAAAAATATCACTCATAAACCTTAGATGTTGAATCAGGTTTTGTCTCAACAAGTCTGGTGTGTTTATGTTGATCCAACTTCAGCACATATAAATGAGTAAGCTGTATATATTTTGGGGCTGCACTCATTGTAAACCTATAGTTTTGTGTGTTTTAAAGTGAAGCTCATTCAGTAAAAGCACAATCTAGAAGTTAAGGGCATGCCATGTCCCATCATGAACTATTTGTGTTTCCTGCTTAATGTGTGATGCCTGTGAAGGGGTTAACACACAGGTTTCCTGGGCAGAAGGTGTCCTTGGGACAGAGATGGTTCAAGGGGGAGTGATGATTTGCCAGTGTGAGCTTTTGGTGATGTAGTGCTTTTAATATAGTATCTTTTTGGAGGGTTTTGGCAGAGGATTCTCTTGTGGCATCTGACAGTGCAGGAGTTGTCTTCCTCCTGCTGCCAAGTGCTGTTTCACTTACACTTAGTCAAATTAATATCTTCCATTTAATACAGTGAACTGGTTTTCTAATTTCTCTCTTGAAGTCTTTAGTACTGTAAACAATAGACAAACCCTAGACTTTGTTCCAAGGATTGATCTGGAAACCAAAAGGGAGACAAATAAAGGTGAAGAAGACCTTTGTGACCATTCAAGCTTTCTTCCTTTACCAGTGGTAACTTTCTTGTGGGACGTTGCATTTTCTTGCCTTTTTGGCACAGTATGGTGCTGTGACCAGCCCCAGCAGAGCAGCAGTGACCTTTGAGTGCAGTGTTTGCTTGTGCATGTATCGTGGAGGCCCTCACTAACACTGAGGTGCTGTGCACATATTTGAGATGAAACATCAGTATTATCTTCTTTCACAGCAAAAATGCAACAGTTTCCAGTTACTGCTTGCAAATACCAAAACACAGCAGAGGCTGCAATTTACTTTAGAAATAATTTCCATTATCAATGAATCATCTCCTTTTTTTTATTAGATGAGAAAGGCAGGCAAGCCAAGTCCCAGTGCACTAGCATATTACAGAAAACTTGTAATAAGGATGTGTACTTTTCCACTGAAGTACTTGGTGGATCTCTTTCAGAACAGCCGAGCAAATTATTGAAAGTATTATAGCCAATGGATTCCTATTTTCTCATGATATATTAAGTGATTACTGTAGAGCTTATGCTTGTTCCATTCCTTGGCCCTCCAGCAACTGCACTGTTGTTAATTTGCTCTGTTTGTTAATACAGCTCTGTTCTTAAAAATTGTTGTATTTTAGTTGAATATAATTGAATAGCATTTCTAATGACAGACATAGGATTTCTCTTCCTTTTGGATAATGCGATCTGAATAAATATGGGAACTAGGAAAATAAACACAATTGCTGTCTTTTACCATGTTGTGTATACTGTTAAGAGTCCTTACTGTTCTTCCCTAGGGACCAGTGTAATATACTTGTCTATCAGATGCTCAGATTAGCCTTGATCTGTGAAATGATGCTGCCTTTTGCTTTCTGTTTCTGTGAATTGCCAGAAGGTCTCAGTAAAATACATGTCTAAAAATTTCCCATATGCATTTGAATCAAAACAAATCTCTGGAATATGTAAGCACTTACTGCTTTTCTGAAAACTAATATTTCTTTGCCTGTATCTATTTCCCCACATCTGGCTAGATATTCCCTCCTTTGTGCTAGAAACAGTGTGTGTGTGGCCACATGTTCATCTGTATTACAAAACACATCCAGATAAGCTAATTAAAACAAAAGAAGCTAAGAAAAAACCCCCCAAAACCAATTTATCTGCGTTGTGGGTATTGATCTGGCTAACTAAGTGTAAGGCTGAAACTTGGGACTTCCTTTTGATGTGTTTTATCTCAGATGCTTTACCACAAGTTCAGGATCCTGTAGAGGATGCTGACTGACCTCATTGAGGATTTTTTTCTTGAAGATGAAACTCTGTATTTCAAAAGAGTTGAAATCACCACAGATGGATTAGGGCAGAACACATTTGTTCATCTAGATCAGTTTTTCTAGCTTATACAACTAACCTCATTTGAAATGACTGAATGATTTAAAGTAAGGAAAGGCTGAATTTCCATTAATATTCTCCTTCACACTTTACCACAAAATCCCCCAAAAACCTCCTCCCCAAATTGTCCAAAGTCTAGGAAGGGATTAAGAAATCATTAAATAAAATTACTCTGCAGAGCACAAGGCCATCTTTTTCTTCCTTTTGAGGTCACCCAGCCAATGTTGCTCTCCTGTACTTCCATGCTTAGTCTCAAACCCTGGCCCTTGTGTGAGTTCTGTCAGCTGCGCCTCTTGTGGCTCCACCAGGGTCATGAGCAGCTGTCTGAACTCCTATTATAACAGTGAGAATTCAGAAAAAGTGGGAGTAGAAGAAAGTAGATTTGATCTATTTATCTTTTTGTCTAGTTCATGCACCCTGCTCCATGTTTATCCACTCATGTCTATCCACTGTTAGGGATAGAATCTCCTTTCCAGTTATAACTGGAGCAGTTGCGTGTTCCAGCTGTTCCTGTGGAATTTCAGGATTTCAGATCAGCAGGATTTTCATCCTGTCTTCCTTCTGCCCTCCAGTTGAAAATTCCCTATCTGATTCCTGGTTAACAGTCTGACTGGAACAAGGGAAGGAGCTTTCTTCAGCAGCTGCATGTGTTTTAGTGCTATTTCTTGTACATGTAGTTTCCTGCATATGAGCAGCTTATTTCTTATGAGCCTTATTTTCCTAGGTAATCAGTGTTGCATGACACTTATCTTAAGGAATTAAAAATACATTTGGAAAATTTAAGGTTTCATTAAGACATAATGAATAAATTTACTTACGATAGGTTTATCAAGGATAGAGACCAGAAAATTGAACAAGGATGGGAGGTGGTCATGACTAGATTCTCAACTTTAGCCTGGGAAAACTGCGTCTGTCTCTCTGCAGAAATGCCAGACTTCATCTCTGAAGTGTTTTGAGATGCTTGAAAATTCCTCAGTGAGGATTAGGTATGATTATTTCAATAATTTTTAGGTTATACAAAACTTGTCGAATGTGAGTAACACTGACCTTACCTCTAGAGGGCCTGTGCAGTTTGCTATTTCCTCTTCTGTGTATCCATCTTGTGGGAAAGGTCCTGTGCAAGAGCAACATGTTATTGTAGTAGTGTATCAGAAATATTTGAGGCTTCATTGCCAGTGAGCCCCAGGGGCCTGTGCACTGTTTATTGCTCAAGCAGTTATAGCAGAATAGCAGCCTGTTACCAACTGCCTGAAAACTCCTGAAAGCTTCTGCCTTTGTTATTTTTACTCCAAATTTTTTTGTGGATTAGTGTACTAGAAAGCAGGATGTAGGGGGGAGAATTTGCAGGCTTTTAGCTGTATGTCTGAAATTCAGCAGTTCCATATTGGGGATGGTATTGCATTACTTTAGCTGATAGGTTTGTGTGTAGACACACGTACATTGGCTAAAATCTGGTTTATATCCTTTCAGCTTGCACCTGATAAATTGCAGAAAGCAAAAGCCCCCTAAAAATACTAAATAGGGATAAGTGAAAACAAGCCATGAATTTGTTCCATTAATGGGCTCCACATGTTCTCAGATCTGCCCTCATATTTTGTCTATTTTTTCCCTAATCAGCGATTTGAGAGTTGTACAGCAAATTAAGAGAAGAGCTTTCAACAACCCTAACTAAACATGAAACAGTTATGATAATGAAGTGCCTTTGGATCCCCTCAGATTCAGAAAGAATGGGAAAAAACTAATTTCCTGAAGACTTTTCCCATTCATTCTGCGTAGTCTCCGCTAAACCTGCTTCCTATTCTCATGGATGATTCCCCAGTCACCACATCTGCAGAGGTGTGTGGTTACTCTGCTGTGTTACAGCCCAGAGCACCTTCAGCTGTGACTTCCACTTCATCTCACCCAATTGAACTCTCTCCAAGTACAGAAGGCTAATAATGAGCAGGTTGCCATAAGTTTTTAAAGAAGCAGCAGGAAACATCTTAATGCAACTGTCAGTCTGTGCACGTACTGTGGGCGCTTGCTCTCTCTGATAGCCCGGAGCTTAAAAGCGCTGTTCTCTGCCAAGGGAGAGGCGGCTATCTTCAATCTGGCATCTGAAAATGACAAAGTGATCTATCAAGCAGAATTAGGAGCACAGATCCTTCCTGTTCTGTTTAGCTTTGTAATTCAATCTGAGTCAGACCAGAGGCCTGGCCTGAGGAGAAGTGCTCCTTCAAATCTAATGAAGCAGTCCTCCGATTTACCACCATGCAAACATTAATATGTAAACTTCCTATGTATATAAAAGCTAAAAAGGCATATTGTATCTGACAGAAGTTACTTTTCAAGGTATGCTAATTCTGAACCTCTCCTTCTACTGGATTCTTCTTCATACTCTCTGTGGGCTTTCACAGCTACCTTTCTATTTTTCCATGCCACTCCAGAGTTCCTGGCTGAATTCCTACCCTATGCCTAGGCTTATTCCTGAAAATAGACTTAGAAGTGTCATACAGAACTTGTGAAAAACTTCTCTGGGCTGCCAGTGACTTGGAAGATCGGAAAACTCTGCTTATGACTTCATTGGTTTTTGTCATGACCGTTCTGTTTATGCGCTTTTGTCTGGGGAATGAACTTTGTGTTTTCTGTACTAGATGAATGTGGTCCATAATAAGACAATCCAGACATTCTGGCTGAGGTTTTTTTGTTTGTTTGGGGTAATTTTTTTGTTTATTTATTTGTTTGTTTTGTAAAATTTTTGTGTGTGTTGCCAGCTTGACAAAACACATGGAAGTTACAGTGACAGCATGTATGTATGTAAGATATGATGGGTAAAGGTGCAATAGAATGTGTGCATGAAGGAGGAACTTGAAATTCCTCAGCTCAGCATAAATTTCTTACCATGTCCTATTTCTCTTCCTGCAATGCTGTTTCATACCTGCTGTGTAGTGCTGGTATAATTGTGAATGTATTTATGGTACATGTTTACTTAAGAGACTAGAGGTACTGTTACTGAAATACAGCATTTAATATTTTCCCCCAAAATGGCTCTTGCAAAAAATCATTGACCAAGGATGCTTTCATCAGAATTTAATGGCTTTGTTTTTCATTTTGCTTTGCTTCTCTTCCACTTCTGCTTCTCTGTGTCATTCCTGGTGTTTTGATTGTAAGTCTTCTGGTAGAACCCATCTCTCATCTCACATCTGTCTAGCACATCACAAAAGGACGGTAACTTCAGAGGGCTTTCTGGGTGAAACAGTTGAAAACGTAGAAATATTTCTGAAGAACAGTAAAATGAGTATGTTCCTGTTTTTGCTGTTCAGGATCTGGTAAGAGATCAGCTAAAGATTAGAAGCCTAAACACATGTGACTTCCTCCTGTGGACCCATTTAGAAGGTTAAACATATTATCAGGGCTCGTGTTTGTTTACTGCACAAGAAAGTTTTGAAGACCTAAAAAGTCATTACAGATGCTAAAACATTCTTAAGTGTTCCACAGCAAAGCAGTGGAAATAATGACAAACAATAGAGTAGAAATGCTTTAAAACAACACAACTGATGAAAGAAGTTGCGAGTACCTTCTAAAAAGGGGATGGTTTGGCTGAAATCTTAGGCTGGTAGAATCTTCTTACAGTTGTGCATTCTTAAGAGAAACACCATTTAATTGTTCATTTTCCACTGAAGTTCAATATTGGTGCATAGTCTTTCACCAAACTAACTCAACAAATCTCTCTTTGGGCTATTTGAGTTCAATAACCTAACTTGGCTGTGGAGATTTTTTTACAACAGTGAAGCTCAGGCTGGATTGCCTGAGGCATGTGTTCCATTCCCTACTTTAACCTCTGCTGCTTTCCCAAATCCTTGGGAAATTCTGAAAACTGAGTTTCCACTTGGAATGAAACTGGATGTAGGAAAACAGCACAACCAATAAAGTGTAGCATAGTAGTGCACACATTTAGTGCAAACTTCATGTTTCTTAAGATCACTTTTGGCAGTCTTCAGCAATTTCCTTTTTTCATCTCACATAAGAGTTAGTAAAAACTGATACGCAAATGAGGTAATACCGGTTAATTTCTTTAGCAGAGAACATAGATAGCAATGGAATATTCCTTTTCATCTGTGTTGGGGAAGGTTCTGGGATTCTCTCTTTTATCCCCATGTCATTCTGCCAAGTAATTTTCCAGTAATTCAGGAGCTGGCAGCCATGAAGGGCTGTAGCTGGAGCAGCGTGATGCTCTGACAGCTGGATGACTCCGGCATAGGCAGTAGGCCAATAAAGGCATTGCAAAAGTGTCCTGATTACTCTTCTGAATGGGGACAGCAGCCTGGTCTTTCCTCTGTAGACTCCTGTTAACTTGATGTGGTATAGAAACCACTTGACATGCCTTTGCATCCCTGGTTTTGTTCCATGCTGCTCATGCCTGTAAAGGCATGTACTGACTAAGCTATCCAGAAGTTTGGTGTGTTCGGGGTTGTCATGGTTTTCTGTATAATTCTTCTGGTCAGGACTACTTGCCTGACTCTCAGAAACAAAGCAAGAGAAAACTGTTTAACCATATTTCTTTGCTGGAGTTTTCCTTGGAGACAGCTTTTGCAGTTTGAAGTCAGTGCTAGAAAGCTGTGGTGTTTGACCTCCGCATTTCCTAAGGGGAGTGCACATGTACAGATCACTTCTTCCTTCCAGGTGTCAAAGGAAGCAGAGCTGTGATTGCACTGGAACTTTGGCTCTCATTATCAAAACATTGTAAGGAATCATAACTCATTCCCTTTTGCTTCCCTGGATGGATTGGATCTTTTAGTTTTTTGTACTCTACAGTGTTTATGCCAGGAACTATTTCTGATGTTCCTACATATGCCTGATATGCAAACCTGGCTGAATGACACTTGCTTGTCATCAGTAGATTCTAAGCATGTGCATGTTTTATGTATCAAATCTGGAACATTTTAGTGTAGCCCTCTTCAGTGTAGGATCAGAAAAATGTTTCAGGTTGCTGTTGGCACTTTGAAACCAACAACTGTGTAATTGTTGCAGGCTGGAAGAATGTGTTAATTGACCCAAAGCCCAGAAGTGCTCAGGGTACAAGCAGCAGATAACAGAGAGGCTTTTCTCTGTCAGGAGTTAAATTGACATCACCACTAAAACAGTGGCACAGCGTTAGTAGTGCTCTCAGTCTCAGGCAATGTGCTCAAGTCCAGTACTACATTAACTTGTTTCTTTAACAAGTTTGCATTAACTTGTTTCATTAACTTTTGGACACCAAAGAACAGCCATTCCAGGAGGGAAAACCAAGCCTTTTTCCCTTCTCCACAGCCTTGGGCTAGAACACGTACACTTATGAGGAAGGAATAATTCATATAAAAATAGCAACTGTTCATTGGTAATGGGGTCTTCGATGGTTTGTGGTTTTTGGTATTTTTTCCCTGTTCATATGAAAAATGTGTTCTTTTGTTTGTTGGTGTCTTTTTTTTACCCCTTCATGTGCTCATAAATCTGCCATATTTGGGAGATTTTCTTATGTGGAAACAAAAATATGGTCTGTTCTGCTGAGGTTCAAGATCTTTCAGAATAAGAGATAATGAAAAATTTCAGTAAGGTTCCCAGATTCCTGTAATCCATGAACAAAACCACTGTTTCTTAATAATCTTGCTCCTGAAAGGGTTGAACTTTCAACAAGGATAGTTGAAGACAGGCATCAGTATGCAAAATTCATCCCAGGTGGCAAAGGTATAAAAAGACTGAAACCAGGGGTCATAGAATAGGAAGTATTGAGCAACCTTAATAATAGGTGGTGCTATCAGACTTGCCTATAAATAATCCATGTTGTCAGGAAACTAATGGATATTCTGCATTCAACATTCCTATGAGTCAAGAGTAAGTGGTTCACCAGATTTTCATTATTGATGTGTCTGCAACTTTGTTTAAATATTATGCCTGCATTTGGGACCGGGGAAAGTTATAAGAATCCTTTCACCACTGGTGCTCTGTGACAGCCACCTTGCCTTGCACAGGCAGCTGAAATCCTCTAAGTATGTTTTCGGAAGAGTTGTTGCCACAGCTTGGGAAATGGAGGCAATCAATATGTTTTAGAACTTTTAGGGAATGAAGGATCTCCACAAAGGATTGAGAGAATTGATGTTTATTTCAAAAATCATTTTAAAAAGTAGGTGTGGATTTTGCAATTTTTTTTTTTTTCAGATGCAGGGAGAGTTTCTACCACTTGCTGGCAGAGGGGGCTATCTGTCCATGGTTGGCAGAACATCCTCCAGTCAGGAAACACAGAAGGGGAACCAAAGTCACTCTCAAGAGTCATGTGGTACACAGGGCAAGGAAGCAAGAAAAACATGAGTTAAAAGTGTTTCAGTGATTTTGACAGATATAATGGACACCCTTCCTTNGGGCAATATTTGACCTCTTAGATCATGAAGATATTTACTAGTATTTTTCTCAAACAAAATATCTGTTAAATGCAGATACAGAGGACTGCCAACAAACCAACAGAAAGTGTCAAAGAGTAACATTCCAGCCATTGTAAAAAGGTAAACAGGAGCCATACAGGAGAAATTCTGATGTTAATTCAGTTTTAAGGTACTTACCTTGGCAGACTTACTTGATTTTTCAAGCCTATTTTTGAATTATGCTGATAAGGCCAATTTAAAAGCAAAAAACTAGATTCTTAAGTTTCTGCTCTAAGGTTCCAAGAGGAATGTCAGATTTATCAATGAAATAAGACTATAGCAGTCAGTAAACAGTCAGAAATCTTGTAAGAGGAATGCTGTGGAAAGTGAAAATATGAATTTGATGTGTGCTTCTATGTTACTTTGGAAACAGAGAGAGAAAAAAAAGATTTTTAACCAGCAAAAATAAATACCTGCTTAAATGCCTTAATATGAAAGAAGAGAGGTGAAACTTGCCATAAACAACTGTAATTCAGCAGAAAACCTTCTGTGGCTAGTGAGTATTCTTATTTGAATAGAGGACTCTGTTTGGGCTTATCTATCCACTCATTCACTCTCATATATAAAATATTTCAGTCTGAATCTAAGAATGAAAGAAATACCAACACCTTCTATTGGGAAATAAAGTAGCTGGAGAGAATGTAAATGACCTTCTGAAGACTTAGGTAGGATTTGACCATGCATCCTGGCTATGCTGCAGCACCAGAGTGCTCAGCATGAGCTGGTTGAACTGGTTGCCCATATATTTTCCTTTCAGGTGTTTCTTTCCTTGCTGCTGCTGTGTGAGCTGCCTAGGCTCAAGTGTGCTTAGGTGTGCGTGCAGGATACTGCAGCCACAGCAGGGGTGGTGCAATTAGGCTGTTTTTGGCTGGCAACCAGAGAGAGCACTGCAGTTGGAAAATAAGCACTGTTGAATTTATGTAGGGTACACATTTCAGAAGTAAGACACAAGATCTGTACATTTGAATACACAGTCTGTATTTCTTCTGTGTGGGGTGTAAGCTCCCCCTTTGCTGCCCCACATGTCTACGTTAACTAAAGGCCACAGGGAAACCCACATAATTAAAAGGCACTGAGGTCATGAGCTGGTTATGAGGCAATTTAGGTTTCTTGTGCAGGCCTGCTGGGTCGATAGAGATACAAGTCTGCTCTCGATAGGAACAATGATCTTCTTTAGTAAAACATGAAGGAGAAAAACATAATTTAGGAAACTCTAGTGCCTCACTGAGGCTTAATTGCATTTTCAGAGATGCATATAGCATTCTGTTTCACTTCAGGAAGCACAAGGCTGATTCTGTCACCACTGAAGTATTAAATCTGAGATGTATCACAGTTAAAGTAGCATCCCAGTTGAAAATAACATCTGAGTAAACATTTACTCAACTGAGAAACTGAGTGTGGAAAATCATGCTTGAAAAGCTGCTCATTGCTATGAAACAGGACTAGGCGGAAAAAAAAGACAATTTCCTGAAATTCCATTTGGCTTCACACCTCTGTGGTTCTCAGAAATCCCACAAGGAGTGTCTGCTTGGTGAATGTCAGCTGACTTTAGAGTGTGAGCATGTGTAGGATGGCAGATTTTACTCACTCACCTGAGCTAGGAGACGTGCTTCTATTACATCAATACATGTTCGTCAATCTTTAGAAGCTCCAAAAAGTACACGGGCAACTTAATTTGTATAACTGCTTTTGATGCTCATTGTTCAAAATTTTTATCACTTTTCTGCCCCAGCCTTGCTCTAGAGATGTTAAAAAACATCTTTGAGATTAATAATTATGTCATTTTTTAACATTTAGCAAACACACTGAGACTTCCACTGGAGCTCGGTGTTTCTCAATGTTTTTGAATCCATAAGCAAGTCAGATGCCCAGAGAAGGACTTGGACTTGCAGAAGAGTCATAACTAATTTACATATAACTTTATTTGCACCTTTAACAGCTTATTTCATATTCTCCTAAGATATTTTAAGAGTATTGGGCAACAACATCAGAATCAGTGGAAACTTTTTTCCTTTTTTTGAAACAGAGAGACAATTCAGATTTTAGATTGTGCATCTCTTATGAGAAAAATAAGAATCCTTAATTTGGTCCTTTCTAAATGAAAACAAATAGCTGAAGGAAAGGAAGTGCAGACTATCCGGATGGTGAAATTGCATCCCAGGGTTAATGTTTTTAGTTATGAAGGAGCCAAACAAGATCAGACCTTCAGTATTTTAAATTTATATCCTTTCTATTTCAATTTCTTCTATTCAAGATTTATAGTCTTCATTTGAAATATATTACTTTATCTCTATCAACAGTGAGTAAAAGACTAATACAAAGCAAATAAACTCTGACTTGTTGATCTGTTTCTTGCAGGCTGAATCTGAAGTTTAATCTAGCCAGTGAATTTCAACCTAGTGGTATGTCACGTGATGCATATGATGTGGTTAATTTTCTTTCAGCTTTTTCTGCTCAAGATGTGCTTATCAATCTATAGCTCAACTGCTTATATTAATGTTTCCTTGAGAGTAAAATGGCACCCACCTGTGACAAATTGTGAACCATGGATCATGATCCATGATTTTATTTAGTGCAGCCTGGCAAAGGAAAAACAGCACGCACTTTGAGTAGTTGATACTACTTTAAATAGCATTACATGGAGTGGTGATATCCCAGCTCTCCTGAATTCTAATACACTTCTCCCTACATCTTTGCATGAGGTTAGAGTCCATCGATCTGTTTCTCATTTAACTAACATCTGAATTCTTCTGCAGGTGCAGGATTTGTTTTGATGTACTCCCTTGATCTTGACCCATATCTGAATAATTGAGGATTGGGTAGAATCTTTTATAAATGAGGTAATCATTATACATTAAAACCTATTAGAGCCAATTTGTTTAATTCCCAGTAGAGCTAGTGAAGTCCTTATCTGTGTCAAAATCTTCACAACAAAAGGACTGGCTGTAGCAGGGAAGATAAGCTTCCCTCTCCTTTCCCCCCTTCGGATGGTACTTCTAAAGAATCTCCTATGCAAAGGTGGCCATGTGGCCAATTAGTTGTGAGAGCAGGTGTCAGACTTGTCAATAACTAGCTAGACGTCAACAGTTTGGGTGTGGGTTTTTTTTTTTAGTCCTTTAAATGAAGCATGACAAACATTGATACAAGGGTGCTAATGGCAAAATGACTGTAAAAGCATCTTTGCCAGTGTTTACAACTCTGTGAACAGTAGTCCAGAAAAATTAGGATTTGTAAAATCTACTGCAGCACTGGAGTACTCAGTGCCTATCCACAATCCTGTCTTCAGAAGACATCGGACCTACCATGCACCTGCAGTTCAGGCCTGCAAAGCCATACTGTCTTTCTGAACTCCATGTGCAGGATGCTGTTAGTTCATAGCCCAGCCAATTGTTTGGTGCTGTTTAACACAGGGATTGGAAATGAGGATGCAAGATAGAGTGCAAAAATTATGTCTCTTTTTTAAATGGCATTTGTTTAGTTGTTTGAAAAAAGAAACAAAAGTGAGGATTAGCATACCTATAATCTTGAACTAACCAGCTGGGAAGTGAAGATTTATGATGTGATAATTTTGTCTGAGAATGGAGGTATAAAAATCACATGTTATGGAAAGGGATTTTACACAATAAACACTACATAAATTGGGAGTTTCATTCTGTTTGGTTGGGTTTTTTTGAGGTGGGATGTGGTTTGGAGTTTTTTTGAAGTGTTATTAAAAAATGGGTTATTAATGTGTCTTGTTATAAATGCAGAATTAGGAATTGGTAACAGATTTGAATGGGAGAGGATGTTTTCTTTTGCAATATCTAGAATGCACATCAGTAATATACATAATTGGTTGGATGCAGATTTTGAGTGCTAATACTTCTGCCAATAACCTCAACCCACATATGAAGGAACTAAATTTCTTGAGTGAGATTGGGGTCATTCAGCCTCTGTGCTAATTTATTTCTTGTCCATTGCCAGGTAGGCATTGCCAAGTACAGTGCGTCAGATTGCATGGCAAGAACATGGTATGTTTTATCAGGATCTGCCTGCCAAGGCTAGTCCACATAATATTTTGAGCTGCTTTCAAACTACAATTCCTAAGAGAGGGGAGAAAATCTGGTGCTCTAACCTTCCTCACTGGTGACTTTTTCTGTTGCACATTTATTAAAAATATTCTTAAAACCAGAACTTCCCATTAATACAGGAATACAACATTAGTTGTCTTATAACTCTTTGATAGTGTTTAGCCGTACACAAAGTTGGAATTTTACAACCTCATTTTCACCAAACAAATGAGTGCTACTGGGATGATGTAAAGGTGATTGCTATTTGTTTTAAGTTGTGAAAGATTATATATTCCACTTATTGAAGTGGACAGTGAAGTAAATAAGGGTCACCTGAACTTAAAGACAAATACAAATTGCAGCAAGGCTAATTCCTGGAAAATTATTTTCTTCTCTATCAGGATTGGAACAAAACTGGAGCACGCACTCACTTTGGTGCTCTTGTTTTCCTGCATTTATTAAGCTAAAATGTGTCCCTTATACAATGGCTTAAGAGGAAACAGAAGATAGAATTTTGGAGACAAGGACTCTTCACGATTCACTACGTAATTCCTGTTTATTAGCACAGTGCTGCTTTAAAATATCCACAAAGAAAGTGCCCAGTAAATGCTTGTCAGTGGTGGGGGAGCAGTATTTGTCCCAGCTTTGCTGCAGACCTGCTGACAGTCCCTCCCTTTGCAGATGAGGAGAGGGGTGTGCTACACCATGCACTGCGACAGAGCTGGGCTCCCTGTGCACAGCCTGCCACACATCACACAGCTCAGAGTGGCTGCTCTGATTCGTGTTGGGTTTATGGAGGTCAACCTGACTGAGAATCAGAGGATTTGTCCTGACATTACATCTTTCCTGTGTTCTCAGCCAGGAGCAGAGCAAAGAAAAATTGCATCTACATTAACTGTAGAAGAATTTTCTGAAGCTCTCCTAGAGGGCACTAAATCAGTTGTGCTATCGATTTTGTAGAAAAGACAGCTGCAGAGCAGATGTAAGGACTGTGATAATCAAAATCATTAGCTTCAAGCCTGAGATAATTTAAACTACTTTGCTGTATACTCAAACAGATGAGCAAACCTAGTGAATTATCTAATGAGCGTACAACTTAAATATCTGGTTTATGTTTCTCTTAAAAGACCCGAACAGGAAGATGAGCATGTGAATATAGTGTGCAATTGGTTGAGTTAGCTAGGTAAAATTTTGGCCCCATCATTCTGTCCAATCCAACTGGAGATATTGAGAGAAGCAATGGCTCAGAATAACCATAACCCAATGTCTCAGCCCTGTCATGTAACTGGTTATAAAAACTAGGTGCAAAAGTAGGTTTTTATTCCTTTTCTGAAATCTGTGCTGTATCAAAATGGAGTTGTTTATTTTTTTTAAATATAAACTCTATTTTCAATAGCTGCTTATATTTTGGATAATTCAAGATTAAAATTTCTCATAATATTATTTGTTGGAAGCCCTGCTTCCTTGTGTATCTTAGCATCTAGGCTTAGGGAAATAAATGAGCCAGTTCAATACACTGGATTTTCCCAAATGCTTGTCAAAGAACTGTCTTTACTTTCAGAAGATGGTGGCTAATTATGACTGCAGCACAGGCAATAATGAGGAGATTACTTCACCTTCTATTCACTTTCAAAATGGAGACCTTTTCTCAAAGTGATGCTTTCCATCTGTTCTGAGACTTCACCAAGCTGCTGGATGAGGGAAAGAGAAGTAAGAAGCTTGATGATCTCATTGTAATGTGAGGTGTGGAGAGACCGTATTGCTTTGGGCTGAGTACATCAATTGAATATACAGTACGCTTGTGGAATAAGTGTTTCTGGCTTGTGTTCTCCTATGGGATATGGGTTTAGGGAGCGAAAGGGGAGGGCAGGACAACTTTCTATGCTGTAGATTTTTGCATTAAACTGCTGTGTACTGATCACTCTCTGTACTTTGGTAGAACTTAGGGAGGCAAAGTATGTTTTTTGAAATCCCTTTGTTCCAAGTTAAGACTTGTGTGGGGGTTTTTTAATGTGTGGAAAGTATTTGGGAACTTTTGGACACTGATATTATGGTGCGAAATATTTGGTTGATTTTTGTGGCTTAGAGGATGGCTCTGTACCAGATGAGAGGTAAGAATGTCCATGCTTGTATAAAAAGTTTAAAAATTTTCAAATAACTGTCTTGAAAATGGCAATTAGTTAAAAAAAGATGCTATGTAGATAATAGCTTTTTGATGAGCCCTTTTAGAGAGCAAACTGTTATGGGGAGGATCAGCAAACTGGATGAATCTGTTAGAATTTTCCTCTGAAACTCATCTTACATGGAGGAAGCATCCCGGATGTCTGGATAGCCATGGCCTATACTGCATTGTATATCAAGGCTGAAATGCTGGTGTACTTAGATGTCTTCTAGCCACCCACAGCATTTCAGGTTTCTGTGACCTTATTACCATTTCTCTCTTCATGAAAGCTGGTGATGAAAGTGCACTCAATAGACCTCTTACCATTATCCAGCCTGTTTCCTGTGATCTTCTTAAAAGAGTTAGGCAGAATTCCTAGCTGGGAAATGAATCTTAGGGTTAATGCAGTCTATCTTATCTCAGATCCCACTGGGAGAATAGGCTTTCTGTAATTCAGCTGCAGGTTATCCCTTCTTTGTGCAGACAAGATGGATGGGGAGATAGAGCTGCTTGTTTAAAAAAAAATGACCAGAGTAGATTTTTGGAAGACAAGAAAATATTTGGTTCCAATTGGACACATGAGCAGAAAGGTTTGAGTGTAATAAATGGGACATTTTTAGAAATGATCATGTTTTATTTAAAGTAATAGATTTAGAGAAATAAGGAATCCACATTATTGAAAATAATAAAACCCTGTTGTCATGGTCCGAATGTAAAACCAGGTTCTGCCTCATCCCCCAGTCATTACATCTGTTAGCTATCTCCTGATTAAATAAAAGCTCTTTTAGATTTAGTAACTTTGCTCTGGATATTGTGGCATCACTGTGCATGTAATGGTTTTAATAAATTTCATTTATAGAACTAAACAGAAAAGCAGTCGCTGATGGAGAGGGCTCTGGCTGCAATATGTTAACTCTTTGGAAACCCATTGTCAGCCAACACTTTTCTGGGACCTCACCTAGACCATTACAGACAGCTGCAAATGATTAATGTGGGTTTAGGTGGTGTTCTAGGGTTTTCGTGTGTTTTGGGGGTTCTTTGGGGTTTTTTGTGTTGTGTTTCTTTTTGTTTCATTAGGATATATGAAATAACTGTATAGCACCTACAGTTGATGATACACGATTATATTTGTGTTCACTTTACATTGTGGCAATTTTGAATAAAGATAGAATTTCTTATTGAATATAAGTTTACAGCAAAATATTAACCCAAGCCTTTTTTAATTCCTGGTGTGTTTTAACACCAGCCAGCAAATTAACACCACCCATCTGCTCACTCACTCCCTCTTAGTGTGGTGGGGGAGAGAATCAGAAGGGTAAAAAAGTGAGCAAACTCCTGGGTCGAGATAAGAACAGTTTAATAGTTGTGCACCTGCTCACTGGCAGAGCATGGGAAACTACAAAGTCCTTGACTTGGGGTCAGCACTGCTCAGCAGCCAAACATCAGTGTGTTATTAACATTGTTCTCAAATGTGAAGCTAACCACAGCACTGTATCCAGCTACTAGGAAGAAAATTAACTCTATCCCAGCCAAACCCAGGACTTTAGATTTCCAAAAATCCCAGAGGATACATCAGAAGTGTAAAATCTTTGGAAGGTAAGAGCAACCTGAAAAAAACATGTAATAGCAAGCCTATTCACTAGACTTTGGACCTGCCCTGGAGCTGACTGTAAGCCTATCACATCTGTGATAAAAAACCACATCTGTGTTTTAATTTATTTTCAGGTATAAAACAAGGCTCTAGATCAAATAAACACATTTTTGGTAGTAAAAGGTAATTTTTGTGTGATCCCGGTGAATGGTTGCTAAGTCTATTTTGTGTAAATCTACAGAGGATACGCTAACTTTCAGCTGCCTGGCTCTAAACTCCGACTGAAACAAGACAGATGTGTAAGTCTGGAGGTTGCCAGTTCAAATTCTTCATGGTGGCCAAAGGTTTAGTGTCGTGTGTATGTATTATTATACCTTATTATTCATTGTGTGTGCTGCAGATAGCAAGGAGAATATTCACTAGAGCAGAACCATCATTTTAAGAGTAGTTTCATTATTTTGTGACAGCAGGAAATTGCAAGGTAACAGTAACTTTTATTCGTAGGTGTCATTCTCTGTTGTATAGCAATAGCACTGGGAGCAGCCTTGGGCCCAGGCCCATTCTGTGCATGTTAAAACCTACTTATCTGATAGTTCCTTTAAGAACTTTGGACAGGGGAAACCCAGAAATTATTTAGAAATTATTTTTAGGGAATATGAAAAGAGAAAACAACTGAACTATGTGTAAGAGACTGTGTTCTTTTTTCTTCTCAGATTCCAGAAACAGAACCTGCACAAAGAAAAGATCTTCACTCTTACATGCATATTTCTTCCTCACCTTCCTTTATGTGTTGCCTTTTTGGGGACAAGGTAATACTTTTTTTTAGAGGAGTAAAACCTACCTCACAGATTCAAAAGGGGAATTTTACCTTTGAGTAGTTTATGTTGATGGATAATATTGATTGCTTTTGTTGTCACTGCTTATAAACAAGGTATTACACCTTGCTTCCACTGATGACACCAGGCAGTTGTGTGGCTTGCTTGCATCAAGTTATTGGCATGTACTTGGGAGATGGTAGGCTTGAAATGACTCTACAACAGGAGCCATCTTCTTGGAGACTTCTCCAGTGTGAACTGTGCTGATTGAATGATAATCTCAGGGAATGAATAATGTTTTTCCCAAATGAAATTTGTTTCAGTGTATTTGGGGGAAGAGAGCACTGTGTTCATCAAAAAGTTACTTCTCTGTTGATATTGCTCTTTGTACGTGACTTTTGATGAAAGAGATAAAAGTGTCTGAAAAATGAACAAGCCAAGTGCCTTTCCATTGACATGTGTGAGCCTCAGGTCAAAGCTAAGCAGAAAAGTGTGATTCAAATTTAGGGATTGGGCTTGGGGAGGGAAAGTAACAGAATTGGAGTCAGATATACTTTAACCTTTCTGAGGCGAATTTTATAGCCCTTGCTATCTTCTCAGGGCTCTCAGATCATTAAAATACTTTACTTGATAGTCTAATTCACTTTGTCACTTTGGAAGTAATACTGTTATCTTTTAAAGAATAGGAAGTTAAAGTGTGCTTTACTACCTTGCACACTAGAAAATAGCATTTGTTCTACTCTGATAATCTTTGGAGTTGGAGATTATTACCACTTTTCATTTGGTTGCCTCAAAATTCTTTATTTTTGGGAAATTCAGTATGTACAAGTAAAGATCTCTAGAGTAAATTTTTCTCAGTTTTTGAAAAAGGATATATCTTGGAACCTATAATTTTCATGGCAGCGGAAAAAAATGAGAAAACAGTGATTGATCAAGAAGAGAAAAAAAATCACCTCTTTCCCATACTATGTATTACACTGATCGAAGGTTCATTTATCCTTCAATGGTTTATGCCTGCTTTTAAGTCAAAGGTAATTTTGCTGCTGCTTCTGTGGCAAAACAGATCCTTTAATGGCAATCTGATTTGCAAGCTCACCAACCTGTAAGACTTGACGTGAAAATAAGATTAACTAAAATAGTCTGTTAGATACCTTGGCAAATATATGCTGTTTTCATGATTTCCATTGCTCTTCAGCTTGCTCTTCCACTTAGTTCTAAATCAGGCATTCAAGACAATTTTTGTTTCAGTTCTTTCCTGTAGGCAATGTACTACAAATACATAATGAGGGCTGTACTACTGGATGGCTCTTGCTGCCTAAGCAATAGTTGGTTTTGCTCTCTTCCTCTTAGTGGCAAGCAATTGGAAGCAGCAGTAAATAACAGGTGACTGCTCTGGCTTTCAGGAACCCAGCAAGAACATCTGAGAGACATTATCCCAGCTATGAGGTTCAGTCAGTAGTGTTATTTGAAGGAAGGTTTCTTTGAACAGTGGATCTCCTCTCACTTCCACTTCAGCAGGTGCCAAGCCACTGTTCTAATGTCTGGAAATTACTCCAGTGACTGCGAACGGCCATGACAGTCCAGACTGAGAAAATAGGAGTCCAGAGGTAGTACACGGTTCTACATTTTGTATCTGGGTAAGAGACAAATAAAAAGAGCCTAATCTCTGAATTTGTACTTGGTCGCTATCTGCAAGGCATGCATAGCTTTATAAAATGCAGGAATGAGACCTTTAATTAAAATTTTGTAACTGCATGAATAAGGCAAAGATGCTTTAAGAAAGTGGTGGATGGAGCCATGGGGGAAAGGAATGGCAAAGGAACAAAGTGCATGTGCGGAGATCCTGTAGTGAATCGCAGCACTTTGGATGCCTAGATATGAATTGACTTAAATTCAGTCTGAAAGTGGAGAGACAGTCTTTGACCTTTTCAGCTGTTTCAAACGGAGCTGCACTGTGACAGGGGTGTCCAGAAAAGATTAGCTGTGGCAAAGAGACATGCTTTGCCTATGGGCAGGGTCAATAGGCCAGCAAATTCAGCCCAAAGCTTGTCAAGATGGATTGCATATCAAAAAACAGCTCTTGGGTGCAATTTATTGCATGTTTTAAACAGTATTTTATGGTGTGAGTTTCTTGTGTTCGTAATGCAAAGAGTAACAAGGCTGATTGTGAAGTGCTTTGTTCCATGATATTGCTGTACTGACAAAGGTAATAGAAGCTTTGGTTTGAGGATGCCAATTGTTTTATGGGAGGAAACATCAGTTAAAATCTCATGTGTTTTAATGTTCCTTTCTCTGGATCAGCACTAAGTCAAGAAAGTAGTCATTAGTACTTCAGGTTTTGGGGATTATTTTGTGTTTGCGTCTTCTTTTAGTTTTGTTATCTTCCCCTATCTGTGCTGTGTAGGTACTATCTTGCTCTGTAAATTTTTTACTCATTCAGGAATGGGTAGAGCTGCATTCAACAGAATACAGCAATTTTCTTTTTCTTTTGATATTCTGAATAGATTTGAATCTTACTAAATGGAACAAAGTTACACATTATAAAACTAATGCAGTAAAACTGAATTAGCAGAGATTAAAGTTTGGTCCTGAAAGTTCGAGTCAATGCATAAATCAGCCATAGTAAATTTTTTTTAGTATCCTTCATTTAAGGTCTCCTATAAAATTATCACCACATTGCAAAACTTTCACAGATTCGAAAGACATTTTAATACCGAGCTGCAGGTGAATAAAAATCTCACTACCACCAAAGAGACAAACACAGCCATGTGTATTTGGTGAGTTGTAGCAGCTCTAGAGGTCCTGCTGCCTTCAATTGACACCTTTCCTACTAAAGGCTCCATCGTATTAAGAAGGTACTGTACATACTGTACCCCCTCCACTTCTCTTCCACATGACAAAAGGCTTTATTTGTTGTGCCACTGTTTATGAAACAGAGACGCTGTTCTTGGAAATGAAAAAGGAGTTAGGCCATACAATATTATGTTCTAGTCTGAGCTGCCAATACCTCTGCATTAAGTTGTGGCCCATGTAACTTATGAAATTCAGATTCTTCTGGTTAATATGTTTGCAGTAGGCATATTTACTTTGTCAGAATTGCTCTGACAAAAAAAATTGCTAACAGCCATGTTGAATAATTTTTAAAGAACACATGTAAACAGGCTAACCAACAGTTTCTGCATAAAAGGATTTAGGGTTTTAGTAGATCAGAAATTGAATTTGACTCAGCAATTTCATGCTGTTGTGAATACTGAACAGGGGTTTATAAACAGATGTAGAATCTGCATGACACATGAAACAGCCTTGCCCTGCTTGGCATTGGTGAGGCATCAATAGGGATCTATTTTGATATGGCCCACAGTTTCAAGGAAAGATGGCCTGATTGGAAATACAGAGAAGAGCAGTGCTGTAAATAAGAAATCTATTGAGAAAGATGGAATTTGAAGTCCCTAGGCTACAAGGGACATGATAGCAGCCCTCAGAGTTGTAGAAAGGCTGCAACTAAAACTTTCTATCCATATTTGAAAAGAAGAAAATAAGGAAAGCTAGAGATGGAACTCTGGGTCTGCTCTCCAAACTATGGATGCTCTCCAAACAGATTAGAGAAGCAATAGGAGAGACAGAGGCATGACAAGAGAAACTTCACAGCTTTTCCAAAAAACAACCAGTTCTTGTACTGCCTACAGAAGTGCAGCTGAGTCAGAACATAAGAATATAAACTTAATTTGTCAAATGCAGCTGATAATTCTTTTTATTATTTGCTGAGTAAACTCAAGAACTTTGAGATGACTTCCTTGCGTTTTGTGCATCATTGAACTGAGTCATGCAGGTATGAGTCACCTTTCGATGGGAGACTATTCCTTCAGTTATGGCTGCTGCTTGTTCATTAGAATTTATTTACCTTTCACAATAGTGCTTCTATCCAGAATCCTTTGTTTTTTAGTTATCCGTTTTTGTTGTCTATTTTACAGAGGAGGTGAAGGAAATGATGACTTTATGCAATATGAAGTAAACCTTACTATAATACTTCATGCTGCTCATCAGAGTCTTCAGGTATTATTGAAGTCTGCAATCATCCATGTTTTTAAGACTAGTGTATGTTTTATGTGAGTGTTGGAGAGCTACCGTTTTTCATTTCTTCATATGCCAAGATACTGTACAGTGGGCAGCACTGATAGACTGTTATCAGGGGATTCCTTGAAGAGAAGAAAATGTTTTTGGAGATTTGCATCCCTCCTCTTTTGCCCTGATTTCCTTGTACCTGGGCTGTAAGGGAAGGTAGTTATATGTAGTTCAAAGATAGATTTTGAAAATGCCGGAAGCTTCCTAAACCACTTATTTAAGAATTGCCCTCTAAGTTACTTCCCAATGAATTGTGTTGCTTGCTGTTTTGGCTTAGTAAAAATGTGATATGCTTCTGCCAGCTTCAGCTCAGGAACTCCTGCTCCTGAGCTTTGTGCTTGGAGGTGTCAACGTTCACTTTGTCAGCAGCTCCACCTGGTTGTAAAATAACATCAAGCTTAATACATTTTCTTGATATCTCAAATCAGCATTAGTTTGCATATGAACAATAGGGAGTTTATATCTAAACTAATTAACAAGTTGGGTGACAGGAAGATGATAAAGACCAATTGACTTGTGTGTGCAGGTTGCACTCGTTTCTCAAGGAGTTGCAATGCACAGCTACATTAACTTATACCTGACTGAGGAGTTTACAAGAGATCCAAAATGTAAGATAGCAGTTGGTCTAGACATATTTCTTTGTGACTGCTTTTGCTGGCTGCCATGAAGCTTCCAGGAAGCAAATATTACACTGCTGAAGAGATTGCTTCTGTGTTATTTATGGCACCTAGTGCCTACGGGCTCCTTAAGGAAATTTGTAAAGCTGCTGCACTTACTGGCTCTGCCTCATTTCACAGCTGCATCTGTGGGAGAGCATCGCAGAGACTCTGGGGAGAGAAAGCTGATACCTGCCCATGCAGTGAGGAATTGAAGAAATCTTTAAGGAATTAGAGAAGTTCAGGGGAAAGGCAGTGCACCCAGTAGCTTCACAGTTGTATTTTTTATTCTGTTGAGTGTTTATCACTCTCTTGAACTGGCATGAACTAGAAATTGGATGCTTTGAATCAAAAGGAGAGTTTGCAGTGCACAATCATACCATGTGGATAGCAGTCAGGATCAAATATCTTATACCATGATTGGTGTTTCATGCTTTCTATCCATCATTTTTTGCAAATTGGATTTTATTCAGGTGAAGGATGGGAATTCTATTTCTGGAGAAATCATGCAGTGAAATTCTGCCTGGTCTCTGCATTGTCTTTATACTGCATAGTGCTTAAAGATCTTCAGAGTGAGGGAAGATAACAAGTAACCTGTTCAAGTCGCTTAAGTATAAAACCACCATTGCTTCCTTCTTGCTCTATTTAATAGGCTCAACAACAAATTTCAGTGTTTATTTTATAAGCCAAACAGAGGACTGTATTTTGAAAGTTTACTCCGGACTAACAGATAAGAAAATATGCATCATGCTCCTCTCAATCAAGGGCTAATTCTCAAACATTTAATTCATGTTCCCTTTAGACTACACTCAGAATATTCCTAATGGTGTTCATTTTTCTTTTAGTTATCAACAGTTAGAAAAATAGTTGTTCTTGAAGACATTTACACCAGAATTCAAGTGAAAATGATGAGATAGGAAAAACAGAGAATGACAACCCTTATTTCAGTTTTAGAGTTGCAACCTAAAGAGAATGCAAGATTGGTAGGCATGAAATACCGTTAAATGAAAATAGAGCTTCAGTTTCTATGTTCCATATGCTCTTGTGACTGTCTAAATTAGGCTAATGGCACTGGCTTTTTGAAAAACACAAGAAATTGTCCAAGTAACGAGCTGTAAAGCCTTTTTATAAAAAGAACTTTTTTACTTTCTTAATCACTTACAAAAATATTATAATAATAAAGCCCACATAATGCTGAACAATTAAAAGAACAAAAAAATTATAATTAGTTCTGTGATTTATCCATAAGAATGATACAGCATTTTTAAACTTAGCTCTGATTCAGAAAACCTCTCGCAGTGAATAAAACCTACCCTGTGATCCTTTCACAATTAGCATATATAACTTATCAAAGTGCTGCTTTCTTTGTGCTTTTTGAAAACTAAATTTCTGAGAAGTCATGATAGAAGATGAGATGTTTTTATGCAAATACTGTGGTGCTTTACAGATACCCTCCACTACACTTCCAAATCTGGTGAAGTTTTAGTACTGACTTGATGGAACATTTTTTCTAGAGAGCAAATTTTATTTTCTTTCTATGTGAATGACACTTGTGGTGAGCCTGAATAATAGAAAGCAGAACATGGATCTGATTTCCCAATGTAATTTTTTAAATATCTGATTCAAAGTATCAGCATGAATTTTTGCTTCTTAAAAATAAAAGGCAGATGAAAAGGATTTAGTGTGAATCCAGATGCAAGTTCAGGGAAGGGAGGATCGATATGTATGGTTTGAAAGGTGCTGTCAGATGTTACTTAACAGGGGACACAGTTGTTGGAAACATCAATCTGCAGCTGAATTTATTTGGCTTTCAATAGGGGATAGTATTTCAGATAGAAACACCTAATTGGTAGTATACAGTAAAAGTGGCACAGTAAAAATGTCTGGCCTGTGTGTTAATTGCTCTGTCTGAATTAATATAGCCGTATTATTTATTGGAATACAGTAATCAAACCCGCTGCTGACTGGTACAAAGGGGGGCCATTTCAATTAACAGGCATTGCTCCCAAAGGGGCAGTAAGGAGAAGTAAGCAATAGAAGTGTGCAGGTATTCAGGGCAGAAACTGCAAACGAGAGAACGGCTCACTCTTGCACCTGATCGAGGTGTGAAAGACTTACCCTTTGTGGAGCGTCTGAGTGGTCCTGAGGATGGTTTCTTGTATCGTTTGTTGTGTAATTCACTAAGGTTTCTTGTTGGCAGGTGGTCCATTGGTATTAGCAGCAGATGTCTTTATTTTCTTGTGGGTAGAAATTAAATGCAGTAATCAATCAATCTTGGTTCATCCGTAGTTACTGAAATAGGAGCTCAGATCCATTCTCTGACTCTCTAAGGGTAGCAAGGCGAATTTACATCTCCTGTTGCTTGCCCATGTAATGTTTGGAAGGTTTACATGCTACATGTCTTAGGCTTGAGATTATTCTCATTTATATCCACACTGACATATTGAGTCAGTGAGAAGGAGAGAGGTGGAGTAGTGTACAGGGCCTTCCCCAAGAGTGGGAGACTCATTTGCTTTGTATTTCTTCCCTATTCCACTGAAAACTTCCAAAACACTAGAGAATTCTTAATCCACCTAGAATTTGTGTTAATGGATTATTTTCCAGTCTTCTAAATAAGTGAAAAAAACCAGCCTTATAGTTTTTTGAGGCCAGCACGTGGTACCTGTTGTCAATGTAACTGAAAAAATTGTCCCAGTATAAAAACTGTTACCTCAAAGATGTGACTGTTCATTATAACATGTTTACACTACCCGAGTTTCTTTCTTGCCCTTTGTTTTATGCTTATATAATACTGTTTTAGGACACTGAATTGCCTTAATAGTTAGTGCTTGAGCAATTTTATGTACTTTTTCTTTGGTTGGTTTTGGTTTTGATTTCTGTAATTGGTTCATTCAGAATTTTAGTGTTTTCAGAACTCCCTTGGTCTGATGAGTGCACCATGTCTGAGCAGTGTCTTTGTGTGGCCTGATGTTCTTTGTCTATATAAAATATTACACCCCAAATATTTCATTTGAATGAAATATTGTGTTGTCAGTGTGTGTTACATGGGGTTAGGGGCTTTGCATGTGGAAAAGTTATAAGCAAATGCAAACCAAAACAATCCCAGTACACATAATTAAATTCACTAATTTCCCAATCTAAATAAAAACTCTAAAATATCAGCATATAAGTCCAAAATCCTTGCATCAACAGAGTTGTTTATAAGTTAGGTATTTTGACCAAACATAGATAGCTGTGACGAAAAGGAGGTCTCCAACTTTTCAACATATCACACTGCTGAAAGAAAGGTGATGCTAGACATAGATTTCAGAGAACAGATGATAGATTTTAAAGGAGAGGTGATAGGTTTGTTGGCTGAAGCAGAAATCTGGCATAATTTATGGGAACTAAGTGGTTTGGAACTGAAGAAAATCTGCAAGAATCAGTTTGCAAAGCTTCTGTTTTCTATGAAGACACTAAATCATAGAATCTAGAATAGTCTGAGTTGGAAAGGACATCAATGATCATCCAGTTCCCACCTCCCTGCTATGGGCAGGGACCCTTCCACTAGATCAGGTTGCTCAAAGTCCCATCCAACCTGGCCTTGAACACGTCCAAGGATGGAGCATCCACAGCTTCTCTGGGAAACCTGTTCAAGTGCCTCACCACTCCCACAGTACAGAATTCCTTTCTTATTCATAATCCAAACATGCCCTCTTTCAGTTTGGATCCATTCTACCTTGTCCTGTCACTGCATGTCCTTGTAAAACTCCCTCTCCAGCTTTCTTGTAGCCCCATTAAGTATTTGAAAGTTCTCTAAGGTCTCCCAGAGCCTTGTCTTCTCCAGGCTGGATAACGTCTCTCAGTCTGTCTTCGTAGGAGAGGTGCTCCAGACTCTGATCATCTTGGTGGTCTCCTCTGGACTTGCTCCAACAGGTCCATGTCCTTATGTTGGGAACCCCAGAGCTGATGCAGTGCCCCAGGTGGGATCTCATGAGCGTGGAGGAGAGAGGCAGAATCCCCTCCCTCACCCTGTGGGCCATGCTGCTTTGGATACAACCCAGGATGCAAGTGCTTATCTTAAGTGTTCATGTTGAGTTTCCCATCCACCAACACCCTCAAGTCCTTTTCCTCAGGGATGCTCTTCGTATTTTTGGTTTAAAATCATGTGAAGGCAGTAATGGCAATATACAAAAATTTCTGCATCTCCGGTCAGTATCTTGGCTCTTACTGCAATTTTACTTTTAAACATATGTAGTCTTATTTTGTTCATATAAGTTGTCTTGCACTACAATACTAGGTTCTATCTGTTCATTCTCCACTGCAAAGCTGGCCCAAAGCTGAGGTTTCTTGAGGTTATAGTGTTACAATCAAATTCTTGATGTAAAGAAGCAATTTTAAAGTATGGGTATGTCTATACATGTCTGTTATCAGTGTAAAAAGTCCTTGTACGAGTCACAATCCTAGTGGTGAGGAAGCTGGGAAAAGATTAATTTGCAGGATGCCTCTTGTTTCCCTAAAGGGTACCAGTGGTGGGAGTCTAGGTGGGGGTTGATTTGGGTTGTTTTTTGCAATTTTTCCCCATTAAAGGCTTTACCTTGTTTCAAGAGATTAAGCCTCAATCCATTCGACTCTTGTAAATAATTTAAATGATTAGTAAAATAAGTTTTTCCAAGGAACTGTGATTTTTTTTTTCTAGCTACTAAAATATATGCAAAATTTAGACATACATGAAAATGTTGGTTTGAAAGAATATAAACCTCGTCGATATTTTTTTTTATTCCTGTGTTTTTTCTGGAGTGCTTAATGTGATAGAAATCACAAATGTTGGCATTTCTTTCCAAAACAAAGCTAAGCTGTAATTATGAGTCAGTTAAAAGTAGAATTCTTTGGTGATACAGATTTGTTTTGAGTGAGTTCAAATATCAAATGTAGTTTGGAACAGCATGCAGTAGGCTTAAGAGCATCTTTATTGTGATGAAATTCAATTTGAACTGTTCCTTATCAGGCTTTATGCACAGTAGTTTTCCTGTAATTTCTTCAAACCTTGCAGTCAATCAAATCAGTGGCTTAAAAGACTCAACAAAGTAGTATTTGACTCATCAAAATATTATCACATATTTGGAATAGAAAAGGAACCATTTAGAAACTTTGGACTGGATGTGTGTGAAATCTACTTTTTGTAACATATTCACTGGTTGGAAAAAATTATATTGTTGTATGTAAGGCCCTGAATTAGCAAAATAATTTAAAACTTACCTTGAATTCAAGCGGTGTGGAAAGTTTGATTTTCCAGCCTGTTGCAGAGCTGGGGAAAAGTTGCTACTTTATTCTAAGAAAAAGTTTCTTCATTAAAAGGGGAATGAAGAAACATCAACACACCCCCAACCCCGTGCAAAAAATCAAAAATCACTCTAAAGCACACCCCCCAACATTTCACTGTGCTGTATTTGTTAGCATTTTGAGCAAGTGACAGTGTCAAACAGTTTCATCATATCAATATTTGGTGCAAGTAAAAATTTCTCTTGACACTAACAGCGTTGCTAATGAATTTAGCATATAAAAGTATGTGTGGTTTTGTTAGCTCAGCCTTCCCAAATTCTAATATCCATTTAACAATCTGGAAATAATAAGAGTAAAAATAAAACCCAAAATAGAGGGGGTTTTTTATCTTAGGCTTTTGGTTAAAAGGATTAGAGTTACATTTACAGTTTTCTGGACAGACAGGAAGATTAAAAATAGCCATTTTTGTGAAAAAGGTCCTATTCTTGCAAGAGTTCTTTTAAGATGACTTCAGAATCTAAGACTTTAAAGCACTTGCAGTGCTAGGTGGAAGCTTGCAAGGGGCCTGTATTCTACATTTTTGGGGGGTAGGAAAAGGGTTTTTGGTTTATCATATCAAATGCTATATTCTTTAGAGATAAAGTCTTGTTTTTATGTTGTTATCATTGGGTTCTGCTCTGCTCATAATCTGTGAAATCAGTGACAAAACTCTACATATCTACCATCTATTTCTGAAAAATGTGTGGCAACCTTCTCGGGGTTTCAAAATAATCACACAAATTGATCTTGCTGTGTATGGAACTAAATAAGTGATTAGCACAGGAAGAGCAAAGAAAGTATTAAAATGTTTCATGCCTTGTAAACTTAGCTTTTATGAAGCTTTTATGTTCTTTCTGCCTATTTTCTCTTTACAAATTACCAGTATTCTGTTTGCATGGAGGTGCTACAGTAGATATCTTAGTAATTTAGGAGGTCATCTGTACAAAGAGCCCTATATTTTTTACATACATTTGTATGTTTTAGAGAGTAGGTGTCTTTTTATGATTCCTCTTTGGTTAATTATTCTGATTAGCTTTTGCAGTTAGCTGAAGAATAATGGCTTTGTCTTAATGGATATTTTCTTCTTACTTCAATTTAACCTTCTACTTTTGAATGTACTTCTTTATGACAATGGGATGTATAATAAAAGAGCAGCTTAAGGTATATGCTAGTGCATTTTGGAAATCTATCAGCCCATGAATGAGTGACTATTATTACATATTCAGAATTTTATTCACTCAGAAAGAAAAAAAAATCAACCTGTGTTTGCAATGAACTAGCAATGGGATTTATAACTGTAATTTAATGGTAAAAATATAGACCCCTAAGATTCTTGGTTGGAAAGAATGACTGGTCTACTCAGGAGCTAGGAGAAGGTGAAGTGGCTGCATAATGTCTTTTGCAATTCACTTGCTGCCACAAGAAAAATGCTCTTTTCTATATCATATCTATATGATACCATATCATATCTATATCTTTTCTATATTAGTGTTTAAATAGGTTTGGGCCAGCTTTCCATTGGAGAAGGAACAGGTCAAACATAGTATAGTACTGCAACATAATTTATATCAACAAAATAAGAGTGCGTATGTTTAAAATAGTATTGTAATAAGGGCCAAGATGCTGACTCAAAATACAGAAATTTTTGTATATTGCCATTACTGCCTTCACATGATTTTAAACCAAAAATATGAAGAGCAACCCTGAGGAGAAGGCCTTGGGAGTGCTGGTGGGTGAGAAACTCAACATGAACACTTAAGATGAGCACTTGCATCCTGGGCTGCATCCAAAGGAGTGGGTAGTGAATCTTTCTGTATTGAATGTCAAGTGTTGTGATGCTTTGGCTACCCCGCAGTAGTGACCACATGCTGGACCCATTCCTTTTTCACTTTCTACCTGTGCTGAGACTTGCTCCCAGAGTCTCCTGGCCTGTTTCCGTGTTTCTTGGCTTACACTGTGTGCACTGGGTTCCCTTTAAAATCTGCTGCCTGTGCAGGATCGTTGTCTTCTGCGGCTTGAAGGCATTCCCCTAGTCCCCACGTGCATGAGCCTGGAAGTACTTGTTCTCTTGAGCTCCAGCACATTTTGTGGAAATGACAAATTACTCTTCACCATCACAAAGGCAAAATGGGACAAGCATCTTCTGCTTCTTCAACTGCTTCATGAAAGAAATGGAAAAGTGGCAGACAAGGATTATGGGAAAAGGTATTCTTGTTGACAGTATCATAATTGTGTCTATAGCACAGTGGTAAGTGCCTAGAAATTCTATCAGTTTTATTTGATGCTGCACATGTTTAGAATTACGATACTGTATTTTTCATATGTTGAGCCTCTCCGGAACAGTCTTGGTTCTTTGCTCTCTCTCCATCAGTCCTACCCAACAGTAATTAAGCTACAGTGGGCCTTTGCAAAGGCAGGAGAGTTTAAATATCAGTAATTTGATCTGCCCTGTTTACTGATCTCTGCTGTTAGCTGAGTTGAAAGCGAAATGTTTTAATTAAAACGATTGGCAATAAGTTGGTATAATGCCATAATTTGCACTGGGCCTCTTCTAGAAAATGACTTAACCTCTGCCTCTGTTGCTAAGGCAACTAATGGACATAATTGTAACTGGGTGCATATAGGCAGCAAGTGGAGGATCTAAAGCTTTTTTAAATTGCTGGGGTATCATGATGCTGAAAGATTAAAATGTGATGTTAGTAAAATATATCCAAGAGTGTCTCTTCCATAATTTAAGATTAATTTTCACGTTTTATTTTTTTGGTACTGTTTCACACTTCTAAGCCTTCCAGTTTGGACTCTAAAACCTCGTGATGTCATACTTAAGTTCATTAATGCAGCAGTATACGTATAATAATTTGTGATATAATCTGAAAATGGCAATGGCTATTCTACTGGGATTTAGAATAATGTGTTTGATGGAATCTTATCACCAATCTATATTGAATCAGTAAAGAGTTAAGAATTAGATCATACATTATAAAGTATCCTGAATTACATTTTTAGAAAAAATGCCACTTTTTTGCTCCTTCACTTGCTGGACCTTAAGGTTCTTAATGAACCTGGACCCTATGACAAAAAGGGGGATTTTTCCTGAAATAGCCATAGGAGTTCTGAATAGAGCTTAATAGATGCCCCTGACTGGTGTTTATCACTGCTGGCCATGTGGAGTTTGATGGGGTCTTTTTTATAATGTTCAGACTCTGTACTTTCTAATTTGCACTGTTTTCCCCTAATGAAAAAAACCACAAAAATTCGGAACATTCAATATGTTATTTCTTTACTGGAAAATAGTCAAAACTAGAGTTCAAGGAAATTACAGTTCTTACTGGGAAGAAAGAAAGGGTGTGCTTTTTTACTTTCGTCCTCACCTGATCCATGTCTAACATTTAGACTCTTAAAATTAAAGAGAATGTCACCATACAACATGACAGCACAAATTGCACATCTCAGAAACATAGATTTAAGAGTGTGCAATCACTAATCAGAATGAAGGATTTAGTTACTTGAGGCCTTTCTCCTGCAGCACCTTGTTTACTTTTCCTATCTTTTCTATATGTGTGCAGTGTACCCTGAAGGCCAAGGCTGGGAGAATAGGGAAGTGGCAGAACGAGCAGTACTTAGGTGTAGGAAAAGAGAGATGCCTGAAATATCACAGAACTGAACTGCATAGCTTGTTTGCTTTTTCTTCATTCCTCTATTGGTACATGCATTTGGGCAAATTAATTTGAAAATTTACGCACTTTATGACTTTATAGCATCATACAGAATGAAACAAATGACAAATATTGTTTGGTTTTGTTTTTAAAAATATTGCTGGAAAGAAATTTTATTCCAGAATTACCAAATTCTTCAACCAAATATATCTGGAAAACTTAGACCCTGAGCCATGAAAAATTAAATTGCTTTCTTATCTCAAACTGTGCCTCTGTTTTACATGAGACAAGATTAGACTTTGGAAAAAAGGATTAATTCAGTAGTTTTACTGAAAGCTTTCTAGTTCTATAATTACTTAAGTATTAGCAAGCTGCATATGAAGTTATTGACAAGGGTTTTTATAGCTTGGTAAATATTTTAAAAGAGAATAAACTAAAACAATGATTGTTCAAATGGCTTTACTACGACATTTATTTGGGCCCTAAGGCTAGAATTCTTAAGCACTTGAAATTATTGAACTTCATGGTAGATGGTTGTCAGACCAAAACAGCTTAACTTGTTTCACTTGTGAGAGGCCACTTCATCAAAAAATGATGAGATCGCCTCCTCATGGTGGAGATTTTAATAATTTCTGCACCATTGTGGGTTTTTTCCCTCTTTGCTTTCCTACCTTCCATATATATGGATATGGAAAACACTTCTGAGGAAAACACATTTATGTTAACATTTAGGAAACTAAGTAATCGAGGCTAACAAAACCCTATTGGGGACATGGAAAATAAAAATAGCACTTTCAAAATATACATTTTGGAAAGCAGTTTACACTTCTCCATGTTCTACCACAACCCAGCACCTGTTTAGAGGGTGGAAAGGGAAGTTGAAAATAGGAAAGGGAGAAGGGGATCTCCCTAAATCAAGAAGAAAGGAATGCAAGGAAAAAACCCATATCATAAGAGGTAGTCTCTCAAGATGAGTCAGTTCCAAAATGCCTCATTATCTATGTAAACGTGGAACAGAAAGAGGTGGGAAGGGACTTAAAGACAAATGTCACTTGTGCATACAATTACAGAAGCAGATGAAAGGCAGCCTTGTATGGGTAGAGATGTGGGAGGAATGAAGGCTGAACTTATTCTTACTTCTCGTATGTTTTTGTTGTAAACTTGCTGGGCAGACACTGTGCTGGTCAGGAGAGGTTATAAAAGCACCAGGACCAGGGCAGGCAGGTTTGCTCCCTGACAGAGCCCAGGGAAGCTGCGCTGCAGCTGAACAATGGATGGTGGTGTGAGGTGTCTCTGGCCGTGCTTGCTCTCAGCTGCAGTTATTTGTGGTGCGTTCGGAGCGTGGCCCTACAGGAAGCTGTGCTGGCATAACTGAGGTGTAGGACAAACTGCTCGTCCTGGATTCCCCAAGCCTGCAGCCCAGACTTGTCAAAAACCTCTTGAGAAGGATGACTAAGTCCAGCTGCTCTGCCAGTGTAACCAGGCTCCTGGGCCTGGCTGGGGTGTTCAGCCCCTTCTCCTGCATGTGCTGCTCTCTACTGTTTTGCCTCACTGTGGAAGTATGTGCCATCTTCTTCATATGTCTCTACTTCAAAATATGCATTTGTAATCACTTTTCTTCTGATGATAGGCTCCTCTGATATTTATTATTTTATAAAAGAATAATATAATCAAATTGACTTTTGTTTGTAAAAGCCTGCAAAAGCTTGAAAAATACTTGCTAGTTGCAATATAAAAATCACACTTCCATACGTAAATGTTAAGGTACAAGGTTAACAACTTGTGCAAATATTTATTCTTACGTTTCCCCTGGACGTAACGACATGTCCCGTGGGAATTAGACAGAGAAGGACAATCTGAGGCAGAATTCTGGCAAACAGGCTTCTAAATGAAAATGTTAAATGGTTTTGAAAGAGAGACACAGCATATATATGTATATATAATTTGTTCATTTGAGATCACAGGTTGATTTTGAAAGGGAGGAAAATCTGAAAAATTAGATTAGGGTAAGAAAAGTGCAAAAAAATTAGAATGCAGCTAGTAGAACTAAAAGAACAATTTCAGTTGAAATCAATAAAACTGTGCATCATCTGTGGACTAAAAGTAGGGTTTTACCTTTGGCTATTGAAAATTGCAACATACCTATTGAAATTGTGTGCTTATATACCCTTATTGTTACAATGACTGTTATTTACCATTTATAGTGAGATGATAGCAATATATCTGAAACATATTAGTTTTGAATGGTTAGAAATATAATTCTCATTACTTACAAGCAAGGTTGTGCTAACCATTGTTGAGCGATCCTACTCAGCATGTGAGGATCACTCTGAAAGTGTATGTGGTGAGAATGCCTGATGTGAAATTCATTCAGGTGCCAAGGGCATTTAGTTGCAATTACATACTTAAATACTGCCTTTTAAATAGTACATCTGGGTGTGACAGTGCCTATAAAGCCTGGGTTAGGTGGTAGCCACATAAAAATTTGTATAAGTGAAGTACAGTTTGGCCTGTAGAAACCTTCTCATTTCCTCTTAAACTATGCTGAGTTAAAGAAAATACAGGCATCTATTCCTATATAAATTTTTCTGTGCTGTGCACTTAATTAATAGCGGCTCTGCAACATATGTATTTTGGCAAAGCAAAGCAGAATACTAGTATTTGGCAGCTTTGATTCACCCACAGTTGTCTTTTCTTCACCTTGATAAAAGAGTGGATTAAACCATCGGTGTGGCATTTTTCCCCCTTTGCATGTAGAACTCTGCATTTAGAAAAATCCCATTCTTTAGTGTGCAAGTTGAAATGGCATGGTTTGACTTCATGATTTTCCAAAAGAAAGTATCTGAGTTTGTCTGAGGGTGTTGAGGAACACCAGTGCTCGGAACAATCTGGAGACCTTTGCAAGCTCTAACGTGAAAGTTTATTTAGTGCTATTGAATACATTGCCAGTACTACATTTTTTCATTTGTAAGAGAGAAATAGACAGGAAGGCTTGAGGAGAAGGATGTGGTATTTCCTAGAACAACTTGTTTAAGGCCAGCTCTGTGTGCCTCAGTGGCTCAAATGAGAGGGACAGAGACTCCTCTCCTTTCTAATCTTATTTCCTGTGAGATTTGGTTTACTTTTACACAAGAAACTCATCAGACTTTGAATATTCAAACTTGGGCTTTTTAATTCCCACAAAAATCACTGCAGCCTAGACCTGTCCTTCTCCACAGTTGTTTCTTCTCCTAACAATTAGAACAATATTTGAGTAGCTTATATATCATCACATATGTACTATTCACAGTTTTAAAATTTTCTCTTCAGTAATATTGAAAATAGATGAAAGGCATGACTTTAATTTTAATGGCAGGGGCATAGCCCTTAAGATTTTACACGTATTCCATTGCTCTGGGGTCTCTCTGGGCACAAATGAATCACAACAAATGATTTATAGGTGTCAATGTCACGTCAAACTGTTCAGCAGAGTGCTACAGTGCAATGTATTATGTATCTTGCAGGGGGAAGAAATATTTGAAGCAATTACTAGCTGAAATTGTTGTATACTTCATTTGCTCATTACCCGGATTCAAAGGTTGCAGAGAACCATGCGGGAGCAAATTACAGTTTATAAATACCAAAAGTATCATGGTTTATTGAGCCTGTTATTCTGGGGATTTTTCTGGTTAAAAGCAAATGTCTGAGAAATTGACTTTCTAAGAAAGTGCAAAGCTTCTGCTTTTTTATCTTAAGATACGATGCCTGACTAACCTGTAGAGTGACAAAACCATGCCACTCCTGTGTGAATGAAATTCATGCATTTGAAGTCTTAGGGAGTATTTTCAAGGAAATCACTTTTCAGAATAGATTGAAGAAATACAGTTTTGGGACTAAGTGTTTATTTTTTAAAGTTTGCAACTGCCTAAAGTTGCTTGAGGGTATAAAATAGTTAAGAGTCCTATGGAAAATACTTTAGAGGGCAGAAAGCCAGCAGAGTAGACAAAAGAGGATGGAAAATACATTAATTACCTAGCTTTCACCATATCACATGGTTATCATTCTGATATGTGCCATCATAGAAATACAAGCTATGAGAATTGTGTTTAATCTTAAGTGTACTTGCCTTATGGGTTCACTTTAAGTGACTCAATCAGTCAATCATAGTTTTTTTGCTTGATTATGAAAAATACCTACTAATATGGTCACAAACTGAGCATAAGCAGACTGATTCAAGGTCTAATGGAAACCCAAACCAAAATGATTCCACAGCTCTAAAATGAGGAAGGTAACTTGGCTGAATTATATACTCTTGTCACCTTCCAGGAGATTACTGTATCGAAATTGTTTATTTTAAGCTACATAACTTTGCACATTTAAAGAGCACTGTGCTGAAGGCTGTAATACTACTCAAGAAGGTGCATCCTTCCAACCAGATGCATTCCTGATTTGCCAGTTCCTGGGAGTAGTTGCACAGTCTCATGGTTAGTCAGGAGAGTTTGTTGTGCTAGGGAAGTCTATTTCTGACCTCCTGAAGAATTAACCATGTGGTGGATGGATATGAAATGATCACAGAATGTTAAAGTTGGAAGGGACACCTGGAGGTCATCTAGTACAACCTAAGAGTCCCCAAGAACACAGTACTCAGGACTGTGCCTGGGCAACTTCTGTAGTTGATTCCAGTGAGGGAGCCTCCACAACATCTCCTGGTCAACCTGTTCCAGTGCTCGGTCATCCACACAGTAGCGCTCCTCCACGTGTTCAGGTGGAACTTCCTGTGCATCAGTTTTTGCCTGCAGCCTCTTGTCTACGGCTTGGCACCAGTGAGCAGAGCTTGGTCCATCCACTTGGCAAGCTCTCTTTAGATGCTCACAGACACTGATAAAGTCCTCTCTTGGTTATCTCTTCTTGAGGCTGAACAGGCCTAGTCCCCCCAGCCTTTCCTTTCAAGAGAGATACTTCAATCCCTTCATCACCCTCACTGTCCTCCACTAGACCTGCTCAGGGAGCTCCATGTCCATCTTTTACTGAGAAGCCAAGAACTACACAACACTCCGGGATGAGGCCCCACGTGGCTGAGGAGAGGGGCAGGATCAGCTCTCTTGCCCTTTTGGCAATGCTCTTCCTAATGGACGCCATGAAGGGTGATAACTTGCAGGTTGTTGAGGACAGGGCAGAGGTATTTTGGTGCCACTGATGATTACTTTGGATGAACACGTTTTTCCTGGTAGCCCCTTTGAATTTGTAGCTGTTGTTGTTGTACTATCTAGCTTGAAGAACAAATCTGTATCCATTATGCCACATGGCTGGAAGAGAATATCTTTACTAAAAGTTGTTCAGAAAGGTCTCCAGAAAATGAGCTATTGACCCAAAGTAGTAGATTTTGTAGTTGAAAAACATAACAGGCACTAATTTCTAATAATTGCTAAAATTATATGGAGGTGTTTGAAGTCCACAGCCACTACTACAATAATTCTTTTACTACATCTTGGGCTACAGGAAGTAATAACATTAAACCCCCCTTATCTAACTAAATATGCAGCTTGAAAATACAATTACCAGATGACTCCTGATAAAATCAAAGACAAGTCTGGAAAACCTGGCAAAAATTACAGGAAAATTATGGTTATGGAAGGACTGTTGAATGACTTCTTCCAGATGCAATATCTGCTGCTTAACAGTTACAGGACATTAATGTGCCAGACTTTTGGGAATACCAGCCATGAATTTTAATTGCATGGCTATCCTCCTGCAGATCCCCAAGAGGAGATGCTGGAACAGTTTTCTAGTAACATGTTCATACAGAGAAGATGGAAGTTCGGTATAGCAGAATCTCTTTTAGAGTTCAAAATAATGATCAGCCAAGACTCACATCTGGACTGTCACTTCTTTTATGTTTTGTTTCTACATTTGGATCATTCTCTAGGTTCATGTGAGGGCTCTGATGCTCAGGATGGTCAGAGATCCCAGGTGATATTCAGCTGCAAATGATTTTGCTCTGCCAGGGGGATTTAAAGGGCATTCTCTTAAGCCTGGTTCTTGCGTCAGTCCTCCACTTCATCAGGTACCTTCTCCACCGTTAGTGTGAATGTGATGTTCCCTTCATGTGTACACAAAAGACACATCCCTAACACCACAGGAATATGAGCAGGAAGGAGAATGCAGAAGAAAGGAACTTGGATGGGAAGGAATCAAGCAGTAGAGCAAATAGTAAAGAGTTTGTGGCCCATTTATATTTGTAGGGGAGGAGCTGCAAAAAATATGTGAACTGAAGACAGCAATGGGGAAAAAAGCCCTCTAACAGGCTAAAATGGCAGGCTCAGGAGAAGGTGACTTAAGTTGCATCGGGCTTTGCTAGCAAATTGTAAATAGTGCTGCGTGGTTGTTGTCCTGGAAGAGAAAAGACATTGTGAAATTGTTCCTTTCCCATCCTGCCCCAGTGTGTCTGGAATGGGGAGCTTTTTACCTTGTTCTGCTCAGGAGAAGACAATCAACAATCCTAGGTGCTCATGCTTAGAGGAGTCACATGTAGAAAACAAAGTTGTGCAGATTCTTCCCTTGCATTCATGGAGCCTTTTTTGACTATGTGGTCTGCAGTTTATGACAACTAGCTTTAGTCACTGCTGCAAGAAAGTGAAAATCTAAGAGCCAGTAAGCTGAGTGTAAGAGGTATAGACTAAACTGCCAGTGATTTCAAGTCCCTTCTCTTAGTACAAGGTGTATGCACAGCACGTTTTTTTTTTTTTTTTTTGTTTGTTTTTTTGTTTTTTTTTTTTGTTTTTTTTTTTTTTAGTTTTCCCAGAATGGCAATGCACCAATGGGAACAGTAAGGCATTAATGGTGTTGTTCATGTTTAGATCTGTGTTTGATAATGCACACAGAGAATTCCCCAAACAATTTGCAAGGATCAGGTCAGGATATTTCCTGTGCTTGATTATGTCCATCTAGTCTGACTGCCCCAGCTTGGGACTGTTTAGATCCAGGTAGAAAGGCCACCTACCCCAGGAATAAGTGAGGTTATCTCTGTCCACTGAGGACACAGAAAATAGGATTGGTTCTCATTTGCCTCAGAAAGACAGGTCAGTAGTAACAGCAGGACAAATTTCACCAAGAACTAGCTTAATGAAGTGAATCCTTTCATTTTCTTCTTCTCCTTAGCTCACGCTTTTTTGGGGTATGGTTTTGATAGGAAGGTATCAAATGCTGTACAGAGACGCAAAACAGTCTTCCTGGGTCACCTCTGTTAGCAGGTGACTCCTGAAAGATAAATCTGGTTATGTAGAAGATTCTATTGTACTCTGGGAAGGTCTAGGGGCAAGGATTGAACAGTGATCTATGAGAAAGTGTTGGAAATGTTCAGTTAAATAGAAGCCTAGGCTTTATTAAGATACGTATTGAGGAATTTCTGTCAACCTAGGTGATAGTCTTGTGAGATGATTTTATCTTAGATTGTATGGTCTAAATACTTCAGCTTTTCCCTTTTTGTTTTCCCAAATGAAAGCACTGATTAAATCACTCAAAATCCCAAATCCGGCAAAAAGACAGTACTTTTCCCCTGCAGTTCCTCTGTTGTTGCTCTCAAAGTCTTGTAGCTGTAAACACTGATATTGCTGATATGCTAGATTCTCACACTGATGTGCAAGTTGCCCCTTTTTACCCCTTTTTCTACCCCTTGATTGTAGCTTTTGTTTTGCAGTAGTACAATAATTTGCATGTACAGAGTTGACTGACAATGGCAGCTGCTCCTCATCAAAAGTGTCCTAAACTTTCCCTCCCTCCCTCTCCTCCCCCAAAAGTAACTTCCACTTTTAGACTCAATATATGCCATTAGTGATGGACCCTCTAATAAACCACTGTGAATGTGAGCCTGTTTTCAGCATCCTTTGTGCAGCACCCTGGAGCTGATGTGTGCTAACCCCTGTTACAGAAAAAGAACCTTTTACATATATCCTTTCAATGCATCCAGAGTCTAAAGCTCTCTGAGGGGTATCTTAGTGTGTCACACTTCTTTATACTGTTCTTCATATGTGATAAGCTTAAAGACCCTCCAATTATAAATGGAGTTTGTATTCTCACATGCTGTTGACATTCAAGATCAGAGTTTCAGAGTTAGGGGGTTATAAATATATGAGAATAATCTATGCGATATAGTTTTAAAACTAAATGTCATTATAGTGTCATTATTTTTAAACTGGAAAGTATATTCAGTACAGCTAGGTACTATCCTGTCAGCTAAATGTTTGAGGATCAAAATAAATAGTTAGGATTTCTTCAAGTGGCAGCCTAAACAGAATTTACAAGTTCTACGATGGCAGGATGCCTATAACTGAGGCTGCTTTTCACATTAATCAATATTATATTTCACATCAGAGCATTTCTCCTCTTTCTCGGTTACAGAAAAATAGTATTTTTTTTCAGCAACTCTGTGAATTAATTAATGCCATTTATTCTTCTAATTCTAACCAAAGGTTGTCAGGTTCCCTTAGCCTGTGTATTGATCTGTAATATAACCTTCCATTTCCTGCATCTGCTATTAAATGGAATAAAATTCATAATGGTTGCACTCCTGAGCAGCTGTTCACCTATTCAGTATTGTCAGGTCACCAGGGAAAGTTGCTAATACTTGAGTAGAACTTCACTGGTATATTGATGTCTTTGTTGCTCAATTAACATTTCTAATGTGGAAGAAAAGAAGATAGTATTTAATATGTCAGCCAGCTTTAAGACAACTCTGTTTCCATTTTCTAATGCCAAAACCTAATATAATGTTTATGTCCATTAGAGTTAAAATACTTTCCTTATTAGCTGCCTAAGTGCATTTTTTCAACAATAATAATGAAGGGCACTCAGTAAACTAGAACTAATTAATCTTCTCAGTCTCCCTTTTGTATTTATCTGATGCCAAAAGCAATATACTTTTTTCCCTAAAGCAGATTAAAACTAAACTGTGGATGGTGCCTCCTTCCTGAACAAAACCTGCAAAATTATCAATTTCCGTGATTATTGTTATCTCTCCTTTCAGAATGCTGCTTATTACTAACTGTGTTTTTGTTTCTGCAGCTCTCTGACAGCAAAGGTTTGGTGTATTGCTGCTAGAATGCAAGGAAGCTGCAGGGATCCACAGCCCAGGGCCTGTTCTTGTGTAATGTTAGAGACACTCCAGTATCAGACTGCTTCAGCTCAATGATTAAGGTGGTTTGAGGACACTTAGAAGGCTAAATCTCCATGAGCATAAGTTGAAGCAAAATAACAACATTTTCTTAATGGATCAAAACTTATTTGGAAGTAGTGAACTGGAGGAAAGAAGCCAGAGCACATGGTGGTGTATCACAAGAGACATTTCCTCGGCCATCTGTGATTGGCTTCTGCTTCTTTGAGCCAATTCAGAGTTTTAAGAGTTGAATGGGGCCCACTGACATAGGACAACAGGCTCTTGCCTCAGGGCGGTGTCTGCTGGGCCAGGATGTTTCAGAAGAAAAGGATATGTTTCCCCATATAGGATGCAGTAGATTGCAGAGGGACCTACCAGGCACACTGTGTGAGAAGTTTATGCTGAATTATAATTACTTTTTTTGATCACTAATGAAAGGATGAAAAATATCATTGGCTTGACTGTCTAGACATTAAATTCTGCTATTATTGTGTTGAATTATTATTAAAGTGCTGTTTTTTATATTAACTATGTATTAGTTAACATGAAATCTAGATACTGTGTTAAAGATGTAACTATTAACCAAATACAGGTCTTTTCAGCATTCTTCCTGTCATCCTTCAACCAGTGACTCCTTTATCATTCCAGTGTTCTTTTCCAGAATGAATTTGGAGTGCAAAATTTGTAATTCGCAGGAAACCTTCAATGTTCTTCTTCATTTTTTTATTAAGAGAATATCCTTATTTTAAGTTTTAGACTATAGAACTTTTCTATCAGTTGGCAACCTTAGCTTTGACACAAAACACTGACTTGCAGTGTTCCTTTGAGAGTTTTTGTTGGGGTTTTTTTTGCATAAAAGTTGATATTTTTATTTTCAATCTTATTCCATGAGTGTATCACACACAAAGGCCCATTTTATTCAGTATCCTGTATATACTGAAGACAAAGCCATGCATCTTGGGAAGAATGGAAGATCAGGGAAACAGTTTTGATTTTTGCATGAGTTTTTTTAAATGCTCAGAACCTTTTCCGAGATTAAAGGAATGGTCTTTTCCTGTTTTACTTTAAAAAGTAAAGATGTGTCCCTTTTAAGTTCAAATAAGTGAGAATGAATGTTGTAATTAAGCCAAGTCTTGAATACACCTTCTTAGGAAGGAAGATTAAAAAGTTCTGACAAAGTCTTTAAGGTTGCAGTAAAAGAGTAAAAAAAAGTTTTCTTGAGCTATCTTACAGAAAAAGATACCGTGAAAATATCACAGGGTAGAAAAGTAGAACTGGATGTGATGATTCCTGATTTTTTGTCTTTAAGGAAAGTTATAAGGCAAGCTATCTAATTCACGTTAGGGATTTCCTAAGGAGTCAGCCTGTTCCAGGAAGCTTAATGCAAGCAAGTATTCTACAGGTTCTTCATTCTGCAAATGTTCTGGAGGATTTTAATCTTCTCTATACAACTTGCATCTATTCTTATGAGCCTGAGCGTGTTCTGATTTTCCATCCACGAGTACAGACAATTTCCACTGTTTATACTCTTTCTCCAAGGCACAACCTTTCTCTGTAAGGAAATTCACTCTGCTGATCCTGTAGCATACCTCATTTTGGAGTTCCCCCTGGTGAATAGGGTGGGATGGTACTGCATAATTTCATGTACAAACATAACTTCTAATCTCTATGGTGGCTGGGTAATTTATTCTCTCCTCCCCTTGTTCCTTCCTTACCTCTACCTAACACAAATTGTACTGGGATCACTTCAAAACTCAAGCAGCTATCCTCATCAAAAGATATTCTGAATATCTTTTTGCTTCAGTCTCTAGGCATATGTCTCCACCCTTACAGTGCACAAGTTACACTGGGAACATGGACTTAGCCCAAGAATTGTGTTTGTTTCTGGGTGCTGTCATGGTGAACAACGATTTATTTAGTTAGTTATCTATTGAAACTCGTGGAGAAAAAGTTTCATATTTGGTTTTGATTCCTTTCCATGTTGTTTCTGAGTGTCATGATCTTCATTAAGTGTGATGGTATGAGTTACTGAGCCTTTCAACACAGTTACAGTGATGTAAATGGTAAAATATAGCTTCCATATTCCTTCCTTTTTTTCCAAAGCACTTGAAGCAAATTGGCAATCTAATTATTGATTTATAAAAGGAAAGGAATTAATACAGCCTCCCATACCCTTTGGTGGTAAGAGTATTTAAAAGTGAACTATGCTTAAATTTCATAAAAGCCTCCTCAGCAAATCAGTAGAAGAATATTGATCTTGAAATAAGTATGTGAATTCTAATTGTGTTTTGTCTTTCCACTGGAGGACCATTACTTTATTTAGCTGGAGTTCATTCTTTACTTTTATAGTCTTGGTGTGTTGTCTATGAAAACTGCCTTTATGTTTGAGCAAGGCTTGTAACCACCCAGTTTTGCTGATCTTTTCTTTTTAAAAGAGTGTATTGACATGTGAGAGCTAAAGAGAGGCTTTTAAGATCAAGTTACCATCACCAGAAGTCTCAGCAACATGTAACTATGGTTCCTGGTATAGAGCTGTCTGTTAAATGAGGAAGTCAGATGCCAAGTACAATAATTGCTTCTTGCTGTACTTCAGACTCGCAAATCAATTTATTCTGATTATAAACCAATGTCTTAATAACATACAGTGTAATTACATATATATCTCAATCTTGGAAAACCACATACATCTGTAGGTTAATCCTGCTACTTTCACAAGGGGATTTCAACTGGTAAAAGGGAACAGTCTCAGCTACTTTGAAAGTTTTGAAATATCTGATCTGGCTATTCTTTCATTAAAAGATTTTGGGAAAGAGAGAGAGAAAAGAGGCTCTAATGATCACACAACTACTGCATTCAAAAGCAAGGGAAAAGACAGGAAATCGGAATGTTTAACAATGTTTTCAAAATCAGTAGTTTTGAAAATAACATTTTTAAATGTATCTTTTTTAAATTAAAAATTCAAATCAAAAGTTAGCTTAAACAATTCATTGGAAAAGTTAAATATCTTTTGACAGAAATCTCTGTTTCTGTCCAAACAAATCGAAGCAGCTTTACAGAATGTAACACAGGAGGGTTTCAGCATTGGTGTGATAGTTGAATGTAGATTTATATTCCTTTATCTTTCCATCATTGAATGTTAAATTCAAGTGGAAGTTTCTAACTGTTTCTTACATTTATAGTTAATATAGCATTGTTCCTTGTTGTAACTGAGCTGTAGAGCCTTTTAAAAGCAGCTCTGCAGTACAGACATAAGTAATTTTTTAGCTATCTGTAGTCTAGCACTGAGTGGGCATGAGGTGCTCTCAAGGAGAACTTAAGCAAGTTTTGGTGGGGAGAAATAGTATTTGGGTTTGGTTTCTTTTAATCTAGCGTTAAGCTAACACCTGAGGGGCATATATGGGAATAGTAAATGGAGATGCATTGTTATGTGCACTCTGGGTACCCCATAGAAAGGCCCCACCTGAGCCAGCAGTTTTGTCATCCTAGAGCCATGGGTCACTTGAGTGCAGCACGGTGCTAGGTACTGCTCCTCCAAAGTTTACCGATGGCCACTGTGTGCTGGTCTCATCTTCTGGGGAGTAAGTGATAGCACAAGAGGAAGCGGCCCCAAATTGCTCCGTGGGAGGTTTAATTTACCCAGTAGGCAAAACTTCTTCACCAAAAGGTTTGTCAAGCATTGGAACAGGCTGCCCAGGGAAAGTGGTTGAGTCACCGTCCCTGGAGGAATTTCAAAGATGTGTAGACATGGTGCTTACAGATATGGTTTAGCCTTGGACTTTGAACTGTTAGGTCTGTGCTTGGACTCAGTGATCATAGAATAGTTTGGGTTGAAAGGGACCTTTAAATGTCATCAAGCCCAACCCTCCTGCAGTAAGCAGGGACGTCTTCAACTAGACTGGGTCCCTTAGTGTCCCACCCAACCTGACATGGAATGTTTCCAAGGATGAGGCATCTACTACCTCTCTGGGCAACCTCTACCAGTGTTTCAACACCTTCATTGTAGCAAAAAGGACCTTTTCCAGCCTAAATAATTCCGTGATTCTATAGACATGACTGACAGCCTACTCAGCCCTGTCTGCTGTGATGGACCAGAAATTCACATTTTTAGAACTTATTTCTATCTGGATTTTGTACTGTGTTTGCATTTCCTAAAAACTCTGTTGCAGCGTAATTTAAACAAACAGGCAACAATGAGCAGTTGGGCTGAATTCCAGTTCTTCCGTTTAACACTTCATTGATGTTTTCCTGACTAAAGACTGAATAATTTCTGTGTACACAGTAAAGAAATTCTTTCCACAAATCCAACTTATATTGGGTAATTTAGGTGCATAAAAATTTAGCCTAATGAACAAGTTACTTCAGGGTAAAAGATTACTCAAATTTCTCTGCATTTAAGTTCAGTAGAGATTTAGTAGCAGATTTAGCAACCATTAGAATACCATTTTGTGTTGGCAATTTTGGAGAAGTTACTTCAACTGCAGTAGGAGAAATCTTTATATCATATGGAGAGAAGACGTTTGTAATAAAAATCTAATAACTCAGCATCAGTTAGTGCTGTTTCATAGCGAACATACTTGGAAAACCTCTCAATTGTAGGGAGGAGAGAATATCTGGATATTTATATTCATTGGACTGGAGGAAAACAGCTTAGTTCACTATTAGAAATAACAACTAGAAAAGAATAATATGTAGCTGACACCGCTCCTGTTCCTTCTGGCGTTTGCCTTTACTTTTCTGTGCTTATCATTTCAATTGCAACTCTGAAACACAATTTGGAGACTCAGCCAAGTGCGATAAAATGAAAATGGAAGACAGGATTTTTTTTTCCCTTGCTTGCCTGTCATAAATACTTCAGCTGTTTTACTTGGAATTCTCATATCATGAAACTGAAACCTTTATGGGAAGATTTTTAATACCCAAAGTTAATATTGGGATCCTACTATCTTGAACAGCATATGAATATAAATCTTGCCTTGGAAAACCTTAGAACTTGATGAACAAATTAACAAGTGAGAGTAGTGAGGGACAACATTATTCTCATTTTAGAGAGGAACAGTCAGCGCATTAGGAGAAAAGTGGTTTTTGTCAAAGCCACACTGCAGGGCAGGATGACAAAAAAATTAATGCTCTGTTTCCTCTCTGGGAACAGCAAAGGCAGTTCCCGGTGTGTTTTGTTTGCTCGCTTTTCTCCACTGCTGTTTTTCAGATTTGTATTTTGTACTATTTGTCTGCTTACACGTCATCAGAGTAAGCTGCAGTAGCACCCACAAAAAACACACCTAACTGCGATAAAGGAAAGTAAAACCACAGCCTGAGAAACTTGGTTTGAAACATTCTTGGGATGACATTGGCCCTGAGGGCCTGAGGATTTACTGTGTCAGTCTCAGCCCCAGTCCAGTGCCTGATCATGAGCTATCATTCTTGTTTAGGAGGGATAAGGAGCTCAAAAACCTCTGCTAAATGCAGCTATTGAATACATAAGTGAGTGTTGAAAAGAGCTCATTAATGGTAATTTTCTCACAAATGGTTGAAAAATTCCTCTTGTTTCACTCTGAAAAAACTTCCAGAGTTTACTCTTGAGAAGGAGTGTTGCAGTGACCAAAAGAACCTTAAAAAAAAAAAAAAAGGAGGAATGGCTGGTGGATTTGGGTGTTCTTTTCTAAAAGTCACACTGTTTGCATATTATTTGATTTTTTTCTCTTTTACAGCATCTTTCAAAACAAAACAAAAGCCCCCAGGCAGGAACCCAGAAACATACAAATGGATAGCTTTAGGATGCTGATGGGAATACTGCCAGCAAGGTAAAAAGAAATATTAAAAAAGTGCCAAACATGCAGACCTGTCATCCTTTGCCTTAATGGGCACTTACAAATGTGCTACTTGCAAGAGATGTTCTTCCACAATATGATTGTGGTTATAAAACAAACAGCATGGTCAATAATATGATCTAATCTGATTGAAGAGGTCAGTTAGGAAATTATTACCCACTTTACAACCCATTAACATCAAGCCTACATTACAGGAATGTATGTGATAGATTAAAAACTTGCTTACTTAAAGCAAGAAGGTCTAAATAAACTCCATTATAAATGTTTTTTTACATTTGAAGCAAAAAAATTACCCCCTTGGTGACTGGAGTGCAATGGGGAGAGTCAGAGCAAGTTGCTGAGTTTAGCTTTCTAATCTCTTTGCCTGAATCCTATCTAGCAGACGTTTGGGGAAGTGGAAAAGATATTTTTGGATGATTAGCTTCTGTGTTGTGATTGACACACTGAGGAGGCTGCAAGAAAGCAATTCAAGGGAAATTGAAGCTGTTGAATGGAGTTACTGGAATTAAGAATGGAAAAAAAAAAGCTTTGCTTGATACAGAGCAAATTATTTGCTGTATCAGGAAAGACCCAATGACCCTTCCAATCTTGTATCCTGCCTGCAATGTTGATTTATACCAGACGCTTCAAATGAAGATATAAATCCCCATAATATGTTTACCTGTAATTGTATAATAGTGTGCGAGGAGGGTATGTTCTTTCTTGACACCAGCCCATGATCAGCATATGCCCTGTAGCATATATATTGAAAGCTTCTGTCTTTACTCCTAGCTGATGAAATTGCAGATGCTTATGGCAGTCATATAAATTAATGCAGGTGGGTGGCTAAGCATGTTGTGTGGCAAACCACTCATGCTCAGTGAATTGCCTGAATGTTAGCTAGTAATTTCTAGAGCAATTTCCATAGGATGTTATGCCACAAAGTTAGGAGGACATTCTCTTGGGCTATGTAGTGCCCTTTAACTGGCAATGGCAAAGGAAGGTGCTAACAGTCTTCTGGCTCTAGTTTGCAGAGCAGTTACGCAGAATCTACATATATCTATAGTATCTGCTGGACCAGTTTTTATCCAATGCAAGGTGTTACGTGATTAGCTCCTTTTTTGTTTCAACTGGCTTGTCTAGATGCCAACATACCTTTATGGTATATTGCCTGATACTTCAGATTGCCTTAGGTTTATTTTTCTGCTTAATTTCTATATGAATTTTCAGATGCAAGCTTCTGAGGGAATCTGTGGTTATGTTTGCCCCCAAAGTCTGTGGGGAGTAAGGTGAGTTAGAAGGGCAGATCTAGGTCTTGTCCTCTTTGTTCTAAAATCCCATCTGTCCTGGGGTGACCGCATGCATCTTCACCTGCAATTAATATTGCACTGGTGACAGATAGGTTTCATGTATGAGTGCTGGGATTGTCCTGTGTGATGTGCACGTCATCACTGAGTTCATCCAGCAGCTGCCCATAATACCAGCCTGACAGATTTCGCTGGTGGTCGTAACCTTAGTACCTGCTTGGTTGTTTGCCCAGCTTCTTCTGTAGGAGGTCCTGGAACCTGAGAGTGACTTGTGACAGTGCACCTTGCTGTAGATGTGAGAATGCTGCGTTGGTGTGCTGTATTCAGGATGGCAAAGAGCTGATGAAGGTGGGGTTGGAACAGCCCTACAGAAACGCCTGGAGCCCCCCTTCATCAGAGCTATGAACAGACATTAGGTCATGGGGGGCAACATGCACAGAGGCTTCCCTTGCTGTGCTGGTACAACAGGGTTTGTGTCACCATTGTTTTCCCTGTCCGTCTCCAGGCTGGAAGCAGCTTTTTAGCAAGATTGATTGCTTCTGTGCTGTAGTGCTTCTGGGCACAGATCAGGCTGCTGTACCTCTGCCTTTAATGTAGGATGGTCTGTGGAGGTTTGTACTGCCAGTGATTTGAACACTTCCAGGCTGGTCAAGGCTATGCTACAGGCCTATTTACATTTGGCACAGAGCCTGTGAAGCTCCATGCCATCATTTCTGCCTGGCATTCCTATCTGCTGGAGTTGCTCTGACTCAAAGGCATTTACAGGTGACCTGACTGCTTGCCAGGAAATACTTATCTCCTCAGTGACTGTGGCATGTCAGGGGAATGTGCTTTTTGGCTGGCTGAGGAGGAACTGGATGTCCATCAGGACCAAACTTAAGAGTGGCGCAAGGTTTGTGAGCTGGGTTCATATTTGCTTGCCATATCCATCACAACATCTGTGAGAAGAAGAATGGGAGGCAGGGTGACCCACACTGTGCAGCTGCAAGATTTGTAAAGTCAATCCCATGCAGGAAGCCCCAAATGAGTCCTTTATACACAATGCATCACTGTGTGTTCACTGCTTCAGCGATGTGGTTTCCAAGCATTTTTTTCCTTTTGTCTTTCCATTTTATTTTTATTTTTCAGGTGATAAGAGGGAGGAAGAAAACCTTTTATTGTGTTTCTGTTAGTGCTTCTTCTGAAGCACTGTATTCCTCACCACCTCCATGCTCTGTCTGGATGCCTGGCTGGCTGTGCCAGACGAAACTATAAACCCTGCATAATATGCCATGTTCTCTTCCCATAAGTTTCCCTTTCATGCTCTTTGTTCCTCAATCTCTCTCCAGGGATGGAACGATTTATGCCAACAGATCTAGCTATAAATGAGACATTTTTCTATAAGCTGAGGTAAGAGCAATGGTGCAGAACTGTACTATTACTAGTAAAAGTAAACATGAAGAAGCAGCAAAACTAGTTGATAGCCATTAAACAGGTATAATTTTATTTTCTGTGAAGCTAAACAATTAAGAATAAATGAGTAACTACTGACAGTTTTTAACAAAGGTGAATAGTAATGCAGCCAGTGCAGTATGTGGGATTTTATTTTAAAATATTTTTTATTTTATCTAAATTAGTTTCAGTTATTTTTGGTTAATGTTCTTTTTAGTCAACTTGAAGTTTTAAAAAGGAGGGTGGGATTCAATATGACTGAATTGCTTTATCATGTCTTACAAATGATGTTGCTCATTAGTAAGTGGAATGTGAGTAGAAATGAGCTGAAATGGTAAAGAGGAACGTTGGTGCAGGAGTGAATAAAAGTTTTTATATTACTTGTCCTATTTAAATCTTATGCTGTTCTGTGAATTAAGTTTGCTGGGAGTATTTAACAGACTATTTTTGTTGGATTGTTATTGATTTTGTAAAGTTCATTTTATGTAATTGCGTTGACCTTTACTTGGAGGGCTGGAATCAGTCTCATATTCTTTTCTGAAAATCTGAATTATCTTGGTTTTAATGTGATGTAAAGAGGTAAAACTAACATCTCAAAGGTAATTGTTAGTAAGAAAAGTATGTTCCTATCCATCTCTAGTTAGTTCTTAGATTGCTTTATGCTGTGGGGATGGTTCAGCACTATCAAGTTAAGCTCTGTGTATTGATCTATAATGATGAAGTTAAAACCATGCAAAACGTGGGTTTGCATTCAAAAGGATTAAGAAAAGATTTATATTTATTTTGCATTCAAAAGGATTAAGAAAAGATTCTCATGAACCTGGAAAAATTACATATTCTGTTAAAGCATTCATTTCACTTTTTCTTTGCTCTTTGGTGAGGCCTGCCATGAGGGGAAAGGAAGTTTTACTGAGAAATCCAAGATTGCTCAGCTGGTACAGTGAAAACATACATTAAACATGTAGGTCCTGGCAATATTTTTCCTTGTATATCAGGACTGTGATTTTGCATCTATTCCTTTAAGTCAAATTGATTTTGCTATAAGGTTTCTTTGGGCACAGGAATCTTAACATTGTAGAGTCCAAAACTGTGGGATTTTGATCTAGTAGGCAGGCTTGCCAAGAGAATGTGTCCCTTTGCATTTCAGTAAACTGTGGCTTTGGTTTTTGTTTTTGCAGTAACATAAAACTATTTTTCTTTCTACATTATAGCTGAGAGATTGCTACTTACTAGAGGGCCTCCAATGCTGATATTTTAAAGGAATGGAAAAGTTTAACTACACATGTAGATTTTATTAAAATCCTGGCATTTTGCTAAGTATTCTTTTAGGCAAATTCACAATCAACACTTTTCCTTTGTGAATTGCCATATGCTTTAGTGGGCAGTGGGCAGGATTTACCAGCAGCATAGCAGGTCTGTGAAAACCCAGGCATTTAGTGTGGTGAATGTTGTAACAAACTATTAGCACTTTGCTGCTTCCAGCAAAAATAGCTCAGTAATTCAGTTTAGTAAAATATGGTGATATTTTAGTGCAAATAATCAGGTCTGGAGACTTTCAAAAACAACAGTTATGGTGTATTATTTCTGCTGCCCCATGGCAAAGGCTTAAGGCATTGAAACTGTTTTGGGAAACCAATATATATAGTATTGCTAATGTTAGTGATTCATGTATCTACTGAATCATTTCTTTTGTTTGCTGTTTTGCCCAGTTTCTGTTGTTCAGAAAAGACAAAGCAGCTCTTTCTATGAAAAGGAAATGAAAGAACCTAACTAGGGTAGAGATGTAAACCACAGAGCTTCTGACATAAATAGCAGGCAAATGGCCTTGTAGCAGTTACATATAAATGAGTAGATTGTAGTAAGCTGTAGCTGAGAGCATACTTTCGGCCAGGATTATCACCGGCCACCTCTGGTACCTACCAAGGGGAAAGGTAATGGCTAAAGTATTTGAGCAATATGACAGATTGTACCTGCACAAACCTGGTAGGAAGTCTCAAAAATTCAGCTTTCCTAGGTGTTCCTCAAAAAGCAGATTGAGAATGTTTTGAGGGAGAGTGAGTTGATGCTGAGACATAGGTATGTCCCCCCTCCCAGTTTCCTTAGAGCAATGGCATGAAGCCAGCTACAAATATGCGTGCAAGAAGACAGCATGTATTTTTTGTTTGTGAGGAATGAACAGCTAGGCACACATCCAGAGGAAGAAAGGATGGTATCTTGAGTCAGTGATAAGGTAACAAATGTACAGTCCGGTTCAAAACCTCCTTATTAGTTCCAAGTAAGGTTACAAAGGGCCTGATTAGTAGTTAGATTTATTGTGTCCACGGAACGTGGATAAAGAGTTGTGGCAAGTGCGCTCTGCCAGGAGATGGGAAAGGCAAAAAGAACCTTAACTGAACCTATGCTGAACCTATGCTATCCCTCTTGCCTTACCTTTTGTTTTGTCTGGTGTTATTCTCTGTAGCATCTGTGTGACATGGCACCACGTATGAATTGGAGTTTTGAAGAAACACACAGATGTCTCATGCCTCAATTAATTTGTATGGAGAATCTGTGTCTGAAGAGCAAAATCCAGGCTTTGTAGGGACCTAATATAAGGAAGGCTTGGACTGGACTTTATCATGTTTCACATGTCCCAGTGGGAGACAGGGGTGCCAAAAACTTACAAAGACCAGCCAATTTACGTGGTTTTTTTCCCCTGCAGTGCATTACTGTGCTCACACATAAGAGGAGGAAGTGCTAGGTTTAGGAAAAAGCATCAGTGTCCATGATACTGCTGTATCCCATAGAGATGAAGTACACACAGTATACTTAGGTCGGACCCAACTAACTGGGTTGCTGGTTTCTGGAACAGAATTCTCACAGAAGCCATGTTTAGATTTTGTTGAATTACAGTTAGAGTTCTGACAAAGACCAAGTTTATTTGTAGGTGACGTGTTTTGTAGTGAAAATGTTAATCAGTATTGGAGACAAAAAAAATTTTAACAGAGTACTGTGTAAGTACTCTGAGTTATACCTTTTGTTAGATGTTTCAGTTAAATTTATGGATATTTAAAGTATTGAAGATCTTTTGAGGTAGAACATATATTCTTATGTGTGTTTTTGAAGGTGGATTGCAGAATCAAAAAAAGAGTGAGCACATGCAGATGACTCCTTCATAAACCTACAGAGTAATCTAACTCACCAGGAGTCAAACCCAGCCCTTCCTGTCTAAGCTTCGATACTGAATTTGGGAAGCTGTATAACTAGATGCTGTTAAAGAAAATCAAATTGTTGTCTGGCATGATTATGAATTTCCAGAGGGGTAGGTAGCATACAGCACAGTTCAAGTGCTTGCTTCTAATATTCACATGCTATTAATGTCATTTAAAATACCAACTGAATTAGGCTTTCCTTGAAAAATTAGGTATGTTGCACATTTTTCCAGGGATTCAGGACTTCCGTGGATGGAATTCACTGGTGCAATAGCCAGTTGGAGTGTATGGCTTTTGTAGACTTGGCATACTAAGTTCCTCTCTTGTAAGGTTTGCTGTATGACACTCGGGTAAGTAGATGTTCATGCCCTACAGATTCAGGCAGGCTCCATTTCCCCACTAATTCTGTTTCCGCGGTCATCCGCACTATTAGTGTGTCCTGGAAAAGACCTTCTCCTCTGGGTAAGCTGCCAGCTGGCCAGTAGCTGTCACATAGGCATTAGCTGCCACTGGGGAAAATCAGGGTGAAATTAGTCATTTAGAATACTTTTGCACAATGAAGTTCTGAACCCCTGGTGAACGGTAGTATGTTTAGATACACAAGTGTTATTCTACTGCTTAAGTGCCAAAGAGCCAGTGTTCCACTGTAGACTTAAAGGAAAGTCAGACCTCTGAAAATAAATTGTATTAAGGAGACTTAGTGAAACCCTGCTGGTGAAAAGGAAAGTACATAAATGAGGTAAGCATGCCAAATATTGTGTTAAAGGTTATGGCATGGGACCTATTACACATATTCTTCTCAGGTTTCTGAGTTTGGTTAAAAAGAAGCTTGATGAACCAGAAAAAACATATTTCACTTTTAGTCCTTTCCTCCTGAGCATGTTCCCAACAGGGACACTGTTGAGTATCAAGTTCCCAAAATAAATGCTAATGTAATGACACCCCAACACATTGTAACAGAATCACAGAATTGTTAAGGTTGGAAAAGACCTTTAAGGAAATTTCATAATGCAATGGGAGTTAGTCATCTTATGCTGTAGTTTATCTGGATTACTCATTTCCTTATTTTGAAAAATATGTATATTACAGAATCAATGCCTTGAGCTATGCTTGTTGATAATGTTGTTTTAATGCTCATGTTACTATTGAGATGGACTTTCTTCTTTGGGGGGAGAAAAAATTATGTAGAATGATTCTGTTTCACAGTATATGTAACTGACAGACGAGAAGGTATTTTACTGCTTTTCAGAATACTTTGTGTGTCAAATCCAGATACACCTATAATGTATGAGCTCTATACTCTTCATGTATCTGTAACTGGTGTTTCTGCATAGTTACAGTTAAAAGAAGACCACAGAAGAATCAAACTTCAGCTTGAAGATGAATATCAGCTCATTTCAGACACATGACTACATTAAATTATTCTTATTTATCATTAGACTAATAGGGAGCCCATAAAAACTCCCCAAAAGCCAAACAGAAATAGTATTGTGAACATTCTTCTGAAGTTAGCTAGTAATGGAGAAAGTGTGGAGCTGTAGTAAAGATCTGTGTTGAACTGGAGGCATTTTCTGAAGAAGTTTCTTCCCTCTTCTTTATTTGATGAGAGTAGGAAATTTAAGCTGTCATCTGAATGATTCTGCAGGGAAGAGAACCCTAAGGGTGTTCAAACCTTAGAAGGGTTTTTTTTCCCTTCTGTTGTGTTCTTTTTTTTTTTTTTTTTTTTTTTTCCTCCTGTTTCATTTAAAATTAGATTATACTGAGGTTATGTGGATAAAGGAGTATTCCTCCATTTGTCTATGACTGGGCAAGATAAGATAAAACCTATGTGTAGTTGAGACTATAGCTGGCTGCATATCATCCATCTACCCTGGATCCCATGCTGCACTGATTTGGGCAAGGGCCACATGCAAGAGGAATCCAACCAGTGCTGCCAGCAGGTCACCTGCTCCCCTGGCCTGCAGGACACTGACAAGTTCTGGTAAATGGACGATGGAGATCAAATGTCAGCTTTTCACAGATCAAATGCAGAGAAACTGGAGCTGCCTGCACATATTTCAGCTTATCAATTGTGCCTGAAATATCTGGTATCTTGTACAGGAACAACAACATTATGTGCAAATGATGATGGCATTTTAATCTTCCTTTCTTTCCCTTTCTTTCCCTTTCTTTCCCTTTCTTTCCCTTTCTTTCCCTTTCTTTCCCTTTCTTTCCCTTTCTTTCCCTTTCTTTCCCTTTCTTTCCCTTTCTTTCTTTCCCTTTCTTTCCATCCTTTTCTCTTTTCACACAGAAACCTCATTTAATGTTCCAGTTAAAATCTGAAGGGGATTTTCTACCACAAGAAAAAGCATGAAAACTTGAAGGAAAAGCTGCAAATAAAAGAATAGGGGAAGTCTGGGTTATTTGTTGTAAGTAATAATTCTTGCCTAGTCAGATAACCTTACCATTATTACTCTGTGCTTTATGCACGTGGATTCTTCTGTATGGGGAAGAACTTGAAAGCAGAATGCTCTGAAAGATCATCCTCATCAGTCTCTGTCCCCTTTATGCTTGCACAACAAAAGTGTAAGAGTGCGTTAGGAGTAAATGGCAGTAATGTACTGATGGGAATACTTTCAAAGTGGACAACACAGCCTGGATGAAGCCCAACACTTAAGGGTATGAAGCCTGTGATTAATCCTTAGACTCTCATATGTAACACTGTATGCACTTTAAAGTCCAGGAAGCTAGTTTGAAAATGATGGTAGCTCTTATGCAATAAAGATTTATCAAGAGGTGTGTATTTGCAGGTAGAGAAGTGACAAGCACCAGGATGTGTTGAGGTTTGAATAAATTCCAGGCATTTGAGGAGAGCTGCTAAGAAAGCCTTTCTTCCTGATGCACTTGCTGTTAAGTTTTGGGAACACAGGAACAAAGCTGGGCCAAAAGAAAAGTAGCTTCATCCTTTTTGCTTTGCTGGGATCTTCTTCCAGAATCTGTGAGCTGCTTTTATTCCCTACCAACCCCCAGGTTTTTTTCTTTTTTCTTTCTTTTCCCCTGAGAACTGCCATCTGGTTTCCAGTGTTTGCTTCTTTTTCTTAGGAGACAATATTTGGGGGTAGGAAGTGTCCTTTTGTCTCTGATTTGTGTAACACTGGTTTACTGTTTAGATGTGCAATTTGTCAAAAACTTTCTGGCAATTTGTGTTCATCTGTAGACACACTGTTAGCTACCAACATCCTTTGCTTTTTACCACTGCCATTTCCAGTGCTGACAATTTGTCTTCAAAAGATAAATAGGGTTTTTTTAAGAGAATGAAATGACTGACCCTACCAGTATTTGATAATTGATGGCTGTATTTTTACATATACTATGTAGTTATTCCTATGCTAGCTATAGTATTCATTACCCTTTTGAATCCCAGGCTACTATTCATAGTAAAGGCAAGAATCTGCACAAGAAAACCTGGACTTGATTAATATCCTTAATTACTCTGCACTGGACCAAAGGGTAATATTTCTTTCTGTCTCCTGTTAATAATCAGTTATGCCTCAAAGCACTTGGATCAATAACCTATATTTTTTTCCCTTGGGAACTGTGCTTATTGTATTACTAGGAAAGTATTTAGATAAAGAAGCCTACGAATGTTAAGTAAAATTCTTCAGAAATTTGTTATTGATTTTCTAAAATTTGTCATATTGGAGGTACTCAAACAGCTCAGCAGTTGGGGTTTTTTAACAGAATATTTCTTAGAGGATATCAGCCAGCTCTGTGGAGTGCTGGGACATTAAGGAGGGTAGTATTTTATATAGGCATGTGTTCACCTCATGACTGCCTGCTAAGGCGCAGCCTCGTTCCCACTTTGTGCTAGAGCATCTCTTTGCTAAAGGAACTGTGGTCTCTCAGGGGCACACTTATGTATTGCGGTAGGTACAGTGCAGTGTCAACAGTGCTCTCCAGGCTGGGGCAGTGGGATGTTAGCCTGGGTGCTGTACCCACATACACACATGATTTAAACCCGTTGTCCTTTGGCTTCAGCTGTAAATTTCAGGTTAACTGGGGGGTCGTCAGCAGTCTTCTCCATATGCTTTGTGATGTTTTTCACTGCCACTGGCTCACTGCCCTGGCCCTCCTCCTCTTGCTGTTCATCCTCTGAGTTGTGTCATTAGAGCCTCTGCACACATTGCTGAACGGTTTATTAATATGATGTGTCGATTTCTTTGGCAGCCTCACGGGGCCAAGGTGACAGTGAGAGAGGATTGAGCTTCTATAGGTTGCCATTCTTCCCCATAACTTTGAGTACTCTGCTATGTGTCTGTGTATACGTAAGCTTGAAACTGTCCTAACATGGAATTGTTTAACTACACCCTCAGTCCATACCTATAACCCTGACCTAACTGCAGCTATAATATCTTACTATCAAAAGGGTGGTCATCAGGAGGATGGGGACAGATGCTTTTGAGTGGAGACCAGCAATGTGACAAGGGAAAACGGGCATGAAATGAAACACATGAAACTCTGTCTGAATATAAGGAAAGCCTTCTTTACTTTGGGAGTGACTGGAATGGGCTGCCCAGAGAGGCTCTGAAGTGTCCTTCTCTGGAGATACTAAAAATCTGCCTGGATGTGACCCTGTGCAACCTGCTCTAGCTGATCCTGCTTTAGCAGGGGCCTTGGACTAGATGACCTCCAGAGGTTCTTTCCAACCCAGCCATTCTGTGATCCTGTGATAATACTGACAACTGACAGTCTGCTCTTTGCTCCCTGCAGTGTTAAATCATAAAGGCAAAACCTTGCATTGTTGTTAGTTTTGTGGAGAGTGGGAGGAAGACAAATCCCTGAAGTGAAAGCAATAGGATGTGGATAACAGATTTTAATTGCTGCTTTCTCAGACTGTCTGTAGCCTGGCTAAAACAGATTTTCCTGCTGATTCACATGAAAGAAGACAATGTTATAAATATTGATGTGCGTGTGAAGGCATTATAAAATGCCCAGATGGACCTCTTCAACTGTACTTTTCTGATAATGTGTGTTGTGTTTTTTCTAATTGGCAGCCACTGGGTTCCAGTCCAACATATCATCCCTCCTGACCATTGCTGTTCCCGAGGCAGTGGGGCTGCCTGATGTTCTTCCTGCTGGCAGCTGAATAGTTTAGGTATGTCACTAACATAAAATCAGAGTGAATAGATTTTTTTTCCTATTTTTTTTTTTTTTTGCTCAGTCTTTGGTTGATGAACTATTTCACTTGAGCCAGGACCTAAGTACTTTATTTTTAAACTACAAAGACACCCAGCAACTCAGTTTTTCAAGTTCACTGAAGCAAAGTGAATCATCAAAATGTTTGAAGTTTATTTAAGTTTTACAGGTTGGGGTTTTTTTAAGGTTTTTCAACTAGAAAACACAGACTCTTAAAAATTTTGTTGTTGTTGTTAACTTGGATTCACGACCATGTTTGTCAGCCCAGGACTGTTTTGTGCAAACACATTATCCACACACCCTCCTCTCAAATTGCCCAGCTCTAACCATGGGATTTCAGCAAGACAGCCATCTCAAGGCTTTTTGATGTAAAGACATTTTAAACAGATTCAAAGGGTTAACAGACAGGACAAGAGAGAGGCTATTTCTGTATCTGAGACTTCAGCGGGAATGATTTACTGTGAACAGAAGAGCATATCTCAAAAGTAATCTTTTTATCTGTCTCTGCCTGCAGAAAAATTTATGATGATGTAAGGATATCTATAATGGCACAATTTACATGGCACCTTTTGGCTGATGAGAAATGGCAGTATCAAAAAGACTAAAGAGATTAGAAGTTTTAGCTTTGTTTCCAAAAATAATGTACTCATAGAATTGTTGACAATTCTTTCTGGTTTAATCATGTCACCAAGGCATTTATTACATGTGTGTCAGAACCCAAAATAATAATGCAAATAGAAGCCTTATCAATCAGCCGGTTAAATTTTCACGCTTTTTTGGTGTAGCTTTTCTGGTCTTTGGAGTAAATTTAACAGCTTCATGTGTTGCTGCTTAACACAGCTTGAAGATGTGCTGCATGATTCTATGCTGTTTTGTATAACTGGCAAAACTAAGGGCAAAAAAGCAGAAGTATAATTTCAAAAATATCAGTGGTACAGTGAGACTTAAATACTACTGATATTTCACTCAGACTTGAGATTCTAAATGCCCCAGCTTTCTGAGTCGGTGGTACTTGCACTTGTAGGACACTTGAGTGCTCCGTGTTATTTCCCTCCTTTGCTCTGAATTCAGCTCAGGTATTTTAGATGTGAGAACCTAGGTCCTGATCCCATGCAGAGTTAGTGTGGTTAAGAGTGCTTGAAATGTAAACTTCTTTGAAAAATGGATACTTTCCTTCAGATACCACTGGAGAGCTTTCTGAGGTATCAGCAGAAACATTTTTGATGAAAATAAATGAGGGCACTTTGGAGTTGTTGGTGGCCTGGTATTAGGACACTCTCATGGCAATGGGAGTCCTCAGTTCAATCAGATGCTCTTACTCAAGGCAAGCAGCCCAGGACAGATTTCCTGCAGTTGTGGGGGGAAGATTTTAATCACAAGACACTTGATTTGGGGTCTGTGTCTGTAACAGATTATTTTTGTTCTATTTTGTTTTTCTTGTTTGTGAATGGGAGGACAAAAAAACGTCCTTGACCTCTTATGGTAGTGGGGTAGGGGTTTTTGTTTTATTTATTCATTTGTTTATATTTTATCTGTAATTACCAGCTTTTTTCCCTCATATTGTCCTCCAAGTATGAAGGAATTCATTGGGGTTCCCAGTGAAAGGCCTGTTGTACTTCGAGGGTAAAGAGATGAAAGATTAAGCCATGTCCATCTACCCCCCACAAAGAAAAGCCAAACTCTTTTGTTTCCAAGGTTTCATAAAAAACACCTGCAATGTCTTTACACTTTTGTATTCCAGCATCTCTTTTTCATTGAGTTTGCATTGCTGTGACTCCACTAATGCCGTTGAAAGATTTTGTGCGTGTCCTCAGGTGATACATCCTTCAGAAAGGCAGTGGTAAAGATCAGTTATTATATCCTCTGTGACCTTTTGGTTTATTATTTCAAATGACCCGCAGCAGACTCTGCCTAAGGCGTGCAGTTGGCTTTGTGGCACAGTGGTTCCAAATGTCAGTATCTGTTTTCATTCTGCACGTATTTTGCATGTAGCTGTTGGTTAGCTTAGGTGGAGATGGGGAAGTCTGATGAGTACCTCAAGGGGATTGGATTTTAAGTGATACTAGCTAATGAAATTACTTGTTAATTGTTAATGGCGTTAATTGCTATGTAACGTATAAAATCACTCCTAAGGTGACTATAGGCCATATCAAGGATATTATAGCAAAAATCATCCAGATTAATGAAAAATGAACCAGACAAGAACAGCAGTGATGAGACCAGAACTGGCTTCATGATGCAGCAACCCAAAATCACACCAATTTTTCTGCCCTGAACAACTATTATGACAGATAGAGCTCAAAGTTATGGAATAGATTAACTCAATGGACTCACAGAAATGGTGCACAGCCTCAGGGAATGATACCTATGTATAAATATAAATATATGTATGTGGGTGTGTGTGTACATCAAAGGACCAAGAAGAATGATGGTGGTTAACTGGGATGCGTTGCAAAATGTGAGACCTAGGCATGGTATAAATGGAATGGAATAAGGGGTGGGTACTGCCCTGGTTTTGGATGGGGTAGGATTAATTTTCTTCCTCATAGCTGGTACAGTGCTGTGTTTTGAATTAACTATGAGAATAATGTTGATAATACACTCTATCAGTAGTGGCTTAGCAGTGTTTACTCCAAGTCAGGGGCTTTCCATTTTTCCCTGCTCTGCCAGTGAGGAGGCGCACAGGAACCTGGGAGAGAGCAAAGCCAGAACAGCTGTCCTGAGCAGTTCAAAGGGATATTCCACACTGCAGACCATCATGCCCAGTATGCAAAGTGGGGGAGTTGGCCTGGAGGTGCCAATCAGTACTTGGGGAAGGACTGAGCATTGGTCAGCTGGTGATGACCAGTTGTATTATGTTTCACTCATCTTTCCTGGGTTTTATTTCTCTGTATCTCTCCTTTTAATTACATTTATTATTATTATTACATTTTACTTTATTTCAATTGTCCAGCTATTCTTATCTCACAGGTTCTACCTTTTCCCGATTCTACTCCCCATTCCCCTGGCTGGGGAAGGGGGAATGAGCGAGCAGCTACATGGTGCTTATTTGCCAGCTGGGGTTAAACCACAACAATAACTTAAAATGTGGAAATATTTATATTGGGTATTTTGGGTCTGCTTAATTGGTAATTAGCTAAAATCCTTTCATAATCTCGAATGAAATTTGTATGCTTCTTTGGTAGGGAATATGCTTCAAATTTTAAAAGGCTTTGGGGTTTTAATTTCTTTGCAGAAAAATCCTCAGAGTAGGTGAAAAGACTGTGTAATGCTCAGGGAAGGTCATTAAAGTTTTCAATTTAAATTGATTACAAGGAAATGATATGCCAGAGGAAAAAACAATAGATGAAAAGAAGTGTCCTGGATGGCAAGAGAAGATGAATGCTCTGTGTTTTCCCCACCTCAGATTGTCCATGGCAAAGTATGATTGTCTAATATCTCAAGATGAGGAGGCTAATACAAGGCCATAAATCATGGTGAACAGCTTTTCAAATAATAAAGCAGTCTGCCTTCTTGCTAATAGGCCCCAAGGTAGGACCCTGAAATGCTGAAAAGAAGGCCAGCACTCAACTCCCCGTGGGTGACAATGACTTTTGCATAGCCTGTATTCACACATTGTCAGGGGAGGCAGCTGAGAACGCAACATATTGCTAATACAGCAGATTTTTAGCCTGCTTGTTAGTTACTCATATGTAAAGATTAATAAGAAAATTATGGAAGATGTGATGTTTTTGTATGATTTAACTCACATCCATCAGTCAGACTTGTATAACCTACATAAGTGTAGAACTGGGAATATTGTGTGTTGTATGGTTAGATTTCCATGCTTGCACAGAAAATTTTGAAGCTGGAGCTCATGCATGAGACATCGTTATTGTACCTCTCTCTTTCTCTTTTGACTCTTCTTTTGCCAAGCCTTACTGACTGAGAAAATGTGCTTTTCCATATGAGAGGTTTGTATGACATAAGACCACATATAAACTGAAACAAAATATTCATTTAAGTCTTTCTTCCCATAGTTAAAAGTTGAAAGGATCCAGACTGAGAACAGCAGATCAAAAAGTGTGGAGTAAATATATTCATAATCTATGAGCATTTTGAACTGCATAACTAGGAAGGAGATTAGGCTGTCCTATTCTCTCTAAAAGAATTACCTTAATGGTGGGAAAAAATTAATAGCCTTGCTTTAAGGAAAATGAAATATCTGATGTGATGACCATGTGCAAGCCTTTATGCAGAGCCAATACACTAATAGTTTCACTGATGGGAAGATAGAAGAGGTCCAAGTATCAGATATTTGTTTTGTAATTAATTTTTTGTTGTTTTTGATTTCCACATAAACCTCTAATTACAAGGAAATATCTTTGCTTTCTTTCAATTAGAATAGAAAATTGAGAAACAAAATGTTTCCTTCTGATACAGGTTTATTTGTACGCCTTTGTTTGCATTGGAACTTGGACCTCGTGAAAAACATGCAAAGTGTGACATTTTTTTTCAAACAAAAAATACTGAAATATGGCAAACATCATTTGCTTGGGTTTTTTAGTCATTGTATTTCTGAAGTTAGGAATTTGGTTCAATAAAAAAAATGTTATCATTTTCCAAAAATCAATAAAAAATACTAAATGTTCACAGCTAAATAATACCAAGCAGAGGAGACAATTTACAGAAATACGAAATTTTAGTACATCCTCACTGCAGGATTGAAAAGATGAAATATATTTCTACAAACAAAACTAAAATGGAACTGAAACAAAGTATCTTGGTGAATGTTGAACTTTACAGCAGTGTTGTCCATTAAGATACAAAACTTCTGAAATCTATCACTTGATGAGCTGAAGAGTGTTTGACTCATACCAGTTGTTATCTTAGCAACTAATTTCACTTGATTAATGTTAATTGGAATAATTTGGTTGACTACTCAGTGGGACAAGGGAACCACTTGATTCTCTTTTGAGCCCTGCTCCTATTTAACTGCTCTGCTTTTAGTACTTTTGTTGCATCTAAAATAGATGGAATCTTTCCATCAGATTTGAGCTCTGAGATGAAAAAGCACAGTACCGGGAATTGTTATTACAGAAAGATGCTAAGATATTACAAGAATGGGTGAGCCTTTGTGTACCTCCTCAAGTCTCCTCACACCATCTTTCTTCCTCTTGAAGACTCATTTATTTTTTCTACATATATCTCTTAAATAAAACAAAACAAAACCCACTTATTATAACTATGATAATTTAAATAAAAAAGAACACTGGGTTTTGGCAGCGAAGGGAAGTGAGAACTTAAGGGACCAGAGCTCTGAAGTCGTATTTCCTTTGCACAGATTCTAAAACATGAGAAAAAGGAAATGCGTGTGTAACTTTTTAACTCTTCTCAACCTTAGAAACAGTGTCAGCCTTTGGTTCCTCTTTCATGTCAAGAACATGAAAATTAACTGTACAAACCCAAAACCTTTCTCAATGTAAATCTGGAACAATCTCACATAAAGTGAAACTACATTCAAAATAAGAACTTTATGCTCAAACTAGTTCAAATGATTAAATGAATCAATTGAGCTAAAATGTCTATTTCCCAAAGAAAGTAGCTTTAAGCTTTATAACTGTCTTATAAACCAGAAAATCCCTATTGATTGTCTTGATCGATGGTGATCCTGAATTGTTTAAGAGGAAGTTCCATGTGTAGCTCATACAAGATCAAAGGGAAAACTCTCTGTATGACATTTAAGTATCTCTGTCTTATCCTTGTCCTACAAGACAGAATCTACCTTTCTTGTAAGAGGTACACAAGGGGATTAAGACAAAATGTCATTGATTCACTTCAGGTTAATCCTTCTACAAAGGAAGATTTATTTAGGTACAGTTGCTTCTTTAATGCTGTTCTTTCAGTTGGTTTGCCTTAAGTTTTAAAATGATTCTCTGGTAGAAAAGTCCCTGTGTATCTTCAATGCAGGTTGTTCTGTAAACTTAGTGCTCTTACAACTAACACACTTACCAGGGTGCAGACCATCTTTCTGGAACAAGTCCCGTGCTCTGCATGGACCAAAATACTCTCAATATTGACAGCCTAATATAAGCTAAAATAGTATGGACCTCAGACTCACAACTTTGAACCACATTTGGTTTAGTATGTGGACTGAATCCCATTTCAAACTCTCAAATTCACTTCCAAATTTTAAATATTTTACTGAATCATAGCATTTGAATTTATAAAAATTGGAAGAAGTTTCAAACTACAGAGGGGTAATTTAGAATGGAGTTCTCTGTAAGTCATCAGCAGAGACAATCTGTGTGACAACTACATGTGAAAAATAACTGGTTTCAGATATTTTCCAGTATAAAATGCATTTAAATTCAGGGTTTTTTCAGTGGCTAGTGGATAAAATCATTATTTTAGACTGTGAGAATGCAATACCTATAAAATTTATTTAGGGTAGAAGAATAGGAGGACCAACTAGCTTTCACAGAAGTAGCTCCACTGAATGCATGAGTAAAACAAATATTGCTGGGACAAAAAATTGCTTCGTATTCTAATCATGTTCATATTTCCTGTTGTCAGTTGTACAAAAACAGTGCATCAAACATCCAAATAAGTTGAGATGTATTTTGCTGATTACTGAAGCAGATGGTACATCTCAATTAGGGAAAAATATTTTCTGTTGGCTTATTATACTTTTAAATTAAATTCAGTTTGAGTGGAAGATCAAACATAACAAAACAAAGGATTTTTTCTGGTTCTTTTATCATCAGGCTGGGTATTGCACAAAATAGTAATGTATTGCTATTAAGTAGTAACATGAATGGCAAACAAAGCTGCTTATTCTATTTAATTCTTTCCCGCTGAAACATCAGTATGATGATGTAACAAAATAGGTTAAGACCTGGAACTTGGCAAGTGAAATTAATTTAGTTTAATTTGCTCAGAATTTACCCGGGGTGTGAAGGGATGATGGAAAATACATGAATTGTGCAGAAGAAGCAGGTTGCAGGTGACAGTGTCTGCCCCTGCCTTGCATGAAGGGCAGCTGGTTGTAGAACAGGTTTTCTGACTGTGAGCATTGCAAGACGTGATTTTTCTTGCCTCTAATTTTTAGAAAAGAACTTCTTGTTATAGTAAAACTTCTTAGGTCATTTAATAGATGTGCCAGGCACACTATCATGAAGAGAATGTTAATATACTATGAAAATATTAACCTCTCACATTTGCTTATTTTGCAAAAGAAATAGTACAAGGACCAAAAAAACTGAATTGAGGAGGTGCAGTTCCTTCCGTTGCATTTGATCCAAAGCTGCTGTCATGTAGAATACAGTTTTCCCTGAATTGTATTAAAAACTTTAGATATAATAATGCAAAGTGAAGTAGTGTTTCATTGTAGACTACCGTCTGGCTGAGAAAACAGAATACTAGGAATTCACTTGGCTAAGTCCTGTCAGGAAAGTAATTAGAGGATATGATGTTAACTGCTACAATTGACACTGATTATACATCAATGACTTGGATAGCCTTGGAAGTATAAGGAAAGGGATTAAATCGTCTTTGATTTCACAAATCCCATTGAAGAAGTAGAAACACAAAAATACTTGTGTTGCTAATGCCATGATGTTTACTCAGAGAAACGTGTACTTTCGTGGCAATCCTTTCATTTGAAATAGATCCCTAATTAGTAAAATTGTAACACTGCTGCTTCCATTTTTCTGCTTGGAAAACTGTTTTGTTGTATTCTGAATAAAAAAGCAAAGGAGTTGTCGGGATTCTGAAGGAAATGGGTCACATTTATTCCTGATGCAATCAACCTCTTTGTCAATGGATAATGAATGATATAAAGAATGAGTTTTGCCTTACATTGAAAGAGAAGCTGACCTTCTTTCAAATAAACCACAAATGGGCAAAAGTGGTTTTCTTAGTCATTTTCTACCTGAATCCTAAGTGTTTATTATGATAATTCATTTATCATTCTAAATATTTAATTGTAGACAGTCCTTGATGATTTATATTTCCTGCTACTGTCAGGTCAAAGCATTTCTGCCAGGTTCCTTTGAAACAGGCAGTCTGGCTTTTGTCTAAACATTTTTCATTGTCTTCTGTTTTACAGGGATTTTTGTATCAGAGTATCTTCATACTCTTATCTTGCATAGAATTATTAGAAACAATTATTGATCTCAACTAAGTTTGAGAACATAACATGGCTTCCTACAAAACCTTCAGGTCAACCATGAAAATGATAGATTATTCACTGTCTATTGCCCCTGGCTGTTAAAAATAGTCTAAAGACTTCAGATATTTGCAACTTTAATTGTATTTTATTTGTTCATAATGATTAAATACTCAAAAGTGAGACTATGCAATAATTTTCTTTAGTTTATTCAGCTGAAATTCCTTTGAAGTGCTTTTCAGAATAGCAACTAACCCACTGTACTTTATTTAGTAAAGATACTTAAATTGTATCTGCAAGTGCTTTACAGTTATGAGAACTGACTTTGGGGACACTGTCTGTAGTCATGGAAAACAGACTGTATTATTCAGAAGGTTTACTGCAAAATGTGGGTGTTTTGATGATGGTAAAAGGCTTTACTCAGTATACAGGTTTTTTTTTTTTTTGCTAATCTCTGTGCATTAGTTGGTAGGCAATTTTTGTCTTCAGGTATAAAATAATTAGAAGGTTAAATGCAGTGAGTTTTTGCTTCTATAGAAATGGTTGAATTGACAAGCACGCTTAAGTTCTGGAAAAAGAGGTTATAAAAGTCAGTACTGGTCAGGACAGCAGCCAGAGCTTTTACTCTCAACCATTTTCTTTGACAATTTAAGACAGTATCACTGGATTTCTTTCTTTTTCTTCCTACTTTTTTTGGGAGATGAGAACTGCTACTTTGTCATGTTGTACTTAAAGGAAACAAAAAGGAATGCAAAAATCTAAAATTTAAAATTTGAAAGACAGTATTAATTTGCCCAAACGATGTATTTCTATATATGAGTAACAGTTATCTGCTATTTAAGAAAGATCAAAAAATTTCAGTAGAGCCTGATGTTAGCTGTAATTGATTCATGTTTAGTTTTATTTTTAATTTTATCAGGTGCAATTCTGCTCTTGCTTATTTTACTTAAAAAACATTCCTTATATTTAAAGTACCTCCTTTCATTTTGCTCAACTGATCCCAGTTTAAATTATGTCAGCTAAGCCAGAGAACCTGAATGTCTGTCCTTTATGATGTCCTGTATTTTGGCCCTGATTAGTGGTGTTGCTTACACTGTCATTTATTAGTAGATACTGCTGGTGCTCTGCTCTTTGATCCTTTCAGCCTTTCATTCTGCCATGTCTGGTGAATAATGATGATGGGGGGAGCAAGGTCTGCTTTGTTCAAGGATTGCAGGCCACTTGACATGCATTACTTCTTCAGCAATGCCTTCTGATATTTATGAATGTAAAGCCTGAATCCAAAGTAGCATAATGGCAAATGAATACAAATCCAGAAAGTACAATGGGGCTTGGAGCAGGCCTTTGTATTGTGTTTTCCAAAGCAGAAAATAACAGTGTATAACTTTTAACTGTGTACAATGACACTTTTAATGCTGCAGGACTGGAAGAAAAGAACGGTGTTCCAGCTTTACTCAGCAGCCTACTGAGTTCTTTCAGTGAGCCACGAAGATGAATATTGGTCAATAGACTGTGTCAAAAAGAAGGAAAAAACCCCAGAGTCAGGTCTTAATTACTATTGGATTTAGGGTTAAACGTGGTTAGAATTATTTTTCTGGCCCCTGCTTTGCTCTTCAGATTTGACTGAGAATTCTGGTGAATGTGTTCTAATTTAAAAGCGGGGGTGGTTGTCACTGGTACACTAATAGCCAACAAGAGCAATGAGCTTACTTGTCCTGAGAAGTAGAAATCTGGCCTATGTCTGTCCTGCAAGTTTGTGAACTCTTGCTGGCTGCCAGCTTGCCTTGTTTCTGAGGGTGCATCTATAGGATAGTCAGCATTCAGACTTGGCCTGAGCTCTCCCAGAGACAGGGCAAGAAATGGGTCTCTACAGATCTGTTGAAGAAATGTACTAAACATGGTCTTGGTATTCTACCGCTGATTTTCACAGTTTCATCGTGTACATGTAATCTGGTAAGCAAAAAATCCTGTCCATTAAAAAAAACCAGTAATGGCACCTTTCCCCCTACATTCAATTAAAGATTGAACTTAAAATTTTAAATATAGTTATGTTATTGTATTTCTCCATTACACATATGGGCATCACTAGATAATGTGTATTCAGACTCTGAGGTGTTTTTGCCTATCATTAAAACTAGTTTATTCTAAATTCACCAAAGCCTGATGATCCAAATCGGCTCTAGCTACTACTGCAATAATTTTTCCTTTGTAATGACATGACGTCTTTAAACCAGAGATTATTAATTGTAAAACATTGATATTTAAGTGTGTGCAGAGAGTGCAGGAAGTGCAGGAGGTAAGTTGATACTTAAGTGTGTGTTTGTATGGAAAGAGCATGAAGTACAAAAGGTAAAAGAACTGGAGACTGTTCAGATGCTCGCATATGCTTTCTGTTTCCTCTCTACTGCATAAATGCTTCCAACTACCAAGAAAGTTAATGTTAGCTAAATGTAAATTAGAATGTCTTTGGGTCCCAGTAAAGTAGTGAAATTAGTATGAGAGATAGAAGAGTGAAGAAAAAAGAAAGTATATTCTGAGGCAATGGTGTTGACAGAAAAACCTTAAATAAGCTTCGATTTAATCCTCTTCATTGTTACGTTTGTATACAGATTTCTCTTGTAAAGGCGACCAAACGAAATATTTCCCAGTGTCTTCTTTTGTCATTGTTTCAGATTTCCGCTGCAAATTCATTGTTGTTTTGAATTAATGCAAGCAGTGTGCTTTTTTCCCCCCTCATTGTGGGAACTGACTAAAACTGCGGAGCCTTTTGACCCTGAAAGTGTTTTAGGTAGAGTCAAGTTTGTTTTCATGGCAGGTGAAGGAACCCATTACCTTTCTCATTGTCACTCCTATTCATAACCCTTTTTTAGGTAATTGCAATGATGCTTGTTCTTTCATTACTTCCATAGTCCTATATACAATATGAAATTGCTATGTAATACTGTAAGTCTACTGGGAAATAAGGTAAAGATTTGGAAAACAGTCATAGAAAGAGTCATGCTGAAAAATACTGATGGCTAAGTATCCTGTTTGCAGCATAAAAAAAAAAAAAAAGACAACACCTGGTCTGTAGAGCAAAGATCCTTTCCCTTTCCAGCTGGGTCAAACTTACTCCAAATTTTTGTCTATTGGTCTTCTGTATGGTTATTACTGAGCAGTAATAAATGCATACAGTTTTTGCTGGTTTTTTTTTCCCCTTATACTTTGTCTTGACTCTCACCAGACAGATGAGAAGAAAAAATAAAAAAAGGGTATCTATATGTATCTTGCAAAGATATTAATGAAACTGGTGAAGAAAAATTGCTTTGCAAATTAAATACATTTTTATTTGCTGTTTCAAAACGATCTGTCTCAGCCTGAGCCCAAATTATTTCACTATATTATAGGCACTTAAATATTGTGATAGAATGTGATTTGAATATGGGTTTGAATGAATATTAGGAAAGAGCATACAAAAATACAGAAATCTAGCCCCATGAAACTGCACTTGCAGTAGTGGACCAGTTCTGAAAGTTTTTCCATTAAGCCTGTGTTTGTGGGCTGGATTCTTAGCCCCTGCCAGGTCTTGTATATATACTTAATGCAGTAATAATGGATGTCTTGGATGTTTATACAGTGCACACACATACAACATGCTTCAGCTATTTGTGTTCCAGTTATGCCGGCAACACCACGAAAGCTCAGAAGGATTAAAGACTGAGATGCTAGCAGGCAATTGCTCATCCAGGGGAAGGGCCATTGTAATTTAATTATTGCTATAAACTAGGAGGAAGTTGAGTATTTCTTAGGTTTAAAGCAGAATTGAGAAATCAGAATCCTGATAGAGCAGCTGTGGGATTTTTTTTCTTTTTTTCTAGCCAAACACCAATTTTTGCTCAAGGAACAAATAATATTATTTGGGGAGAAAGTAGTCAACAAGCCACCTGCTTACCTTCCCCCTTGTATGGGAATCTCAGCATTAAATAATGTAATTTAATTTCAGGGACTGCAGAGAAAAAAAAATCCAGCACTCTATCTGATTTATGGGATCTGTATGTTTAAAGCTTGGCCAACTGACAAGAGAGTTAAGAAAATAAGGGTTAATAACTTTTTGTGAAGGATAAGCATTAAAAATTAAGAATAATTTATCTTCTTGCAAAAGAAGAGCTTATAACCTGGAATAATGTATTGCTGTTGAGAAAAGAGAAATTTAGGCTGAGCATCACAAAGAGTTTCCTGACAGGAAGTTTTATTAGACAGTGGGACTGAATCTCAAGGGAAGACATAGGAACCCACTAGGTTCAGACATTTTAAACAGTCTGAGAAAAATGTCGGAAAAATGGTAACTCTGTACAGCTATTGCACAACTGGTTATTAACCTGATATGCCTCTTTCATTTTCACCTTTCATAATTCCATGGTTCATTAGCCAGCAACCTCTTTCCTCTGCCCTCTGGTACCTCCAGGACAACTTTCAGGCAATTTGTGAAAACGCATTTCTTACAAAACATGTGTAGCTTTTGTTCTGTGGCAGAACACTCCCCAGCAACCCTTCTTCTGAGGTCACTTGTCTACCCACACTTCTGCTGTTTCTGCTCTTTTTATTTTAAAAGGCTCTGGCAATGGTGCAGTTACTATCAGTCTGTGAACACTGGTTAGAAATATTTTTTTCTTTATCAAAGCAGCAAAATTCAACCCTAATTAAAATAATCCTAAAATGAGCTGGGGCTTTTAGAAGAAAAATGTGTGTGTATTCATTCTGCTTTCAAACATTTTAAGACCTAAGCTGTTTAGCAGATGACTTTTTTCATGAGAATAGGAAACAAAAGACCTGTAACCTCTGTTTAAAATTTGGAAAATGACACAAGTTCTTAGAAAAACTGTGGTTTAAGAAAAGTTCTTGAGACCCTTACGCAAAGATGAGTTGCCAGCCAGCAGAATTCATAAGCTCAAAGCCTATTCAACTTTGAGACTCTTGTTCTTTCGTTTTATAAGGACAGTTAATTTTCAGCCTTGTCTGAGGTGTCAGGGCTGTCAGCTGTGAGAAGGAGGATTAGCAAGCAAGTCAGAAAAAACCTGCTCCCCAGTGTGTCTCGTGTGTTGTCAGTGGCCTTTCAGCAGAGCTCCCTTCCGTACAGCTGCTGTGTGTGACATCATGGTGTGCTGCAAATCCCTGCAGACTTCTGCTGGGTAATTTGCTGGGAAATTTTTTAGTCCAGCCTGGTGTCAGCACTGCACTTTTAACTATTTTGGTTTTTTAAAGACTAGCAAATGTTTAGAAATATGAAATACTGATTTAGTAGATGAAAAAGCCTATGATGAATGTAACATTTTTCCAAGCTTCTTTACCAGTGTGATTCTGTCCAAGATACTCCAGCAGTATTTTACAGGAACCTGAGTTACTGGTTACTAGTAAACTATTGCTTCAGTGGGAAATTTAAGGAAGTGTGGAATTGAAAGCGCACAGTTCTTCACTAGATGTGGGGTTTTTTGTTTTCTTCTCTTCTGGAATGAGTATCTTTGATAATACAAGGCTGGCTACCTACAAAGAGATCAGCATAAGGATTATTAACCTCTTCTTTGAGTCATCTATTTAATAATGCTTACAGGTTACCCTGAGAATTGTCTGAGGACTGAGGCTAACTTTCTGGCTTTTTCCCTGCGCCTGTGGAGGTTGGTTGGTTCATTACATCTGAGTATTCCTGTGTTGATCAGTATCTGTGACAGCCAAGAAATGGGAAGTCATAATGTCCATGTTGTAGAAAATCAATTAAAAACTAACTTTAACAAATTCCTTCATCTCCCCTAATCAATATTGAGATTAAAGTGTCTGATAAAATCCTTTGGGTATTTTGTTGTACCTGAAACTAAAGAAAAACATATAAGAATAAATTTTACTCTCAGGGTTTTCTCACAGCTCTTTACTGCTGCACAGTTAGGAGAAACAAGTCACTCACCAGAAATTAAACATTATTGCTGTCAGACTAAATTACCTTCTATATACAATGAACATGGTAGTGCTCTAACAGACCATCTCAGGAATTTGAATGCTCTAAGGACTGAATTATATATAAATTATTTACAAAATTTAGTATAAGCTGTAATTCTTTTTTTGTTTTGTTTTAAAGGCGAATTGATAATTCTGATTGTGTGCTATGTCTAATCACTATCCACAGATGACTGGTAAATAAAAATTTATTTACCATTATTAACGTAGTTACTTTGTAATATGGACATTGAGATGGGAAAACTATTATGTTGCTCAAATAAAAGGACAAAATTCTTTTTTTTTCCTCCCTGCACTTACTGTTAATTTGCACCACTGAAATAAGACTCACTTTGCCTGAGGTTTTGAAACTGGAGGATAGCTTTAGGGTCTCTTTTAGATTTTAATTGTAATGTTGAAGCTGTAAGCTGCTGTAATGACATAATGCAAACACCCTGCCTTTGTGCTTTAACTCCAAGGGGGAGGTGTGAAAGTTGTCCCTGCAGGTAGTGAGTGTGCAGAGGGGACATGCTCTTGGTAAATACAAGAACAAAAAAGATCAGCTTACAAAACCCAGTGACGGATGACTAGTGAGAAAAAGATACAGGAAGTGACTATACAGTTATTCAAAATGCTTCATGGGGCTCCAGAAGGTTCTGCTATTGGGGACTGGCATCTTCCTGCTCCTTGTTATCCCAAGAAACTCGGCACAGCTTTGTAAAAGGTTGTCAAATCCTAGTTCCCATAGGTGTCTCTCCAAATAGTTTAGGCTGCTCTCTGGTTTGTTGGTAAATTTGAGAGTGGAAAGCTTTCAAATTCCTGTGCCATAGTGTGTAAGTTATAAATTAATTCAGTGACTGGTGAAAGGTAAATCTTTGCACTTAAACCTAACCCAAGATACAGCCACCTTTCCTATCCAAGAAACTAATTAGTCTTTGACCAAAAATACAGCTCTCATCGTGGCTGTGAGCCATATTTAACCGTGGCATCTATCTGGAAACACAGAAGTATGACTCTTCCCTGATGTCCTCCTCCCACATTTTCATGATTCCTGTTTTATGAGAAAGACAAGACAATCTAGACCTTTGGCCCCATGCTTTACAATACACCTGAGATGTTCATTAATGGTCCAGAAATTATTTGTGTGTCATGTCTTATTGGTTAAATATCACTTACTTATTTATGGCTTCATGCTTCTTCCCAGTGCTTTAGACATTTATACTAATCAGCGTGGGAAGGCTTAGTGTGGCATTATTTGGACAAATCAGCTTTAAAGAGAGGTTATCCAGAGCTTGCTCTAGTGGCAGTCTGTCTACTCTCTACAAATCTTTTTCTTTTTTGGTGTTATAGCTTCAGCCACCTGGATTAATTTTTTAGAACTTATTTTAAATGAGTGTTTTCTCTCATTCATATGTGTTAAAGGACCTGCCAGTGTTGTCAGTATTTTTCTGTTTCCCTCCTCCCTTTATGGAAGAACACTTCTATTTTGTAAGCTGAGACTGGAGCATGATGGTTTAATGATAAACAGTTTAGCAGTGGCTCTGATGCTGCTCATGCTGAGCGGTCACTGGGAGATGAGACATTAAGCACCAGTTGCCCTCTGCGACTCAGTGACAAGGGACCAGAGATACACATTTAAAACTAACTTTACACCCTACTGCAGGTGCTTGTAAGCATTGTTCATTGCCATTAGTAATACAGTATTAATTTTAGTAGAGGAGACAAGGAAGAATTCTCCTGTTTTGGGCTGGACATGATTGATTCATGTGTAGCTGCTCCATTTGGAAAAATGGAGAGTCTGATGAGAGTCTCTAGGCTGCACACTATAGCATCATTAGGACAGAGACTTGCCATATTTCTTTCAGAATTTTTAAAGACTTTATAGAGAGATCTGTTTCTTCTACTGCTTTTATTAAACATTACTCTTCTGCAGTAACACTTCCTGGGGCAATGCAGTTGTAAGTTATACAGAGGTGTTTGTCCACACTTCAAATAGTCCATACTTCGAATACCAGTAGAAGCGGTTTTTTGAACTATTTTTAATGAAAACATTTCAGAACTTTCAGTATCAGCTCTACCAGGGAGATGAATTAGCTCCAAAATGTTAAATCTCTTGTTTTGCCTATCTCTTTCATTTGAGAAAGCAAAACAACTTCTCCTAAAACCTGTGAATAGGAAAACTGTTTTCCTTCCTTCAGAGCATAAAAGCCTGGAGTGTTGCTGTTTCACTTTTTAAAGAAACGTTTATTTTAGCATTTTGTTCCTAATCTTGATTGTTTATTCAAGTAGCTTCCTCTTTGATTGTGTTACTTCTCATGGTAAATATTTAAGTTGTTCATGAATCTTTATCATTCTGAACTGTTTCCCCAATACTTGTTTTGATTTAACTTACTCGTTGCTAATGACTTGGCCAATTGGTTTAAAGTTTTAATTGCATAATACTGAATTTTAAATTGATTAAATTTTAGAAACTAATATTAATTTGATTTCAAATTATTTTGTGGCTCCATTTTTGAGAAAGGATTCCCTGTTCCAGTATCTTTCAATATTGCCTTGTTTAGTCACAATTGATTAAAAAACCCCCAAATGTGTCTGGTTGTATATATGAGCATTATAGTGTTGAGTGTGATTTTACATGAGTTCAGTCACTGTTACTGATTTTGGTGCTCCAGTAGGAAGAACAGCTGATTGTGTACTGTCTTCACAGCATTTTTTGTAACCCAACAGAGAATTTGTTTTGAAATTTGTTATTGACATCAACATATGTGCAAAGCATTAGCCAGAGGGGTGGTTAGGATTTCCACTTAAATTGAAGCAGCAGTTTATGCCTCTGCCTTGTTTCCCTCGGACAGTGCTCAGCCTCATGTTGAGTGACTAAATAATAAATCTATTAAGCTTCCTCCTAAAGTAATTTCATTGTGTACTTATTTTATTTCTGACTGGTTTTTGACTTGCTTGCTAGTCACTGAGACTGGCTCTGTTTTCCATTCCATCTGTACCAGATATATTTACAAGGTCTCTTCTTAAAGTTTTAGGAAGGTATTAAGTCCTCTGTTAAAATCTTAGTCATCTGAAGTCTCAGGTGATGAACTCCGAGTCTGCATGTAATACATACTTGTTCACGTTTTGTGCTCACTGTGGTCTTTTTGTGTCCAATCACTATTTTTGTGTAAATAATGGATGTTCTTTTTCTGCTGATGCAAGGAAGAAATATCAGTCATTTACATTGCAAGCACACAGTATTTGAAAAGATGCAATTGAAAAGCTTACCCTGTGTTTGGGGCACTGTGAAACAACCTCGCTGGAAAGGTACAAGTCTTCTAAAGACCCCGGAGCAGGAGCCCTCTACCTGTCCTTTAAGTTACTTCCCAGGTTTCTGAGCTGGGCCTGCTCCTACCCAGCTTGCTGAGTTTGTATCTGCTTCTGGCCACTAGCCCTTTGCCAGTTCTGCAGTTTAGAGCAAGTTTTAAATCCTCCCAGGTGTTTTGTCAACCAACATATTCACCTTGGAAAATGGAAAACAGTTAATGCCCTCACTAGTAATTTAATGATTTCTTTCAGTTACATGGAGGGTGCAGAGAAACTGTAGAGCAATGGAAAAACAGACCTAGAGAGGATTAAAACAGTCTCCTCTTGCTGCCCATTGGTGTGGATTTGATTGTGTGGCGATTTTCCCTTTACAATGTCAATGAGACATCAATTATCATGAGCTGTAAATGGAAAATCCGTTACCTAATATCTGTAGAAAAGAGTCCGCAGGATGAAGCTTTCTACCGTTTAAAACAAAGCTGCCTCTTTCTTTTGTTTTCTTGGAAGATTCAATTTTGGTACATATGGGTTTTGTCCTCCTGAGTCAAGTTATTGGAATGTTTGTTGGCAGTATTTGGGAATACGTGCTTTAAACAGGTCAGCAGAATCAATCTGTAATCAGTCTCTCAAAGATATTGCAAAACTTAGAATACATTCAAGAAAGTGATGATAACTCATTTTTAAAAAGAATCTTTGTAAAGAAAAGCTGCTCTTGTAGGTGTATGTGTTGGGGGTATTACATAGCTGGATAAAAGCCTTTGGTTATTATTATTGAAGGAGGCTTTCAGGTGTTTGCCCAAATCTTGCCCATACTCTGTGACAGTGCAACCTCCTTAACACACAGATGCAGTTTGCACACTTTTGATCTAATAATTCCATGTGCAGCTTGGTTAGTATTTTTTTTAATTAGAAAAGAAAGGGGAAAATGTTGCTTTTCAGCTTGGCATTAGTTTCATGCCTTGGCAGTTTTGTAGGGACTTTGCAGGTAAAAAACAGAGGCACCATTTTGAAGTCCCAGTTTAGTGTCAGTGGTGGAATATCAGCTACTGCGTGCTGAACCTTACTGTTTTCCTCTTTTTCTTCTGGTTCCTTTTTCTAGGAGATGAGGAAAGCAGGGGAGAGGAGGTGAAAGCAGGCTGAAAACTGTCATTCATCACACTTGTACTAAAAAGCCTATTAAACGGTGCCTAACAGCTGTATTGGTTCCTTCTACAGCCTCAGAGTGCCAAAAGGCTCCTACTGCCTGATGCTTTGGAGTTGGGCCTTCAGAGGAGCCCGGTACACAGTGACAAGCTGGTGCACGTGCTCCTGCTGCAGTGGGAGTGACAAGTGCCAGGGCACTGCGTGCTGGACAGAGGTGAGTGATGCTGCAGTTCTGCCTGGTTGGCTTTAATGTAAGTTTTTCCAGATTTATGAACCCTGTTATTAAAGTTTTTCATCGCTAACAGATAAGAAAGAAAAAAAAATCTGAACTTTTCAAGTCATGCATTTTATCTATGTCAGTGTGGCACTGAATAATACTCTGCTTGAAGTCACAAACACTCAAGCTCCCATATATGTGTATAAAAAGCCTTTCAACAGAAATTTCAGCATACTGACATTCTCACCACATCTGAGACTATCCAAACAGAAGTTCAGAAATGAAACCCCTGGGCTAAAACTGCCTTAATACTGAACAACTGCCATACGGGCAGTTGGCAGCTCAGACGAGTAAAAATTAGCTGAGTACCACAAAATTTCATTTAGTAATATCAACCAAAAACAACTAGTTATTACTGTAATCATTTCTTCTAGGAACCACGAGAGTACTGAAATGCCTTACAGCTCTATATTGGTCCTTCTGTTTCCATCCTCTTCTGCTTACACTGAATACTCTGGCTAGGTGACTCTTCCTTTGCTTAGAGTTTCCCCAGTTTATACCAGGGCTGATTTAATGATTGGATTCCCGCATGCTGAGGTAACTCAAACGGGTACCTCCTAAAATGGTCATATTTCTTACTTTTTAACTCGTAAATTGGATATTACATTCTTCATCAGTTTCAATTTCAATATGTTTCAATTTCGCAGGCCCTTTTCTTTAGATTTCTCTAGAATTTATAATAGTAATTCCCTTCATGTTGTAGGGCCATAATCACTTCTATCCCAGCAAAAATTCTGTGATGGAATATCTTACGGTTGCCTTTTTCCATTGTTTCATTTGTTAAGAATAGAATCTTCTCAAATGTGATATTTTGTCTTTCCTCTGAATAAAAATAACAAGAATTCTTTATTCTTTTGAATCAACATTACAAAAAATCTGATGTACTTGGAAGCATTTCAGAAAAGTTTAAATTTTGAGTTCATTAACAAGTGAAGTAGAACATTTCTGGTGTATAAAAATATGTTCCTAAGGAGACAGCTATAAATTTGTTTGTGAAATTCCCTCCACCTCTCCTCTGATATTGTTGGATAAAACGTACTTTTTTGACTGCAAGTTTTTTTTGTGTTTTCTAGAATTTTAGAGACTATGACCAGGAATTAGGGAATAAATTAATATATCTTTCATTTTTCTTTTAAAAATTATTTTAATTGTTTACATTAATATCATTGGCAATGATATTAATTATTTGGCAGTTTTTCAGTAGGACTGGCAAAATGTAATGCTCTCTTTATTGCTTTCTATTTAGAGAGCGTCATATTCTAAGATAAATTTGATTTCATTTTTTTGCCTAACACTGTTTTCTGCAATTTTTTGTTTTGCTGAAGTCTTGACTAATTCCCATGTCCATATTGTCTGATGACAGTTTTAAGCTGAGCTCATTAAATCAAAGAAGTTTTCTCAAAAAGTCAGTTGGTGACAGGGTGTTGATTAAATTTTTTAAATGTAGAAGTAAATTGAGTCAGTTTTGGATTATGTGACCTGCAACTGGGCTTGGAGAGCTCATTTTCATTCCATTTCACTTTGTGGGAATAGGTTTTCTCTCTGTTTCCTGCTTCCCAGTAGATGTGGTTACCAAATGCTCAGGAAGGCGTCTCAAGTAGTCAAAAGGTGAATTCATCTCTATATATACATACATATATGTGTAAGAATATATTTTTTTCTTGTACACAGCTGTACTTTTTTTTGATGTAGCTTTTTTTTTGTCAATGTTTTCCCTGGCTTATAAGTGGAAGGGGGAAAAGAAACACTATATGCCATGGGAAATGGATATCACCTGCTTGTATTAGCAAATAGAAATCAATTTTTATCACTGCCTTCTAAATAGGCCTTTTATTGCTTCTTAGTGCTCTGTCTCGTTCTGGGAACATGTGCCTTCATATGCACTGTCACAGTCTTTGACAGTAGCAGCTATTTCATCACTAAGAGTGCTCTGACATAATCTTTTTTGTTACACGGAAAATCCAAATAACCTGCTAAATTGGTTTATGTTGCAAAATGATAGGTGGTGTATAATTGTCACAGGCAAATTCTACAATCCTATAATTTGTGTAGATAAGAGGGCTTAGCACTCTTATTCTGACAAAATATGCACAAGTAAAAATGAGTCTAATACTTCAGCGTGCTTGTATTTTTCTTTATCACATTTAAAATGTAATAAAGGTTTCTATTTTTATTTCTGTGAATGAAATTCTTCGTGAATTGCACCAGAGAAAAAATTACCACCTACCAAATGACTGAAATCACCTTGCTCTTTAAGGTATAAAGTTTTCAGTGTTCACATTAAAAGCCAAGGCTTGAGCTTTACACATCGTGTGAAACTTAAGCAATGAAAAAGCCTGACAAATCGAGTAACTGAAAGTTAGGCAGAGCTGGATCCTTATCTGAAGAAGTGATCACCAATTCCAGTGCAGCAGCTCCTTTGGAACTCCACACCTCTTTTTAAAAATACACAGCTCTCTCCAAAATTTGAGGTCAAGAGTAGAAGTTTGGGGGAATTGTGTTCCATTCTTACCTCTGCTGTGATCTTAAAATACTGATTCTTTTTCTTGATTTCCCTTGGTGATTCTGGAACGATGCTCAGTAATGCTTATTTCAGTTGCAGGATCCAGGAGAACCAGTGGGTCACCAGACATCTGTGGTCCCTAATCTGTTTATATCAATCTATATATATTTAGGGTGCATCTGAAATAAGGAGGCTTCTATTAAATTCTTAGGATTTTTGAAAAAACATGAAAAACCTGATGGTAGCTAGGTATAAAATTTTTATATTTAACAGCATTTTTCTTGTTAGGAGCACAGTGCAGGGACTACAGTGTAAATTACGCTTTCAACTCTCTCTATCTGCAGAAAATATGTCTCTTGGTGCTCTTGTGTTCAGAAAACTTTCAATCCGAAACTGCATAACATGAAAAAAACATATACTAGCAACCAGGACAAGGCTGCCAAAACTTGTGTTTTTCCAGGGCCTGGGCCTCCAAAAAGGATATATGTTTTTAATTAGCTGTGTGATGACAAGATTAAGAAGGCAGGCACTTCTTTTTACTTACTATGGTCCCACAGCTGTTTTGGGCAAAAGTATAAAACTAGGGGTTGGGGGGGAGGGGGGTTGGAGAAGGGTAATAATTAGAATTGAATTCCCTTAGTTCCAGCTAAATGGTACACCAGAATACTCAAGGTACATTATTTGTGAGAATAAATTGATATAGATCCATTAAGTTAATTGAAGTTAAGGTAATTTAAACTTGCTGAGAATGTAACTCCTATGGTGAAAAACATGAGGGAAGGCCAACAGGATTTTGTGTGATTCATTTCCCTGGGGAAGGAATGATACCTCAGGGTCTGCTTTGATACGTGATGGGGCAAATCTGGGGCTATTTCCATGCCTATAAAATGTTCTAAGTTCCATTTAGGAGTGGACTAACATTATGAAATAGTCCTTTTACTGACTTCAGAGAAATAACCTTGGTTTGCAACAGTTACACGATATGTAAAGAACTTGGGGATCACTGAATGAAAAGTGATGTGAAGAGGCCGATGATTTCACTTTCACATAAGTATTGATACTATATTAGTTGGTTGTTCTTACATGTCAGACTTTAGATACAGAATATCCTTTGTCATTAAACTATGTAACAGGTCTAGCTCTATTTCCCCCAGACAACTTGGGGTGGGTCTTTGAAACATCCATTCAAATATCTGATTATTTGCTGACTACCCTGAAGTTCAGTTTCTACATCCTAGTGCTCTGCATGTACCCTTTTTCCTTTCTCCATGCTGGGAAACTGTTGTAAATTATTTTCTTTGGCTGGGTCAGGAAGTATTTTTCCATTTGGCTACTCTTTATTCCTGCTTTTCATTTGCAGAGTAATTTCATAGTTAGACACTAGGCAGCTGGTCTTCTAATGTGTGGACTGGCTTAGCAAATAATTTTATTATGTCTACAGCGCACCAGGTTGCATTATAAAGTTTCAGACAAGGCTATCTCCTTCCTTTCTCATGCATGGCTTTCAGCTATGCCTATGCAATCAAATGGGGTAGCTGACTCTCTGCACATCTTGATAGATGCAAAGAGGAATAGCCTCTTTGGGTTCTAAGGGTGTTGTTTCAAGATTAGTTTAAGCCAATCCAATTGTAGGCAGCTCCTGTTGACCCTCATTGTCCCTGCTTCTATTCCTGCCCAGCAATATTTTCAGCTGAATCAGGTTCTTGGCATGGTTATGTGTGTGTGCCAGCGACAGCAAATGGGAAAAGAAGGACTGAGCAGGAGGGAGGAGGAAATGAATGGCATTGTCAGGACCCAGTCACGCCAAACCAGGGCCAGAGTGATGCCCTCAGCAGTGCACACTCACTGGGGTGATCAGTGGCATTTCTTGTCATTTGTGCAGGTGACCTTCAGAAACACTTTCATCTCCCATCTTCCGGTAGCACACTATACGTTAATGGCAGTGTTTGTTCTACTTGTTCAGGTATGGAACCTTGTAGGATTCTGTAAGATTTGAAAGGTATGCTAAGGTAAAGGACGTGAGCAGATGTCCTTATGATTTCCATGCTTATGTTGAAGACAGATTTAAGTGTCTCGTTTGAGATACAGCAGGTAATTTTTATCAAGTGGTATTGCAAATATATTTGTGATACTACTTTTATTTTGGCAAATAGTATAGATTTGGGCCACTAGGATACCAACACAAGACAGAATAGTCTTTATTATATTTCATGGCAAACTTTGCTTTGAGTTTAAAAAGGCCCGTTCCAGCATCTGCTTTCCTCAGGGGCAGAGCTATTTGAACAAGATAGTAATTTAGATTAAATAAGTAAGCTTTAATTCTCTTAACCAGATCTCAAACTCTGAGGCATGCAAATACACCCATCACACGTAAAGAAGCCAATTCCAATCTCCTCAGCATCAAAAGAAAACATTTTAGGCACATGTTCAGAGAAATCCTGCTCCTAGTCTTAGAGCCAATAGGAAACACTTGTCAATGATATTTTGATTTATTTTCCACTTTATGAATGCCTCCTGATGACCCACTTGAAAGGATCCTTGCTAAATGTTTTTGAGCAGTGGTAGAGACTAAACTGGAATCTGGATGATCTTTCTATCTTTGTCTTCAGTACGACTCACATAACTACATATATTTCTGAGCTGTCTGTTAGCATGGGATTTGGGCAATATGTATACAATTACTTTTAGAAGAATGACCGTTTCAGGCATATGTGATCTCAGCAAATTAAAATTTCCACTAATAAGAGCCAGGAAACAATTATAATAGCAGTCTGTTTGCAAAGCTGAGACTCTCCATATCAAAGTGACAAATTGTGACTTTGTGAGGCTGATAATAGTGGGAAAAGTTTGCCTATAGTCTAAGCCAGGAGATTTTGAGAAGCTGTTGCCATTTAGAAAAATATTCATTTTCTGTTCTTTACGTGAAAGAGCTGTAAGCAATAAGTGTCTATAAAAATGGGTCTTTCTGTAGGTTTTTGCCAAGATGCTTCACCTGCATTGTTGATGTACCTGTTCACTGGAGATCTGTGGATACCCTTTCTGTAGCACCATTAGCAAAACATGCTTAACCCAATTAATTTAATCTATTTCCATCTGGAAAGTAAGTAGATAGTGTGTGCAGGGAATGAACTTCTATCAAGGCATAATTGAGAAATGCATTAATTGTTCTTGCCTAGCCATTTCCTCTGTCTGTAATTCTATCACAAATTTGAAGACTGGTTTTGCCTTTTCTGCTGATAGAGACAGAAGTAGTTGTCCCTGTGGGTTTGAGAAGTGCTTTAGGATGTACAGTTGATGCACGTATGTTGGAGCATGTTCTGTTTGTCAGGACCTGTTTCACAGTCCTATTTGGTTGTACCTTGGAGAAGACCAGGTGCCCAGGCAGAGGTTACACAGCCAGCTCCACTTGGTGTAGCTCTGTAGTACTGTTGCAAGAGACAGTCCCACTCTCTCTCTCTATCCCTGCCAGCTGCTCACCCTGTTCCTCCTGTGTTCTTGAGTAAGTGTCTGGGTGATTGTGGCCTGAGGGTAGAACAAGGGAGCTCATCCAGCCTGAGAAACATTCCTTACTTGGCCAGTTTTTGCTTGGATCAGGCTCCTGATCCAGCCACATTATGGTGGAGTGGTCATTAGTGTCAGCCCAAGGTAGGAGCAAAGAACTGGGAACAGATGGTAAGGCCACATTCTGCATGGCAGCTTATAATGGTGTTTGATTAAGATAACTTTATAATCAACTTCCTAATTATTACTTTATGCAGTCCTTAAATACTAACCATGTTGAGTACTCTGTCATTTTGCTTCTATCTCACAAAAGCCTTTTATTATCATTGTATTAATGTGCATTTAATTAAAAGTAACGATGATGCAGGTGATTGTCATGAAAGTTCCTAATGAGAGTGGCTGTATGATCTGTTTCACTGGAGTCCTACATTTCCTTCTCTTTTCTTTACATGCTCTTTTCTTGCACTAGTGAGATTTTATTGCTTCTGGTGCTTAAATCCACATATTCAGATGGGTCTATTGCTCCCTCCACCCCCTTTTTTTTTAATTCCATTGAGGTTGTTTATGTGTTTGTTCAGTGATTATATCTGAAGTTACTGAATTTTTCCTTTAGGAGTTCCAGTGCTCTGTTGTGAATCTCAGAAAGGAAGCAGGGATGGGCTGCTTCTCTTCGGAACATACTGCTTGTTTTTAGTACATTTTTCCCTGAGTGCCTTCCCTGTGATTCCATACAGAACTCTCCAGCATTCAGTTGAAAAACAATTTCATATTTCCTTGCATTTCCCTGCCAGTGCTACCCTGGACTCTGACTAATGCTAACCAGTGTAATTTTCTATGACTTTCCTCCTAAGCTTTCCATTTCCACCCAGGCCACAGAACGGTTGTTCTCCAATCCACAGCAATTATGAGCATGATATATGAGACTGCTGGAAGAGGGTATTGAGGATAAAAAAATTAGATGGTAAACAACAGTCACTGCTAAGCCATTTGCATAGCAAGTCTCAACTTAGACTCTCTTCAAAACTGCCACTAAAATCATGGAGGATTCTGCTTGCATGTCCAATGCCTTGATCTTTATTCTTTGTTTATTAAGTCTGTGTTTGAACTTGGCTCAATCTGCTAAGATGTTTGAAACACATAGTGCTGAGTTGTCTTTGCTCTTTTGCACATGACAACTAAGGCCAGCCTAGGTTTTTTCCCAACAGATGGAAACAAAGTCCATGTTTATACAAAGATGTCTGGAAAACCTTGTGAAGATCCTTGTGTGAATACGTTCTAATATAACATCCACATTTGATAACTTGGAATATAAGATAGAAGGGGTAGTGGATTTGTGCCCAGGCCCCAGGAAAACATGGTTTTGCACTTCTGAAAGAAGTGGGGTCAAGAGTCTTGGCAGATGGAAGTCTCATGGTACTGTGTTTTCCGGATGCCAAAGTTATTTGTGAGCATCTCCTGCAGGGCCCCTTCAGCTCCAGCCATTTTTAGCAAGGGATGCACAGATCCCAGAGGATTAATCACCAACCTCAAATAGGCAGTACTCCTTCTTGCTTCTATTTGTGCTGAATTTCACACAATTTTTTTGTTTATCTATTTTATAGAAATATATAAGAGAAGTTTCTCAATTTCTTTTGTTGGTCTCTGAGGTTTGCTCTTGCTGTTACCTTTTCTCGAGGAGTCCACAGGAGGAAAGCAAAACAGCAGTGGTGGATAGGCACATTTCCTGAAGGGATTGTGCATACACTGTATGTGCCAAGCAGATGTGGTACAGAATGCACTGATTTTATAGAAATACTGGAACTGTAAGGTATACACCTTGAAAGAGTAGTGGTAAATCATGGAGAAAACAAGTCATGCAAAGGCCACTGCTTATTGAAATAAATATAATTTGCATTATTATTTGGATATTTCTGATACTGTGGGAAATACAAAAAAGAAATTTGGGAAAAGTTGTCTATTGAACAGTAAAGTGCATGGTTTTCTCTTTTTTTTTAATTATTTCTCATGCAAATCTTTACATTTTGATCTTATTTTTAGTTTCTTTTTATTGTGTTAAAATGGATAGGGTTCCAGTCATTTAATTGTTACTAATCCCTTAATTAAGCAACCTCATACTCAATTCAGCTGCACATCTTCTTGATCCAGGAGTACAAATATGCCCCTGAAAAATAAGTTCTTTATATTTCTGGCTGTTGAAGTAAGTGCATGATTTTCAGAATTGTTAGGTATGCTCTGTTACTGTCTTTAAAAAACCTTAGAAGAAAAAACATGATAAAAAGAGTAAACCTGCAAACTCCTTCTTGTTAGAAATAAATCTTTAAAACAACCCAAATCCTAAAATATTTTTAGAGTAATTTGTGGAAAGAGCTGAAGCTGGTTGAAATATTCCAAACAAATGACAGTGGTGTCACAAAATTAGAAAAGAAACTCCATCTGTTTTGCGGTACATTTTGGGGTTTTGATTTTGCCATTTAAATTTCAAAAATAAATGGTATTTAGTATCAATGGCATTATTTTCTCTGATGTTCCAAAACATGAATATATATGTAAGAAAAATTATCTTTTTGTATTTATATTCTCACTTCCATTTAAAATAAGTAAGTTTAAAAAAAAATCAGACTTCTTAGAGTTTAATGACAAATACAGGTTTTATTTGTTCAATGATTTTAATTTGAATTTTATTACCCACCCCAAGTCTGCAAGTAATATCTGCTATAACAGTGCCTGCCAGTTTGGATTACCTTCTAAACTCTGCTGCAAGAGGATCAAGTTTTTGGGAAACATTCAGGGAAATAACGAGTGGTTTCCATGGGCTCAGACTGTGACTCATCGTGATCATCACCTTAAATAGCTAGTTTTTTAGTGTCTTATTGACATCGGTCACCTTTGTGATTCAAAGGAGGTTTGAGGATGCTTGTAGTGAGGTCAAGTGATACAGGGTACAAAAAATATTGATACTTTAAGCTCTTTACCCCATCCCCCTGTGTGCACACACACACGTGAGCATTTCACCTCTAATACTGTAAATGTCTTCCAGTCTCAGTGGAGAAGGATGTTACTTGAGAGCTGGTGATGGAGGGAACACAAATGAGCTGTTGAATGAGGCTCTGGAGTTGGAGGGTGCCTATTCCCAGTTTTCCAGGAGGCTATTGATTGTGATTGCCTGCAGAAGAAGGAAGATTGCACAACATTTAATCATCTTCTGAAAGTTGTTTTGCAAATGTTAAACCTAGGAACTAAAATTCTGCTGCCTCATTTGTCATGTAAAGGATTAAGCGTTAGTGAGCTGCAAAAAGCATCTCCTACCGCTCAGAGACAGTATCAGAGTGTAGCAGCAATAAAATAGAATTCCGTGTTTAATAGTTTTGGAGAGACAAAGGACCTACTGTGGTACAGTCCTAGTTTAGACTTATGTTTTGTTCCACTTTTTAGCACCCTGCAAGTTAGAGTAAGGTTGTCAATTTCACTGAAGCTGAAGGTAGCTTTTGTGGGTTTTACGCGGAATAAATAGGGCACAGAAAGTCAGCATGTGCAACGTTCTGCTCTTCATTTTATTCTATGAAGAAATAAGAGTTTCTGCAAAGAAATAAGAAAATAAAATGGATGTTACAGCACCTTATTCAGTTACCTTAGGTTTTCTTCTGGGAAGAAAAGAAAAAAAAGCATTCTTTTATGCCAACTATTAATTAGTTAACCCTTACTTTTTCTTGATTCATGTCCACTAATATCTGCTTTAGACTCTGTTTTCTGATTTTATTTATTTATTTCCAGGCTGAAAAAGTTATCCTGTTGCATTGTAAACAACCACTGAACCTTCTGAAGAGATCTCTCATCTGGGCTGTTTTGCTGGTGAGTTGCTTGAAGCCTGATGCTATAAAGATAATAGAATTAGGAGACCTAGCAGGCCTCATTATTTTTAATTACTATTGCTGCTGCTCACACACTACATGTAATTCAGTAAAGCTGGAGTGGAGTGAGGGGGGGGACCCAACAACTCTGCATTTCAAAATGGGCCATCATAGAAGCGGCAGTTGACAAATCTTCCGATGAATTATGTGTTTTTCAGATGTATCATTCTAATAATATTTTGAACAAATCTCAGAAACTCAATAAAGTAAAGAAGAAAAGGGAATGTGGGCCTTAAATAGGTCAAAATCTAAGTACCTTCAGCTCGCTTTTTGGTTCATTTATCAAAGCAAATCAATTGTTATTATTAGCCTATTATCATCATCCTTCCAGTGAGCTGGCTTCATTTTAATCAATATTTCTAATTAAATTACATCAAATGCAATTTTAAATTGTAGCAACCTAGCTCCATGTAGGCTAAACTTATATGCATATCTTTATCCATAATTTTCATTCTCTATTAATAAGGTATTTCTTTACAAATAAGCAATAAGCAGCTGTGTTGAAACAGTTATACATCAGAGTTGATAGTGGACCACCTGCTATGTTGAAATGCTGTTTGTCTTTTGTTTGTATGGACTATATGCTTTAAATAGCTCTGAAATTTCCATTGAATTTTCCAGTCACAATGCAGAGAGACTGAGGACCAGTGCTCTGGGCCATGGTTTTCACTGGCTCCTTTTGGCTTGTAAACTAAGCATTCATGGACATGGGTACAAATGGTGTAAATACCATTCCTTGGTAGTTTCTTTTTATCCTGTAAGTATCTGCTCTGTTCCTCCAGGGTTTGCCTAACAGCTGCCTCAGTGCCTCAGTGTTCCGATTTTCCCCAATTTGGTGTTGCTGCTTTGTGAATGCAGTGCCAAAAGCAAAAGTAGAGTTAGTCTTGTTTTTGTGTCTTGCTGTGTCTGGAGCAGGAATTTTACACCTTTTGACAGAGCAACAAAAATGCACTTTACTTAATTTGTTGGGGTGTGTTTTTTATTGTGGAAGGCTCTGCAGATTGTCCTCTTCTTCCCTCCCATTAATACAAATACAGTAACTGCACTACGGTTGAGAATAACTGTTTTGCGTCCCTGTTTTGCAGGGATTTAGACCCTAGTTAATCATGCAGTAGCAGGTTCCATAGGATGTACTTTCCAGGATGATAATGTGGTTCTAGTTCAAACATTCATGCCTTGGAAGTATTCAATATCTGTGTGTTGGTGCTAGTTAATGGCAGCAAGGGAAGTCTTACCTTCATTATGATTTCATAAACACATGTATACGTGGGTGGGTGTTTGCACACATATGTATACATGAGAGTGTTTTTATATATAATGAGAAGCTTTTCTTTGGTGGCCAATGAAGAGATTACTGGGAGAAGTCTAATCCTGTTGCCTGTGTATGGGAGTCAGCTGTAACAGTGAGGTCAGCAAGGGCACACTCAGCACTACATCCGTCCAAATAAATCTGTTGTAGTTTAACTGATGTGACTCTAGGCCCATCTTTTGCACTTAAATATAATTCTAATCCTTAATTATTTTACTTACATATTGTAGCTGCTCATCCAAACATTTTTCTTAGCAATGAATGTATAAACTCAGAACAATCTAACTTTCCTTGGCTCTGGTCTGCTGCTGACACTTGTGCATGCCATTTCTTAAATATGCAGTTTCTGTGGTTTTCACTCTGATAGGCTATTTTGTCAGTTCTGAGTTTCGTGTTTCCTCAAGTGTATATTCTGAAGGCAGATGCAGTTTTCAGTAATAGTCTATCATAAGGGAGCTTAAAAATGTAAAACCAAAGTGAACATTACCCTAATGGGAGCTGAAGTGCAAGTAACTATAACACAATGTTGCTATGCTTGCTTCTAGGCCAGTCACACGTGTGGTCAGTATACGTGTGGGGAGTGCAAAGGAGAAAGTCGGTTTAGAACTGCAACATGCAGAATCTCTGAATGTTTCAAGGCACATTCAATGCTTCACAAAGTATCGCTGTTCTCTTTCTTCTAAGGAGAATGTACAATCTAACATAGCCACAGCCTAAATTAGGCAGGTCTGAAGAAGGAAAATGTATGGAAATATATTTGAAGGCACCTGTTTCTGTGCCTGCCACGACCTCCTTTCTTAAGAATGCTTACCTTGCTACGTGGTATTAAACATTCCTTGCAATAACAACTCCTTCAGTGCCTACAGTTCCTCTGCTGTCACAGGTGTAACAGATGTTTGTTAAGGATTGAGCTCTGTGATAAGACTTTTAGTGTTGTATGCATTTTAGAGCATTTTCTTCATCCATAGACGTGAAATATGGCACTTTCTTATGTGATAGTACTCTGTAATTTAGGAAATTATAGTTACTTGGGTGTGAGTTAATCTTAACACTCAATACTCTAAAGCCAGAATAATCAAGAGTACTTAGTGAAACACTTTCCCTGTGAAAGTTGATTCATGATTTTTTCTAAGCTGTTTAAACACCTATTTTGCATATTCCCAACATATTCCCTATACTGTCCTGTATATTTTAACTGAGCTGTTGCTGATGTATTATATACACACCAAAACTGATCAAAAGAGATCAAAATCCTTCCAAAATATTGGGGGTCGGGGGGGCTCTATGAGGATGGCGAGAATATGTTCCAAATACTTAAAGATACAATGAGTGCCAGAGAGCTGAAACCTCAGCCTTTTAATCCTGATTCCAACTGTTGCATACGCATGGATGCCTTCCCTCTAATTTCTCCCTTTACTCTGCTGATGGGATGTGAGGTGACTTCTGTGACAGAGGAAACCTGTGAGGCTTCTGAAAAGTGTAAAAACAGAGTCTTCTCTGTAGTGATAGCCTAGGAGAGCAGCACTTCACTTGTAGGTCAAACAATGTGTATTGCCACTGGAAGTCGGTAGTATTTTCTGCAGGAGCTGATCCCTCTGACTCTTGGCCCTCCATCTGGGCATTCCTTAGTACATACTATCCAGGTGACTGAATCAGATGGAGTCAACACAAAAGCCAGTATTTGCTTACTGATTTTTTTTTGGTGAGAAGTTGTTTTTTATTGTAGCTGTATAAGATAAATACTTAATTTAAAAAAATTTCATTTTTTATTTATGGATCTTAAAGCACATTCAGAAGAAGAGTAAATACAACTTTTCCTGACTGATGTAGTTTCAAAGAGGTCGTGGCACTGGGCAGATGTGGCAGTGAAGACAGCAATATAAGCACCTTTGAAGCATAGGTTTGGCATAGGACAAAAGACATTAGGTGAATCAGTCTTTGTCCAGTCATTATGTGTTAAACTGGTGGCCTGTTGTTGTACTTGTCGCAGTATTCAAGACTAGATATGTCATTAGCTGTCTTGCACTTCACAGTGCACAGACGTGCTCCTGTGAGCACAACTGAAATCCTGCATTTGTAAGGAAGGCTGGTGGTATGGAATATGGACTGAGTTTCATTTACATGGTGAAGGGAGGAGTAGGGAGAGAAATTAAAATTTTAGTACTTCGTGTGATGTATCCTTCTGGGAAAATAGCCACAACAGTGACTTCTGCAGCATTCCCATTCATGGCTGAATAAAATCATGGCAAGGTGAAGTTTTTATAAAATTTCATTCTGTATCGTAAACAGAAAAAAATACTGGAAAAAGAGTGGAGACAAAAATGTATCTTAATCAGAGAAAGGATGTTCAGTGCATGGCTATTTTCCCATTCCTTTGCTTCTGCATTTTTTTCCTTCCAGGCTTTGAGATGCTGAGCGGATTTTAAGTGCATTTTTATTTCAGAAGCAATTTAAATACACATTTGCATGTTCATTTGTGGCTCGGGTTAATTAAAGATCAATATTTTGGGAGGGATTAAGAGGTACGTGCAGCTTCCATGGGATGAACCTCAAAAAGATATCAGAGATTTATCTATCCATATGCATGTGTGTGTGCATATAAGGTATGGTACTTAAACATCTATTACAGAAAACAGGGCCCTGGGGACTCGGGTAATAGATCATTTTAATGTATGAATAGGTTACATCCCTAACTACTAGTTGGGAAGGGTTACTTCTTATGGGAAGGAGGCTAAAGTAAATGGCTAAGAAAATTTATAGTGTTGCAATTCAACAAAAATATTGATTAGAAGATGAGGAACTCCATTTTTATAAACTTAATCAACACTGATTGTTTGATTTCAGTTAGTAGTCTGTCAGGGAGAAATAAGAGCTTTGAGCCTGCAGTGGTGCAGGGGGCAAAAGGAGCTGGCAATATTCTAGGGGGGAAAAAAACTACCAAAAAACCTAAATCCAAAAGCACTAATGTAACTTTCCAGAAGATTTGAAGACTAAATATTTAGAAGGGGATAGAAACTGCCTAGGTTTTGGTTTTTTTACACTGCCATATAGTTGCCTGACTGGAAATTATATTTCAATGGGCAACTGCTGTATTTATTGGCTTATATTTTATTTTGCTAATATTCTGCTAGTGTCCTGTATTTCCATAGTAATCATGTAATAATCCATTCCACAAAATAGTGGGTTGCCAAGATCCATTTAGAGCCGTGAGTGCTGTGGCCAAAGGTCAGTGCTGGGGGAGCTCTGCTCCTCAGTGTGCAGGTGTCACTTGCGTCACAGCCATTAAGCATGAAACCAAAATCAATTTCACTGCATCTTTGCAAGCTGGCAAATGTAGGAGTCACCTCAGCAGGAAAAAAAAACCCACAAGTGGCACACGTGGTGTGCCTTTATAAATAGCTGAGCAGGATCTGAAAGAAGTTTTGAAGAGCCTATAACTTTGGTTGTATCTCCAAAACCAGCTGTTGTCTTGTCTCTGCTGCCACCATTCAGGTCTTCTCTGCTGCCTTTGTGTACTGTTTTTGAAGAGACTTGCCAACAACAGTCTGATAAATTTCCTTAATGCGATGAGGTTTATAGTGGTATCAGAAAGTGTCTCAGAGTGTGGCTTTCTAATTCTGTATTTGAAATGACCAAGTGTGGCCCCTCCTCATGGTGTGATCCACCATGACTGTATACTTTCCCTGCCATGCTAGAGATTCTGCTCTACCTCCTTTGAAAAATCAACTTTCTTTCCCTCACTGGTGCTACAGAGAAGAGGAACTTTTAAAAATCTTTTCCTCCTGAATTTGAGATGATTCATCAGGAGGATGGCAATGCCTTTCATGTAATTTAGTGTAAGGGCACCCAACTAATCGATGTATCAATTTTAAAAAATCAGTTGAATACCAGTCATTTGCCATAACAGTCTTGGTTACTTTAAAGTCAAAATCTAATTAGTGGTGAATTTAAGAAAAGGGAATAAAAATCCTAAACTTGTTTCACCCTTGGGTACTGTTTAAGTTATAATTTAAGTTATAATTTTATGATTAAGTTGTGTTTGGTTCTTTATAAAAATTAGTTATTTTTTCTTTGGAAAATGGTATCCTTATTGCTTCTATTCATCAGTGATTTACAAGCACAGTGATACAAGGTTCTGAAGTACCAGTGAATGGCTCAACCTCCCAGGATTCTGTCATACATGTCATAAGTACTCATCTTTTACCTGAGAGACTCATGTGCTTTCAGGGCCCCAGGCTGAAGGCTTCCTGCCTTGGCACAGCTATCTGGAGCAAGCAGGAAGCTGTAAATTTGCCTGGAGGTCCTCTCCCTTTTAAACAGTCTTTGGACTGGGGAGTAATCCTTGGCTCCAAAGAGTTGTGAGGAGCTGCTGCTGAGGTGTACCCTGTAGGACAAGGGCTCTCTAGGATGTTTCTCACCCACCCTGGCCTTTCTCTGCTCTCATGGGCTTTCTTGGTTGTGGGGTGACTGCTGGATCACGGCAGTTTCCAATTCCTTCAAAATTCTCTTGGGCAAGATGACCACTACTGAGTGGTTTTAATTTGACGGTTTCTATAGAAGCTATCAGCATCCCTGGAAATAACATCTGTCGGGGAGGTGGCAAGCTGGGAACTGGGTGTCTGCCCAGCCATAGCATGACAAGGCCGCAGGGCACAATTGACTAGAGCGAACAGGGAAATTTCTGAGCCATTGATCTATGAGCCCACATAATGTGTGAAATTGGAAATGTAGCCTGTCAAAAGAAGCTGGCCATATATTTTTAGATTATCGTAAAAAAAACAGTACCCTTAACCACTGTTCAATAGAAAACATTCTTTGTTTCTTTCTTCCTCTGTTTTGAGGGAGGGGTTTGGTTGTTTGTTTTGTTTTTTTAATTATTTCCTATTGGTAAAGATTGTAATTTTTCCTTTTAAAATCATTTTAGTAGACCAGCTTCTCTTTCATGTCACATAGCTTTGTGGGAACACGTATACATACATAGCTGTTAACATAAGTGGTTTTCAGAGGCCAACACTAAGAAGCATTTTGCATTATATTTCTGGATGGTAGAACCAAACACCTGGCAGGACAAGAAAGAGTGCTGAGACCTAGTTAACATGTGTTGTCACTGAGATAAATGAATGTGTAACTGCATCCTTAGGAGAAGTCTAATCTCTTCCTACTTACTTTCTTACCTATGCTTACAAATATCTCTTGGCTTCAGTGGAATTATTTCTGATCGGAATGTGTATGAAACCATTCTAGAGGCTATCATATATTCCTCTTCTGTCATTTTTCCTTCTTCTTGGAGGGTTATTACTGCCGCAGTTCTGTAATTCCTAAAAGAGGTTTCCTACTGGCTGTGAAAAGTTTGTCGGAATCTGCATCATGCCTGCTTGAAGTAGTTTCTCATTCTATGAACGGATTTTTCTCTCTCATTTGCCAAAAGAATATACGAAAGAAGGTGGCTAGGCAGGGACAGCACCTTTCAGCACAGCTACCTTCTTATTTAGTTCATCCACTCCTACTGAGCAGTAGCAATTACCTCTTGCATGAAGCTTTATGTCTTATTAGGTATGAAGAGAACATTAGCTATTCAGAAACTGGAATATTGCCATCTCTGCCTATGGAGGAGAAGAAGTGAAGGCTGTTTGGGCATTGACTGCATTTTAATGTTTTCAACCCTCTTCAAGTTTGGGAGATTATTTTTAGTGCTATGTGCCAGTCTTCTGCCAGAGCCTTATAGCATACAAAATTCAGCAATTCTATTCTTTCTCAGCATAAAATTGATGAACCCTACCTGTAAATTTTCTTTTTTTAAGCTATACATGATTTGAGAAGTGTTTCTGTTCCTAGATATGAAATAAATATGAACCTATGTTTTACAAACCACTCCTTAGTGGCATCTCTCTCTTAATGATAAAAACCCTTCACCTTTACTACGTGTTTAGTGTCAGTAATGGCAATTGCATGGGATATTTAAAAGGAAAGGTTTTCCATGACCCTTGCTAAAGAGTAAGCAGATCATTCCTGTAGGGCCCGTTAACTTTTACACAGATTTGAGAACAAAGTACAGTTCAAGACTTTCCATTTGTCTCAGAGGTGAGAAACAAACTAGGGTTCTAAGTCACCTGGTGGTTTAAAGAGTTTCCTTTTAAATGTAAAAGGAAACTAATGATCTCTGCTGCTATCTTGGTAAGTATTAAAAAGTGAATCAAATCACAAGCCTATACATCTTTTCCTACCATCTCTTCTGAGTTTCCCTACTTCTGGTTGCTCAGGACAAGTGATTTTTTAACTGGTAGTCCTGTAAATATTCTGTAATTTTGGCAGCAAACAAATTAATTAGAAAAACCTAGAAAGTTATGACCTGATGTCTCACTTTATTGCTTATCCAAAGCACATTAAAACCAGTTCCACAAGAATTAGACCAATCCGGTTTGTGTCTAAAGTTTGCTGTGAAGAGCAAATATTGCTGTTTAATTAAAGTTATTACATTTATTTTAAAAAAGAGAAGAAAAATGTCCATGAGATAGCCTCTAAATACATTTATTCACTTAAATAGTGGACTTCTAATATATATTAAATTAAGGAGAAATAATAGGAGAAAGAACTTCTGGCAAGAAAAGTTGTGACATTTCCTTCATTGAGTACCAGTAGTACTCATACCCTTGGCACATGGGGGAGAAAAGTCATGGTTCCAAATATAAAGATATTTATTGCAATTATAATCTAGATAGAAAATCAACATGACACCAATGGAGTTCCTTGTAATTATTTTATTTAAACTTTATCTTCTAACTTTTTTTATATATGCAGCCAAGCTGAAGCTTATTTGTGCACATCTCTAGCCCATAGTCTTCAGTGCTTCTATAAATATTAATTTTAATACTACCTCAGTGTTTCCAGTATTGCTGGTTCACGTAGCAAATTATGTTCTTCATAAATTACATAATTTTTGTTATTAGCCTCGTATAAATAAGTAGATTTGCCTGGATTTTAAAATGTTCAGTTTTGCTTGAGGAGTTAAGCAGTAATACTAATTTCTATTATTTATCCTTTTCCCAATAACATATCAGGCATTTTGCAGATGCAGAGCAAAACTGCTCCTTGCCTCAAACACTTTTTAACTTAGACTATTTTATTTTCAGTTTTAAGCTTCTCAGAAAACACTGAAATAATTTTTCCAAAATAAAACATTTCCAACTTGTCTCACAAGTTCAGCTAAAGACTTTCTCAGAGCTGGCTGATTTCTGATAGTAGGATTATTTCTAGCAGGAGTTCAGACAAAAATGGGGATGCACAAGGCCATGTGCAGGTTTTTTTGGGTTTTCTTAGTTGTTATCATATTACTCATTGGTATAGCACTTTTATTCAGGTGGTCAACAGGGCCTGCTGAGCCTTTTTTGATGCTTTTATATATGTATTTCTTGTTTCATGCTTGCAATCAACGAATTTCCTCTTTGAAAGGCAGAGAGTCAAATTCCAGCAGCCTTATATGAAGACCATCTGATATATGTCAGATAGAAGAGAGGTATGTGAACCCTGGCTAAGATATTCATTTATTGTTGTTGCAATGATTCATCATTCTGTCTGATCTTGCCCTCTTAGAGTCTATGTCATTAATTAACATTGTCATGACACAAAATCAAAACTAATTTCATTTTTTAAGGGACACCCACAACTGTGACTCTTGCTGTAAATATGATCATGTTGTTTTTCTGTCACAATGATGAGTAGATGTATGTAATGTTAATAAGATAGCTTTTCTAGCAGTGATAGGGGAGAAAGAGTTCAAGCTGTATTGTGTGAAGCTTGGAGTTTATATAAATGGGCCAAGAGAGAGATTTCTAGCTATTCATCATATTAAGATAGTTCACAAATCAGGTGGAGTGTTCTTTGCTTAATTTGAAACTGTTGGATTAGATATTTAAAAATCTAGAATCAATATTATGAATCGTGAAGGAAGCCTGCTATAAAGCTTTTCTACACCAGAGTAGGAGGACAGCTCTGGAACTAAAATCATGCACAGGATTTATCAATTCCCTTCAGTTATTTTTTCAGTACTTTTGTAAAAGAAAGACAGAGTGCTCTATGATTACCACGTGTCACAATGGCAACACAAGCAACTGAAAGGTTTAAAGAGAAAGATATCATATCCCCTTTGATAAAATCATCATTGAAGTGTGATAAAGGGAATTTGTCCTCCAGTTCTCGAGGTAGTTTATTAATTTCTGAAATCTCCTATCATCAATGGGTGAATTACTACGTTGCCATGTAGAGAGGGACAGAAAGTTAAAAATGAGCAGCCTCTCCCCTGATCCCATAATCACAGCTGGCCATCAACTTTTCTGCTTTTCCATGATTAATCTACATGGGAAAGACTTTCTTTTTCTGTACAAAACTTGCTCTCACATGCTACATGACAGTTGTGTTAGCATTAAGCACTTTAGATAACATAATCCAATTAAATCTGAATCTCCCTGTTCTTTTACTGGTGCTTTTTGAGGACTAGTCTTGAACTCAAACGTAAATTAGGCTGCTTGGATTATTCTCTAATGGAAGCAGATCCATTTTGCTGCTTTTTTTTTTCTTGAATATGATGACTTTATTGATTCTATGTAGTATTATTTATGGCTCATTTTGGTTTTTTGTTTATTATCTCTACTTCTGACCCTAATATGGTGGAATGGTTTGGACCCTTGGCACATAGCTGACACACAAACACACACACACACACACAGAGGCAAGCAAAAACTCCAACAAAAAACCAAACAAGCAAGCAAGCAAACAAAAAACCAAAGAAAACCACCACACCAAAAAACCCTACAAACGAACAACCCCCCCCCAAAAACAAACACCCAATATCAACTCAACAGCAACAAAGCCCCTAATTTTTCCTCTTAATTAAATTAGTAATCTCTGTATTCCACTCTTATGTGCCTTCTCATTTGCAGTTTGTGCTGAAATGAACTGTTGGAAGCAATTGCTCCTATTCATTCTCTGATTACAGCATTTCCATCCTTTTTCTCCATCGTGCCTCAACCAAAGATTTAATTTAGAAACCTCTGCAACCATTATCAAAAATGGAAAGGCATCATTTTGATAGGTCAGTATTAACTATTTCAATCCCAACCCCTTCTTGTTTTCAGGTTATTGTTGCAAACAAAATCTAGCATTAGACTCAACCCTCTACAAAAAAGAAAAGAAAAAGTTCTGGGAAGGAAAATTTTCATTGTTTTTTTTTCTGTAACTCATAAAGTTTAGAACTCTCTTACAAAAGCAACCATCAAGACATTTTAAATAGGCCATGAAAAAGGTGCTCTTGTTAAGCAGTTTCATTTTCTCTTCAATGTACTATGGTCTTGTCAAATAGGCTGTTGACTACCACGATTAAAGACAAACAAAATAACTATTTAGCTTCTAATATAAACAGGTTGCAGTTACCTAGTAAGTCTGAGATCTGAAAACTGATACTAAAAAAAATGTTCTGGATCTGTGGTCTGTAGTTCTGGAGTTGTAATGATAGTGTTCATTAAAAGACATTCTTGATGTTTAAGAGTTTAAGGATTGGTTTTATAAGTTTCAGCTTTCAAATATACTTAACAAATAACTGAGTAGGAAGAAAGAAAGGTAGTCCAAGTGGCAGGCATAATGGTCTACAGAGTCCTTCAACTTTCAAAACAAAGTTTGAGAGTAGGACAGATGAGGAAATGTGAAGGTAGAGTAACATGTAACTTGTTCAGTTCTGTACTGGCCCTGCTCTATTGGACTGCTTTCTGAAAACTCCTAGATTTTAAGACTGACTGATCATAAGTGTTCACCTCAGGATAGATGCATTACCTCTCTTTGCAGGCTTCTGTCTGCATGAACTTTATGTCTGCAGGCTGGGAAACTGGGAAGCACCGTTTACATACTGTGCCCAGGCACCTCAGTGGGGAAAGAAATGCCCATCTCTCCCCACTAACAGCTTAAGCTGTGTCTGTGCTCATCAGCACCATCAAGCAGTGCTCTCAGTAAAACAAGGGGAATTTTCTCTGTCTTTAGTAGTTACTGTTTGGGCAAATGCTCATGAGAATGTTTAATATATTAACCACTGTTAATCCTTATTTCTAAGGGCAGTTTAGAGTGAGAAGGGGAGATTAATCCCAATCTTCTAGTGGTCTTAGTCTGTACTCCACAGGAATTGGTCCTATTTGTCAGAGCATGGCATAGAGGTATTTTTCAGATTCCCTTGTCTTCCTCTCCCATCTGGTTAATGTTTTCAAGATTACCTTTGCTTCTCATGAAAGCTTCATACAATTTTGAGGGAGAATTTAAAAAAAAACCCAAAACAACATAAACTCAAATGCAGCAGTATGGAAGGATTTGTACCGTGTTTGGTACACTTTTGGGTGAGACTGTAAGTCACTGCAAAGGAACCCTGTTTGATTCTTCAGCCTTGGTGTCCCCTTCCAAGACAGGGACTGACAGTCACGCTTGTTTCCTTTGATGAGGCAAGTCCATTGTTCTGCACTGTCTTTTTTTAACTTGAGAAACTGAAGATGAAAATAAAGACCAAGAGCTGCATAGCACCCTCCTGTTCTCCCAGGTCACCGGGTCATGCCACAGAGAATAAAGTGCAGAGCAAAGTCTGGCAGTTTGCAGCAGGCAGCTCCCCAGGCAGTAAATCCACTTGCATGGGCCCATGGCTGAGGTGTTTAGCCTGCTCTAGGTGCTCCACCTTACACACAGCTATAAATTGTTCCAAAAGCAATTTCTAAGTCACTTCTGTTTTCATTTGGGACATACTGACTATTGGAAAATACTTTTATTTTGTATTTTCCCTTACTCCTTGATCCCTTTGCATGGTGTAAAGGTGAATAACGAATATAAAGCTCTAGCCAGCCAAAAACATGTTTTCTGTTTGAGGCGCTGCTTGTCATGAGAAAAATCCAGATTGCTTGTTAGTACTGAAGCTTGAACTTTAGAGGAAACAATTACCCTTGTTAAAAGAACTCTGTTTAATGTACAGTGCATAATGAGAGGACAACAGGGAGGATCATTTCGCTACTTAATGGACTACAATTAAACTTAAAGCAAACTTTTGTCCTCATTTTCACCAGGGTAACACAAGCCAGGATTTTCCTCCTATGACTGAAGAAAATATGAAAGGTATAGTTCTGCAGCTGCTTTGTTTCTGTGGAAAGTTCCCTGACAGTAAAGTACTGTGCAAGAAGCAGCTGCAGAATCAGGCCCTTTGTACACATGCACTTGTAGTGATCTTAAAAGAAATAGAATGGGACCAGCAAAATGGCACTTCAGCTCAAAGAAAAATCCAACGTCTTCCATCTGCTCCCTGATCTTGCAGCTGCAGTGAATTATGATGTGCTGTCACATTTATAGGGTGATTTCATCAACTGATTTATTTAATTAATTTAGATTTAACATTGTACAAAGGGTATGTGATAAAGTGGTGTAACTCTTTCCTCAGCCACCACACCAGCCAAGATTTATTTTGAGTATCCTCCGCCTCACTGTGTCCTCCCTTGTGCTTTTCAAGCTGCAGCCAAGGGAGAGTTCAAAACAGCTGACTGGACCTAAAGCTGCTTAACTAACAGTGCTGCCATGGAGCAGAACTGGCAACCTGAAGCTTGTGTTACGATGCTAGAGTGAAAACATCCATATAGTTTCTCCACCAAAAAATATCACCCTGGTGTGTCCCTAGTGACTCCTGAATGTGCACAATGTTTCATGTGGAAGAACGGATGCACCTGGGGCCAGGTGGTTCCTTGGGGAGTTAACAATTTTAGGAATATGGTTCTTTAATACCCTTCTTGGATATAATCTTGAAATGGCATAGACTGCACTCTTTTACTTTATTGCTGTAGAACAATGAAATCTATAGGTGTTAATGGAAAAGATCAGTAGCATTGCAAATCCACTCTTGTGATGGGTGACATGCTGGTTGCAAAAATAAGGGATTCTTTCCTGTGATGGTTTCAATAATCATAGTACATTTATAGAATGCTCCTATATAATGCAGATATGGGGAAATTAGGGCACAGGTTTTGGCAGCAGCTGTATGCAGACTCAGGAAGTCATGATCTCTGTGCTGAAAAACATATCAAATAGGTGAGATAACAGAAATATTCCTAATTAAATATACTCTGGTATACGTGTGTGTGTGTGTGTGCATGAGAGCAAGAAAGAAGTGTTTAATTACACTTCTTAGCTGGGTGGACATAACTCTGAGAAAGCAGAGGAAGTTGCAGTTTCAAAATTTTTTGTCTTAATATTTCTCCAGTGCTCGCTTTGAATGAGGGCAAGGGCTATGCTGAGTAAAACCCAGTAAAATACCAAGAAAGGTTTAACTGAGTCAATGCAAGATACCTACATTTGTAACACATATTTTGCAGTATTGATCATGCTGGGGTTATGAGCCAAAAATAATTCAATTATTCTCATATATAAAGAAATAAAACCAATTTTTTTTGGTGGAAAAGAGAATGAAAACAGTCAAAAAGGACTGGGTATTTATTACAATTTGTACAGAGAAATGGTCTGGGCATCTTTTTTGTAACCCTGTTTGTGAAGCCAGAGATGACGAAAATATCTTCTGCGTTTCATTTTCATTTGTCTTGCTTTGTTTTTCGTAGTCCTGAAAAATATTCCACCTTTTAAACTATATTTTGCTGTTTTATTTTCCTATAAATGAATATTTACTAAGGACTTAGCTTATTTCTATGGAATGAGACCACAGAAATAAAATGGTTTTTTGTTAGTAGCAAAACTGTAAAATAAAAGCTCGGTTAAAATGTATGTGCTTCATCTGAAAAGCTTCAAAGTTGTGTTGGCTGCTCTAATTTCACAATATCGGATAAAATCAGTACAAAGGGAAAGCATTATTACAGAAACTAGGCTTGCTTTCACAGTGCTAGAATTAGGACTGTGACCCTAGAACTGTAAGCAGCATTCAACAAATAAAATTGAGGAACACCAAATAGTTTCTTGTGTTAGGCAATCATAAAAGGATTAATCATGTGGTAGTTTGAAAAAAAAAAAAAGGGTCAAAACAGTGTAGGAACTATATCATAATTACAGAAATGATCAAAGTAATTAGAAGTTGAGAATGTCATTGAGATAACGACTCAGACTTTTTGGAAATTTATTAATCAAAAGGTGGAGATGAGAGGGAGAAAACAGCCCAGCATGTTCAGTAGTACAGAGTAATGAACTATGAATAAATTACATAGAAGATCTATTTTTGTAATAATGCCCATTTCTAATTATTTTTTACCTTATGTCTACAGCTAAAAGTGGGTGTTTGTGTCACAATCAAATCAGATTTGCTTTCTCCATCAGTATAGTTTAGCTGAGTTAATAAAATTCTTCCTCCCCCTTTTACCCCACCAAGAGTTTGTGTAATTCTCATGTTGCAACAGACCCATGTCTATAATCAGAGTTGGTTCTCTGTCACTACTGCACAGATTACCTGTTGTTCTTATTGAGCAATTCACCTTTTGGTTCTCCAGCCAGTACAAATGGCTTGGTGTGGATGCTGATGCCTTCCTCCATTGCACTCTTCATTTTCTGTGATTTCTACAGTAGATACTGCTTGTCATGGACCTGTGTCCTGGTTCTTCTCACTGAGGGGATTATTTAGGCTGCCCTAGCTGAGTACATGTGAAATCAAGGACTCCTCCTTGTAAAGAAATCTCTGGCAAGTGCTTTCAGATCTGAAGCAGTATCATGTGAGTTGGTAGTTACGGTGAAATATAGTAGAAAATACTATGTTTTGCCAGAAAATTTTATCTATTATTGTAAATGAGGTGTTGATTTTTATGAACATATATTTTGCGGATTCCTTCAGGACTGTGTTTAAAGTTTTTGCCAGTTTTACTTTTTCCTTTTCTTCTTCCTGGTGATGTTCAGCTTGAAAACTAGCACCACTTGCATCACTTCCAGACTGAACTGTGGTTTGTCTAGGAAGTGAAAATGAAATACTTCTCAATCAGAAGTCTGATCTCCATATGGTTTCTCTCAACATTAATAAGAAGCTAGCAAAAAACCATCCCCTCTTGTCAAATGCAGAATGTTTGACTTTCATATCCAGTTTTTAATTAGAGAAACATGTGTGAACCTGGGAGATCAAGCACTTCACAGACAACAAGCTAATCCATCACAAGTCTAACAAATCAGCATTTAAAAATAGTCTCAATGCTATCCTTTGGTCAGTAACAAGCGTTATATTGTTATTACTTTATTATTGTTTTTTTCAATCAGCAGTAGTCATCTGAGATGTCTTCATCAAACTGGACATGATCTGGTTAATGAAGCAATGGTGGGAAACATATTATTGGACCTAGCCAGCTGAAGAGAGAAGTAGCTAAGAAAAGTTTGATTTATCTTTGCTTACACTGTACAAAATAATATCGAGATATTTTGTGAACAAATCAAAATGTTCACTGTTAGACATGTTTACAGATTCCTTTTTTTTTACACTAAACCACTAGAGGAGCTTATAGAGAAAAAAAAACTCCTTCAAAGATTTCTTCATTGGGTTTATTACTTGCTGTTTGATTGGAAAGTATTAATAAATTGCTCCCACTCCAAAAAAGAATATTAGTGTAGCCATTCCAGCAGAAGACTAGATCATAGCTAAGAAAAATTTCTAGAATCAGTGCAGTGAATATTACTGAGAATCAGAAAATATTTGAAATTGCTGCTCATCCATGAGGGCTAGCATCTCATTAGGTAGCAGATTAAGACCTTGGTCACAGTAATGCCTTCCAAGATGAAGTAAATGACACAGTGTGTGCATACTATGCAACTTCTTGCCAGACACCTCTGAAGTGAAGCCAAGATCACTATTTGAGCTCTCTAGTGTGCCTTTTCTAGCACTACTTATCTCTTTACCACCACCATTTTTGATAGTCCTCACCACCCAGGCAGCCTCCTTTTTCCACTTGTGGAATTTTCCTGACTCTCATACTCTTTATGGCTGTCTTCCAACTCCTCCTGCATTTTATGCCCCATATCCTTTCTCTTCAGTATTTGCCTCTGCACTGTGATCACTACATTTTCTTTCTGCCTTCAAAAATCTCATCTCCTGTGTCAGGCTTTTCAGTTCCACAGCTGGTTATGTATCAGTGGTGAACGGGCTATCATCTTGCCTGAGAAAAGTACATCTTTAATGGTCTGTAGCCATGTGAAATATTAACATCCTTCTGTGTGCTTGCCTAGGCTGTAAGCATGCTGCACTTAAGCAAAAGGACTCCAGGCATTGCATCAATAACAAGAATGAAGTGACTATTTTGGTTATTTGAAGCAGATAAACAGATAATGAGCAAAAATACCCTCTAACCAAAATCAAGAGTAAATGCTGTAAAAATTGTGAACCGGATAGTTTTGGCAACTCTTGAATATTACAGTTTTCTAAATCTTTCAACTTGTTTGTCAAAAACACCACCACTTTGTCTCCAGAGATCCATGTGATCTCTTGTCTCTTTTTACTCTTCCTGGCTTTTCTTTGACTTTCATATTTGAACCTTGGGAAGAGTACATAAGAAAATTAATCCCAAATTGCTAGGATTTGCTTGGTTTCTTATTAAATGATACAAAACCTCTGCGTTCAGCATAATTTCAACCTGAAATCATAAATCTGCTCACAGTCACTCAGCTTAGGATCATGAAGAAAGTTTTTAAAGGGCCCAAATGGAGGTTTCGTAATAAAACCTGTCAGCAGGTTTCGATTTAATTACAAACAATTTGTACAGTTCTTTTTCAAAAGCATGCATGAGCAACTGGCCAAAAGACCAATCACAACTGATTCATGCTGTCACCAGAAAAAGGACATGAATTTTGCCTACTGATCATGGAAAAAAATGCTAGTGATGTTCACCACCAGTCCTTTTTTTTTTTTTTTTTGACAGAACAAGTCATCTTGTGGTGCTCAAGATTAGGATTCTGGCAGCTAGATTAAAAACTTTCAAGAAAATTAACCAAACACAGCACTGATCTTACACTGTAAAAAGGTGCATAGTCCATGAGAAGGTAATAAATGCACCATAAGCTATCAAACCACGAGCAGTTGTCTGCTAACCAAAAGAAGACAGCAGGGTAATGTCATGTGCTGGAGAGCTGCCTGCCTATAGAATTAGCAGAAGCCATAAAGGCTGGAGTTCCTCCATCTAAACGTTCATGGCTTTTTGATTGGTATTGAGAGAAGCATTAAAGAAAGCATAATTCTAAAGACTTCTCTCTGCTAAGAGCTATGCTGCCATTTTTTAAAATTAACTTTTTAAGAAAATGACAGGACTCTGAAGGCCAAAATAGCCGATATCGTTTAAAAATGGGGAGATTATTAAACCCATGAATAGAATTTGAGAAATTGTCATGAAACTACGGCATTCTTGCAGACATATTGTCCATGCTTAAGATATATGGCAGAACTCTGGGCACCTATGTGTAATATATCTTAAATGACTTCCTAGAAAGGTCTTGCTAAAAATACTGCTGTCTGTCTTCATAATTGAATGGCTCTAATATGTGCCTTTTAAAATGCTTATGCCCAGAAATTGTACTAAGGCTACTATAGTTCTAGAAGTTCCTTAAATGTGAAAAAAAATCAACTATTTTAATGTGATATTGATTATAACGTGATATATTAATTCACAGTGTCCTTCTGAATTTTTATTTCTTTAATGAATAAAGGGAATTTGATATAAGATATTTAATTTATTTTATAATTTTCATGAAACATAAGGAAATGTGTCTCTTGATGGAGACTCAACTAGTCTTAACGCTTTATGAGTTTCTTTGAAATACCATGTACTGTCTTATGGTCCTTTACACTGAGTATTTAAGGAAAATGTTGGAAGAAGGCATGATGGTTTTAAAGGAAAAGGAAAAATCAATAGGCAGCTACTTAGAGTATTGCAGTATGCAGATAAGCAGCTTTGCTAAGTCTGAACTTTGCACAGCAACATCAATACAACTTGTAGAACAATGAACTTCAATACAAATGCTGCGGAGGGAGAGTGGGGAAATGCCTCTTATAAACAGAGCTGTAAACGGTGTTAATGCATGTTGACAAGTGCCTGCTTGAGTAATTTACTGTGTTCACATACTTTGCAAACCAATTCTTAGCAATAACTGCTTGAGAGAAAAAGGCATGGAACTGATGTGGCCTATTTGTGTGAAATGCAGCCTTCCACCACTACAGAACTGACATGTTTAGAAAGGCTTCATTTCCACAGGGTGTATTAAGAGAATAATACGGGGTTTTTTAATTGTGTAGAATTTAAATGTCTGTATACAAAGAAGTATTTCACATGTTGTAAATATTTCAGTGTAAAAGATTTGAAGCATTTTGTGAATCATACCTTCTTAAGTGTATGCTTCAAGGATTATATTGGCATGTGTTCTGGATAACTGCATTACACTTATGAGTGGTGAAGGTATGAATAAGTTATTGGTTATACTAAAGAAAGGATGTGGTGAGGTGTAAGAGTTTTAAGTACCTACTCCTTATGCCTCAAGAAATTCATTGCATACCTGGCTATTCATTCAGCTTTCTAAAATGGAGTAGTGACAACTGTCTAACCTGCAGACTTTCCAAGCACTGAGTGGGGCTGAAATAGTAATTCCAGATGTAAAAGACAAATACTTCTGTCAAATTTCTAGGTTTGCTGGGAAGGCTGGCATCTAGAAAGTTCTTGGGCAGCCCTTTGGAGAACTTCAAGTGATCATTTGTCCCCACTCCTGTGTCTGGAAGGTACAATCAATGGTCTGCCAAACTCCTGGTTTCTTATTTCTGGGGAACATCTGATGTCTTACTGAGTTTTTCCTGTCTTTTGGTATGCATACTGAGGATGAATATAATGCTGGAGACTGTCTGGTTTGGGTCAGTCAAACCAGTCATTAAAATAACCACTGGTCCCTCAACTAGTTGCTAGAAATTGCCTTCAGAAAGCTCTTAGGGTCCTCATAGCTGCTGCACCCTTCTCTGTAACATGGAGTGCCTGTACATTGTTAGGTGGGCAACTGCTCTTTCCCTGCCCTTGCTTTCTTAACTCCTTGAGTCCACCAGCAAAATCAGATGAGAAATCAACCACTGCTTATAATGCCAAGAATTAATTTTCATTGAAGGAAATCCTGTATATTCTGGTACTGTCAACATTTAAAATGTATAGCTAGAAAATTGAAGGAAAATATTAGAATTAGAGTCAAACAACAAACAGTGTAAGTATGGGAAGCATTGATCTCAGGAGTATGCATCTTGCTTTGATTCCTAGAGATGTACGTTCCAGCAGAACCTTCTGACTGTTAACTAGATTAATTATAAGCAGAAACAGTAAATGTGTTCACTTTTATGAAAATGTAACAGCTAAACATTTTTGCTGTTTACCTATTTCTACATTTTATAACTATGAATATCACAGTAGTGGGAAAGAAGTGGAACTGAATGTCATTTTAATTAAAAGCATAATGAAAATTGACACCTCATTGCAACATAAGCAATTTCAGCTACTCATTTAAATGTTCAGAACAGTTTTAATATCTCATTTTTAGATAACTCTAACTTTCTAAAGATTGCATGATTTCATACATTGATCTGGACCCAGAAAAAAAAAATCTTTTAGCCAGCAGTTTTCAGTATACAAAGGAAATAAAAAAGGCTATGGTGGTGTAAGATGCATGAGATCAGATCCAGGGACACACCTTGGCATTTTCTCAATCCTTGCAGGTTGTTTACTGGCCCATGATCTCAGAGAGCAATAAAGGTTCCAGTCTTTCCAGCCTGATATCTTCCAAATTTCACCCAAAATTGTGCTTTGTCCAGAGTACTTTTATTATTAAACCCTCAACTCAAAATGCTGGAGGTTTAGGGCTGGTTTTGTTTATCTCTTGGGGTGGTTTGTTGTTTCTGTTTGGTTTTGGTTTTTTAATTCTATTGTTCAGAACAATTCACCATAAGACCTTTACACTAAGGTGATGGTATTAAAAAATGGCCAGCTACAATTTCAGCTGTGCCTTTCCAATACTGTGATACTTCTGAGTCAAACACATTAATCCTGCATGACAGTCAGGAAGAATCAAACTGTTCTTGTTGCCCTTCTGTCTTTGCTGGATACTTGAAAGTCTATCCAAACTTTAATGCATTGAAGTTCTTACTGTTATATTTGGTTTCTTGTAAGTGTTTTTAAAATCACGGATTTACAAGGATCTGAAAGAGCTGTTATGGTTGAAATAGGCACTCAAATCGGCAAGATGTTTTTTGCAACGTGTTTGGAACCCTTTATACCACTTCCTTTTGCGTTCTGAATTAAGCAGTTTAAGAGTATTTTAAAGTATTTTAGTAGTTCTGCTTCTAGTAAAGTTGTATGAATATTTTTACTCATGGTGTCCCTGTTAGCATGGAAAATGTCTAATTTCTCTTGCCTCAAAATACGCTTTTTTCAGCTAGCTGCCTGAATTTTGGTGCTTATATTTGCCTCACTGGTCTTTGTTAATGGTACTGCATACTTTTTCCTAAAGCTGAATCACTCAGCTCCAAGGAAAACTCCTTAGCCAGTGGGAAAGCCACATAACTCCATTTGCCCAACTGCAGCAATGCTGTGGTACATCGGCTCGAAGATCCAGTTCCGTGCCTTTTGCTGGTCTTTTCAATGTCAGTGAACCAAGATATTGCTGCTGTGAACTTTGATTGTTTTCTGCACTTTTCTCTCCTGCAGTGGGAAGTGTAAATCTAAATGTGACTTTCAGCATTCTCCACTCTCAGTCTGATGGGGGTTTTTTATTTGTCACATCTCTGCCCTCTGTGGCTACAGTGATTTGTTTCTTTTCTGTCCTTCTGAGAGTAATGTTATGTGATGTTGATTTGAAGAACTGGCAGAGAGGCCAGTCCTCCATTTATCTCAGGGAGGACACAGGAACTAAATCATTACTCTGTTGCTGAAGTAAAGGAATTGTGCAGGAGCTGCTCAGCAGTGAGGACCATTAGCGCGTTCCCAAAACAGTCTGTCTTACTGAAAAGTAACTGCTGTGTGAATAAAGCTCTGTTCTTCATCTAGTATACTGCAGTATCCATCCAAATAAGTGAAAAGACTCTTCTCTGATGCATTTTAAGTGCTTAATAATGTGAACCACTCAGAAAATAGGGTGTATATTTCCAAGGGAAATCAGGGATCTTTTTTGATCAACATTTTTGATTAATTAAAAATCTCCTCTGGATACATTTGGAAAAACTCTACTTCATGGATATCAATTTGCAATTTATGAAGCTGTGATGCCAAATGTACTGTTTCTCCAGTAGGTCATAATTCAACATTCTGAGTACACAGCAGTGTGCTGTTGATGCTCGGCCCCAAGAGAGGGGGTGGGCAAAATATGTGACTCTGATTTCCAGACTGACTTCCTCAAAGGGAAATGTAAATAAACTGTGAGGTTTTATATCTTTCACAACAAGGATTGCTCCCCTCTTTATTCCTCTTTTCCTGTGTGGGAAATAGAGCTTTTTCTGCTTATTGCTGCATGCCATCCTTTCATGTTTCCACCTCTAAAGATTTTTTCTTCCAGATTTTTCATCTATTAGGTTTGTATATGCAGTATTATTTAATCCTTGGAAAGAGCAAAGTGTTTGATTTTCATAGTTTTGAGGTATGAATCCTGTCATTTTCAGGCATCTACTTCCCTTTTGACTAGGAAATGAAATTTCCAAAGTTTACATGTTCAGTTCCTCTTCCCAAACTGACTGGGTACATCTTACTCAGATGCAGTTATATCTTGAAGAACAGCTACTTCATATAGACAAGAATAAGCAGCAAATAGCCAATGATTTATTTTACTTCTTGAGCTTTGGTATTTGAAGATATTTGTTATCTGGGAACAATGACCCAGGTAATGTTACTGGAATTATTAATGGGTTATGAATGATGTTAAGTTCTTTTTATTCTGTATTAATAAGAAATCAAATGACCTTAGAGCTCTTTAACAAACATACAAGCATAAGTTTAATGCCCTGAAAATAAGGAGTGGTCGCTCACACTTAACATATGACAAAAACATTGAAATTGGGGATTCCAATGTCAGAAGATTAAAAATACTATTTTTAATAACAGAATATCTCCTCAGCAGTTTGGAAAATGGACATGTAAATATGTTGAATGTGTTTAAAAGATGTGGTGCAAAAGTGTTACAATGAAATGCAAACCCAATACACAGGCTTGGTTCACCAACATTGGCTTTTGTGTATATCAGCAAGCTGAGTCAGATTTTGGAGACATTTAATTTTATGTTTATTCTCTTGAGATTTTGAGGGTGGTTTTGGGAAAAGAGTAACAATATACTATCTGTTTATTCTTTTAAAATGTGGTCTGAGTACTTAAATTTTGTAGGACATAGGGCAAGTAATTTTAATTTTACCATCCACATAGTTCTAAGTAGTGTTTTCCATACTGTGTTTGCCAAGTAAATTCTACCTGTGGTAAATGTAAGCAGTGAGGGATGGAAAAATACTCAGAATTTGAAACTTGTTCTGCAATGATTTCCCACCTAATCATCATTATGTTTTTTTGAGAATTGTCTCTGAAATGGAACTCCCTATATAGGCAGTCACTTACATGCATTATGAACTCATGTTACTTGATTTTTGTGATTTTTCTGAGATAAGAAATTGGGGCATGGACATTGCTGCTTGAATTTTATTCAAACTAATCAATCAGAACAGAAAATGAAGACATTATTAACATTCAAACTGCATTTTCACTTCCCACAGACATGTTTTTTATTATTATGACTAACTGTGTCAGCAGTCAGACTAGACATAGACTCATTGCCAATTAATATAAAAATTCCTTTCTTTGATTTACTAGGAGAGACTGAGGGGACAGAATTGTTTTATTTTAGTTCACGCATTTCCTTTCCCCAGGCTTCACCTGATTGAGGTATTTGCTCTCTGTGGGTCAGTGTATTTTAAAGTTATTAATTACTTCCCTTCAATCTATAATGCTTAATTAAAGCTTTAAACAAAAATAAATTGGTTATGTTTGGTGGAAACGTTGTCAGTCAGATGGGATTTTAGCAACATAATAGAGCCGATACATTTGTTTTGTTTATAGCGATACTGAATGACCTTGAAGTGTTCATCTGGCCAATGTGGACTCTTTAAGATAAGAACCCAATTTCTTTTCTTCTCTTTACCTGGGTTAGGATTAACAGTCTGCATTATCAAAAGGATATTAGTACATGACAAGCCTACAGATATTTCTTCCGTTACTTCGCTTGCTGTCACTTAGAGCCAGCATGAAGGCACTGTCAGCAGAACTCGTGTTTGGCTGCAGCTCTGGCTGAACAGAGAGGATGCTAGCTTTAATATTCACCCTCTAAGATCTGCTGTTGCATTTCTAAAGTTTCATTTTGTGACTGAGACGAACAATGCTGTTGTTGTGTTGCTCTGAGAGGCAGAATTCAGAAATGAAAAAGTTATTAGATTGAAACAGCCATTTCCCTGCATCCTTAGAACAGAGAGCAGCCAGATTAAGAGTTAGGTATTAAGCTCTTCCAACCCTCTCTCCTTTGCTGGAATGATTAAAGTCCAGAGGACTTTGTAGCTGGTATCATTTAAAACCAGCTGGGCAAGAAAAGCATTTTCAACATGCCACAAAATATTCTGCCTTATTCTAGACATCAGTGATAGATACTCTGCTATTTCTGTACTTCAGTCAGGACTAGGAACACATGTTCTTTCCTAATAAAAATAGAAACATTTTCAGTAAATAACTCTACTATAACTACATTTTTACCCCAAGTTCCACATTTATGCAACATACCATGATGTCCTAGTTTTCATCCAGCTGTTTTTTAAGGTTAATTCTCTGTGAACAGAACTTGCTTTTGATATCCTAGAGAGACTTTTATACCTTTTGAATAACATAGATGCTCTGTTTTCTTTGGAATAACTACTATGGTCTTCCGAGGTGCTTCCTCCCATCTTCCTCCCTTCTTCCTCCCTTCTGTAGTACAAATGCACTTCTTTAAAGGCAGCATCTGGGCCAAAGTTTTCTCCCTCTTATATAAAACCAAATGTTAGAAATGAAATTTAAAAAGCTCATTGTTTGGGCTATGAGTGCCAATCTGATATAGATGTTACTCAAAACTGAACACAGGAAAATGCCCCTTTGGCTAAGATCAAATTTAGCTCTGGTTTAATATCTGATTTATCTCACATCTAGAATTTTCTAGGTTAAAGCTCTTTAAAAATGGTATGTAATCTTCACTAACCTTTTTTTTTTTGTGTGTTGTGTACTCTTGAAGATCTAGGCACCAGCTTTTGAAATGTAGTTAGGCGTACGCATTCACCCTAAGTTGAAAACTCTTACAATACCTTTAAAGATTTGTCTCCAAACAGCTCCAAGATTTGCTAGTCTGTAAACAATTGCATGGTATTACAGCTTGCTATCCTGCTGATCCTGAAAAGACAAACCTTCTTCTACCCGGGTATTTTCTATGTGTGTGACCTTCACGCTCAGAACACTCTGGAGGTTCTCAGTGTCAATATGTACCTCGCTGGTTGGAAAATGCTGTCTCCAGGCTCCTGGGACTGCTAACGCTCAGAAAGCAGGCTGAGCTGAAGCCCTCATGGACACAGAGGAATACAAGGCAAGGAGCTGAAAGAGGAAACGGAAAGACAGACAGAAAATTCATGGAAATATCACCCTCCAAGTCATATATTTGTGTCATGTGGAGCCTTTGCCACACAGATTTGGCAGGCCCTTTAGTAGAACCTAGAGCTATCTGGCAAGCGTAGAGGCATAATGTCCATTTATCTGAGTCAGAAAAAGAGCCAGTTTATTGGAGCATGAATTTGCAGTGCACCTGAAAGGGTAGGCATGGATATACAAGCAGAATTTCATGTTTATACTCCCATTGCGTAGGAGAGATTTTCACAGAGGTTTTATTGCTTTCGGCAGAGATTGCTAACACAGGAAAGTCTTGCACAGGGTATGCAATTCGATGGCTTCCTTGTGTACCTGGCTAAGTTACTGAATATTAAATCTTATGTGTGTACGTGGAAGCGCTGACAGAAGATGCACAGACGAACACAAACCTAGGTATGTATTTTTTGCATCTGCAAATTTTTCTTTGGTGTTGAGAATGTAGTCAGCTTCATTTTTTTAGAAAATATAGGAAGTGGGAAAATAAGCATCATACACAAAGGAAAAGCAGAAAGTATGCAGCCAGTCGAGAAAAATGAAACTCCTGACTGTGAGAACTTTTTTAAATCATGAGACATTTGTAGTGGTTCAGCCTGTGCACAACAGATTAATAAATTGAAAAGTTGTTGTTCAGCAAAAGCTTGATCAGTTCAGGTTTGCAATGATCTTTGACTCAGTAATTACATAACTCTGGATCCTTTCTACCTGTCACATACTCTCACAATTACTTTATTTCCCTTAGTGTTGCAACATCATATCCTAAATTAGTTGCTAATGACTTTGGTAGGGTCATATCTTGCATTTTATAACTTGTTTCCTATTTTGCATCTCTAGTGTGGACCTCATGATACTGTGTAATGTTAATAAATTCCCTTCAAATTTAGAATCTCTGTTTGATACACAAAAGTGGCATTTCTGATCTGTTGGTTGTTTATGAATGTCATAACCCAAGCAAACATGCAACAGGGAAACTGATACTGAGGCTGTAAAGGATTTGGTTTCATTAAACGTCTTAGATATCACTGGGATTTTTTTGTTACTTGATGCAAGACCTTTCAGATGGCTTACTTTAAAATACACATAGGTAAATTTTCTTAGTTGTATTCATTTTCCCAATGTCTGTGCAGGCAGTGCTCTAACTTTCCAAGACTCTTAAACCAGGGAAAGAGTGATCTGCTTGTGAAGAATGACATCCTCAGCATATCTGAGAGAGTCACATGCAGAGGCCCTCAGTTATTTTAAGCCAATACTTTTGTCTAGAAATAGTAAACCTACTGTGAGAAAGTTGATTACTATGGCAAGTGGATGCCAGTGGACGGCAGTGTGGATAAAGGTGTTAGCAGAGCAGCATGGCCAGGTATTTTCTCCATGCCCAGGGTGCAGGAGCAGCATTTCTGCTGGCCAAAGGCTCAGGTGAACACTCTGGTATTACTCGTATTCTGGTTCCTGGCTTTATAAATCCCATTGCATTGGCAGAGGGATCAGTCCCCTGAAGGTGCTGTCATATGATAGTGGATGCTGACATTACCAGTGCTCCCCTAGCAGAAGGCAATATGTGGGTGTGAAGTGGGCTTAGAGAACATAAGCTCTGTACAAACATCGTGCTCTTTCTGCAGGTTAATCAGGTCTTTTATTAAAGACCATGGAAATGTCAGCAGTCTGAACAAATAAACCAGAATTGTAACTGAATGTTCATTCAAACAAAGAAATATAAACCCTTTTTTTATTAATGTTCTTCACACGGAGAGAAAATGGATTAGAATTCTAATTAGAAAATGTATATTTTAGAAATATTATCTATAAATTTCATAACACAACTGAATATACATTACACATTCATCTTACAGAGACGATCACACTTTAGGCCAGCAGTACTCATTTTTTAATGAAAATTTTTTCTTGATAAACAGATTAAATAAATAGAAGAATTAACTAATTAAGCAACCCTTTGTATAGAATTAATTGAGAGATGATAATGACAGGAGGGAAAAGATGATAATTTTTGTATAAAGGCAAAAGACCTTTATACTTTTGGTCAGAGACAAAAAAATGCTCTTTAGCCAACCTTTTCTTGCAGGTAGTGGTGAAATACAGCTATCCACAGAGATGTATTTTTCTAAATACTGGATGATGAGACTGAATGGTGTCTAATAACACCTGGTCTTAAAAGACCTCACTATTGTATCCTGAATTCTATATTAGATATAACTAATTATCTTTCCAGTTCATATAATTCCCATGATACTGTTCTAGAAGGGGATGGGAGAGGTTTATGTGTGTTTTTTCTTGGAAGATTATTTTTTAAAATAATATGAAAACCAGCTGACAAGCCAGTTTGCTTGCTCTTCTTATAACACTTCTCTCTCTACTCTTGAAATACTGTAGTAAATTTTCTTTGGGCTTGCTTACCTGTAATATAAGGTTAATATAATGACAGATCTCCTAATCACTGGAATGTGGAAAGACAGAAAAACTCGATGTTTTGTACACTGCAGATAGGTGGGAATGCTGTTGGTAAAGCAAGATGGATTAAATTGCAGCAAGGAGAATTTACATTTGGTAGGAGGAAAAACATCCTCTCTTTAAAATGGAGGAGATGAAGCATTGGAACAGAAAGCCTAGCCAGACCCTGTAATTTTTATTTTTTTCAAGAACTAGTAAAACAAATATTAGGAATGACAGTCATGTCTGATCTTTCTCTGGAACTGGGGATTGACTGTGTAACCTTTGTAGAAGAATGAGTGTGGAAGGAATCGTGCATTACCTATCTAAAAAGACTGATGAGAAAGTCAGTATGCACTTCATCATTTCTCACTGTACGAAATGGTTTCTATCTTTTTTTTCCTTCTTTCTTTTCATTGTTTGCAGATGAAATGGAACAGGGTTTCCTAGACTCTATCATACTATGGATCTTGCCAAAGCTGATCATACTTGCGGAACCATGGCCACATCTTCTGGATCCTCCCTGTGCTCACAGATTTGCCTCTATTTGCATTGCCCAGCTGGAGATAAGGTTAAAAAGAAGATGTATACTTAGTAATGCAAGGTTCATTCTAATTGACATCTTGTTTTGGCAAGGCTTCTCCTCTTTGATATGCTCAGCTCTAAGCTCTGTTTCCTTGGCTTTTTTTGACACAGGTGTGGTGTAGTGCCATCGTGTGGATTCAGGATGGGTGGAGGCAGAAAAGTAGCTTGAAAGACAAAAGTAGGTGTGGGTCAGGTGTGCAGGTAGATTGAATCACCACAGCCGAAGAAATGAAAGTGTTACTCTAGAGTATCAGGTTCTGAATAGCCAGTCCTCTAAGATTTCTTGCATAGTGAGCATCTTTCAATCTAGTAAACTCTGGAAGCAATAAAAATACGTAATTGTAATCCAGAATTTGTCACAAGCAAAACTATAGATAAAGAAGAATTCTTTGTGAGTGCTCTTCTCCTTTCCTAGATGCCTTTTTTTGTTTCATATCTATCACACTTATTGCATGATCAGTGCAGGTTGGTATACTTGCAAAACTTTTTGGTCTTTGTGTGATAGTCACCTAACTAAGCTCAGCAGCATACATTGATTATGCCGGGACAGTGGAATCCAGAATGGGACAGAAAAAAGAGATACACAGAACAGCCATAATGGAGAATGTCAGCTGCTTTCTACATGGAAGCCACTAAGTCTGGAGTGGGGCTTTCCAAGTAGTCTCCTAAACTGGACTATATCTTGCAGAATCTATTAAAGAAAAAGACATAGAAGAGATCACCAAGTGGGATGTGAATAAAATACATTGTGTTGTAATTGCCTATGGAAGACAAATGCTTTATTGTTTGCTATGTAGAAAATAGCAGTGTGTATTTAAAAACTTGTTAATGAGTTAAAATATCAGTCTGGAATTCATGCAATGTCTACATGTCTACCCCTCTAATGTCTACATGGGTAAATGGGTAAACTGCTGTTGGGTAGCTGATTTAGCTTGCTGATTTTGGACCAGAGCATAAGAAAGTTTTCATCATCATTAGTCTTTGCAGAAAGATGTTTGAGTGCTTAACAGAGTTCCTATCCCTGTCTAACAGGGTACTGTCCCTGCCACTGAACATATTATCCAGACATTAATGTTGATAGCTTTGCCAGTGTGTTTATGAGAAAGGCCAAAATCTGAAGAGGCACAGACTAAACTAAGTCCTCCCTTCCTTCCTTGTTATGGCCTTGATACTGTACGTGAATAGGAAACCTATTATTACCTCTGCAGTGCCTGTCTTATGGATTAATAGCAGAATTTAGCCTCCCTGCATGTTAACATGCACTACTCTCCTAGCAGTAATAAATTCACACAAAGGTACCAGCAGTTCACCAAAAACATTGAGTCCTGTGCTCTTTTGTTTCACCTCAGGTGCACTATGCCTGAGATTTCATATGAATGAGTCTGCTTGATGACTACTACATGAGAGAAGCCATATTACTGCTTTAATTACTTATAATGAAGGATCAGGGGATGGTGATGTCATCATTTTAAGACTGGCTATGTCTAAGTGCACTGCCAGGAAGAGGAAAGTTGAATGATGATTTATGTACCTTGGACAAAATTCAGGTAAAAACCACTTCCAAAATGTTAATTATTTGAGGTCATTTTCTATTACCTAGGATGTGTTCTTTAGAATTTTTTCCACGTTAATAGTGTTCAGCCTGGGCTGGTGTATACTTGCAAAACAGCAACTGGGGAGGGAAAAAAAAAAGCAGTGGGGGGAGGGAAAAGAAAGAGACAAAGGGTGTGATTTATCTATGTGCACTTTGCTATTTGTGACTAACAAAGAGATGGTTCACAAATGTCTCAGAATCAAAGCTGTGATCTGTCAGAACTGCTGAGCTGGGGAAACACTACCACTAAGTAAAAATAGACTGGTCAGCAGTTGCAGACTTATCTGTAAGCAGGTCATCCCATACTATCTGCACGTGCAGCAGGCAGACCATTTTGCTGGGTTAGGAGTAAGATAACTTTGTTGCTCTGTTATGTTTATCAATCAATGGTTTTAATTAGTTACATCATTGACTAATAAAAATCCTCCCTGATTAATTGATTTGTTTTTTAATCTGGCTTATACTTGCTTTATTACAAGGTGATTTTTCATTTGAACTAAATACTTTATTATCAAAGTGCAGAAGGTTTTTATCACTTCTGAGGGAGTGGAGGAGTAAAAGTGTGCAGGGGGGAAGGAATACTGACATCTGTCAGGAAAAAAGATATTAAAGGTACTACTGATCAGTGTTAGTGTGATAAAAATATTTGAAGGCTCTGTGAAATAGTTGTGAGGGTCCCCACATTTTTTGAAGTCTACTGCTATTTGCAAAAAATCAACCTTTTTTCAATAATGAGAGGGATTAGGTTTAATATTATGAATATTATAACACTTCTCCTATGCTTTGTGATAATGTTGATTACATAATCTGTAAATACTCTTATATTTACTAAACAATAACTCTAATGCTTATCTACAGTTTTCTTAACACTTCAACTCCAATACAGTTGTATGTATGTATATATATATATATATATATATATATACACACATCATAGAATCATAGACTATCCTGAATTGGAGTGAACCCACAAGGATCATCAAATCCAACTCTTAGCCCTGAACAGACCACCCCTTAGAGTCACACCATGTGCCATGAGGACAATGCCTGAGCATTGTCCAAATGCTCCTTGAACTCTTGAAAAGGCAAACTGTTATCATGGCTAGTTATGTGCATATGAATTTGCTCACCATAAACCTGAGGCAAGCTTTGATGTAATTAGAAGATCCCATCACAGTAAAAAAGTGGTGGCATTGACTTGGCTCATGAGATCTTAATCCACACATGTATGTCATTAGAGCTTGTGACAGTGTCTCTGGAGTGGCAAATACGCTGTATGTGTCACAGAAATGAGCTTGCAGATTGCCTGGAAACACTGGAAGAGCATCTTAAGTAAGCTGTTACACCAAGACTTCCAGGGGAAATGGACTGAGTTGTGTAGTAAGCGTTGGGTTGTAGGACTTTGGAATGCTAGGCTGGAAAGTACGAGCCTTGAATAAGAATCTAAGGAAAGCAATTTCTCCTGGCATATGGATCAGGATACAGTTTTATTTTTCTTCGTCTCAGTGGCTTTATACTGTTCTAGTATTGAATAACTTTATGTTCCAGTGTCTGTTATTGCCTATGTTGGCTGTTTCCCTTGACTGAGAAAATGTTCCTGCTTGCTCGTTTCTGTCTTGAGAAATGCATTTTATTAGACTAGTGACCCAGAGCAGGAACACAATTATGTGATTGAAGTTCTCCAAAGACTATTGTGGGTTCATCCACAGGCCTAGAAGTCTGACTAACACCTGCAGGATCAGAGTGACATTTCTGATTTTCAGCGGATGGATATTTAATAAGAAAACCTCAAACTGACTCAAGATGAAGCAGCCTGGTAACTGAATTTCAACCAGGTCTGGCAGTGGGTGTTTAGTGATGCCTGTACATTGCAGGGAATGAGCAATGTTCACAGCTAAGCTTACCTGGGGCTCCCTGCCAACTTCCAGCAAACAGGTAAAACTTTCCTTTGTCTCTTCCTGCCTGTTGGATACTGTGGTCCTGGTCTGTATGTACTGATTCGGAGTTCTGTTCCCAGCTAGTGACTCTGGGCAACTCACTTTAGATCACAGTCCACCTTTGGGGTCTCTAATAGCAAGTGTGTTTTTCACTGAGTTCCTTTTGAGATGAATAATAACAATAATGATAATGGAGAGCGTGTGGTTAATGTTCATGCAACACTAAGAGAAACAGACATGAGTTATTTTCATGAAAAACACTGTATTTGTATTACAGAAAGATGAATCATAAATTTATTTTGCACTGGAGCAACAAAAGCAAACTATGTTCTTCTAATACTTGTAATGAACTTTTTTTCTGGCATCTAGATAGAAAGTAGTTGAAGTGCTTTTGCTGCAGCAACTATGTAAATAAGAAATACTCCATGCCTGCTAAGGCACCGTAGCTCTGCTTTTTGGTACCTGATGGTTCAAATGCCTATTGTTAGCCATAGGTTCTTGAGCCAGTAGCTAATGAATTGCTTTCTGCAAATGGAGAGCATTGCCATCATTCTAATACATGTGCAATATTTCCAGCTAGGAGTCTTTGCTAAGCTTTAGATCACCCTTATGCAAAAGCAGTGAAGCAGATGATGTGCGAAAGGGAAAACTGTCACTGCCAGATCCTGTGTTTCAGAGCATGTCCACTCACACACTGGAGAGAGTGAGCAGCTGCCTTAGCCAACCTCTGAGCTAAACTGGCTGGTGACAAAATCGCTGGGTTTATTCACCGGAGCCCAGGGCAGCTGATGAAACCCTTCTACTACTAGCTGTGGAGTCAGTATTTTCACACTATGCAGGGGAAAAAACATTGATCAGGTGGCACATTCTATTTGGGAAAGAAATTTACTCTTTTGCCTTTGCCTTTAAACTCGGTCAAGAGTCCTGTCCCAAATGTTGCAAGCTCTAACACCTGGGACTGGCTTCAGACGCTGACTAAGGAGGTTGCAGGCTGAGCCGTATGTGAGCTGCTTGCTGATTTGTACTGGGTCATGGATGGCAGCAAAGCAACGTTCCCAGGTTCATTGCACAGCTTGGAGCAATAAGGCTGCTCCTGTGGGCTCTATCATCAGTGGTTCTGGGCCACTCTGCTGCTCTGCTCTGTGACTTGCAGCCGGTCTGTAGTGCCCAGTACCAAAGTCTAGAAACAATGTGGGCCTGGGACCCTCATTTCCTCAGGGAGCAGATCCTGGTGAGCCCTATACAGGTAAGACATCTCAAGTCAATCCTGACATTTCACTCAACATTTGTGCTGGAAAGGGGGTTGTTGAACAGGACATCGACAAGGACTGAGCTTGTCCTGCCCTGCGCGTGTCCTGCTGAAGAGCATTCACTGGTCCCTTGCAGTGATGCACGTCCTTAGTTCAGGTTCCTTCACTGTGCCTCATGCCAGCCCTTGTGGTTTTATGTCTGTATTATACAGTCTTCAGGGAAGCTCTCAAACACTGGTTTGCAAAAGGCTCATTAGCAGAAAGAGAAAATACACAGAGAAGATGCAGACAAGAAAATGTGTACCTCGAAGTTCAAGAAGGAAGTTGGAAGTACAAACAAAAAAAAGTTCAGAGGACAAATCTTTAGTGTGATCACATTACGGAGACATTTAGAATTCCGACTCATGTAGGATTGTGTAGTGACATTAAGTCACCCTGCTTAAGTTAAGTTCTGAGTCATTTTTATGAAGTCACTGCTGGTTTCTTACGGCAATAATCAATAAAAACTTCTTTTCAGTCTTATTTCAAGCATTTCCTGGAGGGAAAACTATTTTCAGGAGTTCTCTCTCATGGGTAATCACAGGAAATTTGAAAGGGATAGGTGTATTGCTGACACAGGTACAATGGCATTTCAGGATATATTTAAAAAGACTGGATTAGATTCACAATGACTGCACAGAGCAAAATAACCTTGTCTGAAAACATCCAGCAAAAATAGTTTGATTAGTATTGTAGAGCAAGGCTCCTAAGCTAACAGGCACAAATTTGGGATCTGTGGGACACATAGGTAAGGTTAAATCTTTGAAATCCAAAATGGAAGATGTTGAAGGCAGTAGATGCTTTAAAGTTAATTCTGGGTTGTGATTTGAGGTTTTTTGTTTAATAGCTTAGAAGAAGCTATTACTCTTAACTTCACGCTCTGATAATGTGGTTCCAGTTGGTTTGTGCTAGAGCCCCTTGTCATTCTCTGTCTATTTAAACTTCTTCAAGTCCCCAGTGGCTTGGAAATCAGTTCTGACAGAGCAGGCATTCTTGTTTCCAGCCTTCTACAGAACAAGATGTCAGCAGGTGACAACCAGTGTTTCCTTAATATAGTTAACAAGGTTCAAAGGACTTAATCTATGGTGCTTTCCTGTGAATGTCTTACTACTCTGACACTGTTTCCCACCAGCATCTTAGGCGGTGGGTATTGAGGACTGTCAGCTTAATGTCTAATGTTGTACTTCAGTGTGGAATGCCTAATTTCATGTCCTCTAATCTGTGGAATCTTGTTAAGAATTACTGTATTAGGCTTGCAAAATAAAGTAGATTCACCAAAGGCAGTACCCGCTTAGCTTCTTGAAAGACTCTATTGAGCCAGTCTCAGGTACTTTTAACCTGTGCTTTTCTCTTGTTTTCTGGCCAGTGGCATGGAAAGCTATGTATGCTTTGTTTCAGACAGGCAATTTTTTGTTTAATTTGATTTGACATTAAGCATCTTTTTCATGTAGACATACAGCAGCCTCTGAAAAAAGTGCATACAACACCTCTACAATAGACCCCAATAGAGCTGGGATTGTGGTCAGCAGAGTGTGGATAAAATTCCCTACAAAATAATATGTAAGTAGTAACTATTACACAGGGGGGACAAACCGTGTTATACAGGGAGTCCTTATCACTTTAGGCTGTTTCTGTGATACCCCCACAAGCTGTGGGGGCTCCTTCAGGAGACCCAGCCTGCCAGTGTGGCTGAGGACTGCACTGGCTGCACAAGTCAACATCTTGTATGCACACATCCCTTCAACTCTCTGCTCTAGGACTTTAATTCTTACAGTCTCCATGATCATTAGTTAGAGGCATTGCAGCTTTTTAAAATATCAGACATCCCTTTCATTCAGAGATGCCTTATGCAAAGCGTGTGGAATCGGTATAAAAAACTTAAGACAAAACCACCTTCCCCCATGGGAGCACTTCCTCAGTACATGTTGATGAAATATGTCAAGACTCTCTAAATTGACTTCTTAGGTTCACTGCACAGTTTCTCTTTCAATCACAATCTTTTGTCCTGTCTGTGCCTTAGTTGTATATATTTTGTTACTCCTTCGATGGCTGATTTATTGGTGGAGAGACCAGCTGTGCCTAGTTTACATGAGCTGTGATATAGGAGGGCTGAAAAGGTCTGGCCTAACTTAGAAACACTGGAGATGTAAAAATGATGATTGCAGGTTGATAGAGCATTGATTTACCTGATTTCTGTTTACCTGGATCAGTCAAACCAGTTTCTCCCAGGTGTTAACTGACCAGTATTTCAGTGTAGAAAGTGTAATGGAAAAAAAAGCCATTTCAGGTTGTATCTCGCGAATTTTGTTTGTCAGAATCTATGGGACAAATAGCAAATATTTCAAAGTTTTCTCTTCCAATTATTGAGTGGCGAGCCTGCTCCACAACTACTGCCCTGCATCAAACACCACTTTGTGTGGCCTCGCTTGTATTCACTGAGCTCTTAGTTTTAGTTAAATGCTACTGTGTCTGCTAACAAAACTGAAACAGCTGTGCTGAACTGCTCTGAGTTGCCATGAGTTAGAAACAAGAAGCTGTTTCCTTCGTATATGCTGCTTCAGAGAAATTCCAAGGGAGACAAATTTTTCTGAGCTAAAATACAGGATGCTCCACAGCCCAAACAAATAGAAATAGACTCTGAGTAGCTGAACGGACCATGATAACTTAAAAGAAAAACTGCCTAACCGTTGATAATAGGAGACATACATGACTGTCAGCTCATCTCGTAATATGCATAAATTAAAAATATGCTGGTAACCTACTTTTGGTTATCTGCTTTAGGCACTTAAAGTTTCTCTTGTCTTTCTCCCCTGGGCTCTGATTCCTGCTCTTTAAGTTCATGGAAGTCAAGGCACAAAGGAATAGTAGAATGAACTTCTAAGGGTTTATATTAGTACTATGCATGTGTGTAAAGGTAGGCATAATTTCACTAAACAGAAATCTATCTTTCCTTCTATCTGAAAAAGAGAAAAATAAATATGAAACTGTCCTCAGTGATTTGATTTGCAACACCAAGACAAAAAAAATCCATTACTTTTATAATCTTTTAAATACACGTTTTATACAGGTAGAGTTCAATTTACTGTTATCTCATGCTGTCCTTGCTGTTTTTACTAGAAAAAGTGCAGTCAGAGCCTTGTGCTACAAAATAGGTGACTGGACAGAGGCCCCGTCTCTTCTCCTCAAATAAACCTTATGTAATATTTCGCACTTTCATATAGGTAAGTGTATCTTTTAGAAAAGAAACCGTGTCACTGTATACTTTGGACAGCTCTCATGGCCTGGCATTTTGAACAGGGACCTAAGGGAAGAGAGGGTTGTTCCCATTTCCTTGAAAAATCAATCCACATCTGCCTGTGTGTTAAGCCTCTAAAGGAACCTGCACCCTCTGCACTTTCTGAAGACTTTCTGCTACAACTCCAGAGCGGTCTGTTTGACCATAATGTGCTCTCCGCTGTACAGAGCCTTAGGGCCATGCAGGATATTAGAGGGTCAGGGACCTCGTGCTACAGGGTGAATACCTACCGGGCTGGCCAAGACCTAGCAGCCTTCATTTTGCTTTTTGTTTGCCATGATGATTTTGAGAACTTTCTAGACCTTTTAAAATTATGACCAAATTCCAAAGTTAAAGAACAGATATGGCATTTTTTTGGCTGTGTTATTCTTGTTTTGGGGTTTGTTTTTAGTTTTGTGGGTTTTTTTAGGAAAAACAGGTTGTACTAGTATGCTTGGCATTTTGGTCATGGCTACCTACATTAACTAGTACAACAGACTACTTTCCTTTTAAATAGTTGTTTTCGGCCATTTAAAATTTTGTGGTTACTTATGCAGCACTCAGTGTGGCTCCATGTGGTATAATTCTGAAATCTTAATTTAAAAAAGTTTTTGGAAATTACATATTGGAAAAATCTACATTAAAGAACAGTATTATAGTATTAGGCACTCAAAGCAGGATATTTTTTATTGTTATTATTTTTTATCATTTTATTATTATTGCTATTATGTTTTATCATTTTATTATTATTATGTTTTATCAAAACAGGATATACATTAGGCACTCAAAACCTTTCGATCTGAATTCACCCCCTTTGTTCAGAGTATTTGTACATGTAATTGTATATTTTTGCATTTTCAGGACTCTGGGCTTACTCAATGCACAGGAAAAACACAGAGGAGTCCTTTGTGAGTCTCAGTTATGTTATTTTGAGGTTACATCTTTGGGTTGAATCCTGGGAATTTACAAGTTCCAGCACTAGTTCTGACACTCATTTCTATCTGTTCCTGAATGAGATCTGTAAGGCGTATCAGTGAGCAAATAAAAAATGCATGGGGCAATCTTAGTCCTCACATTTCCTCACAGGCAGGCTCTTGATTTCATTTTTAATGTAATGCTCTTTAAATGTAGAGACTGTGTGCATGTGTAATAGAAAAACACATCCTGTTAGATCGATAGAATACAGGGGCAAACGTGCCTCCATAAACCATGGTGCAAATGAAGATGTGTGACCTGACTATCTGAGTGCTCTCTTTTATGGCCATGATACCATATATTTAAAGATACAGTTTAGTGTGAATCCAGATCTCTTGAATTGGCCTAGGATCATATTTCCTGGTTTTTAGTGATTACAGTTTAGTAACATACGGTGCTGAAAGTAAATCAGATTATGTAGCTCATTTAACCCAATACAGGTTAACTTAGAGGTGAAGTCCCTTATAAGTCCTGATTCTGATATTTTTATACTAATTCCTATAACGACAAAATTAATTGTTATTCCATTGAATGTGATCTTCTCTTCATTAACTTTGGTGTGCCTTCTGCTTATATTCATAACTGAATAATGATGGTGGTTTTGTCAGCTCTTCCCTGACAGAATTTGACCTGATGGTTTCGGAGACTGAAAACTATCAGGTCACCATTTCCCCTGATGGCACTGGGGCTGACCCAGAAACATTAGTTATAGTGTCCCTATTCCAAACCTGTGAAAGTTAAAACAACCGAGGCCCTGTCAGTGTCACTATGGCAGGTGCTGAACCTTGCTGCGGGTGGCAGCAAGAGTAGCACGGCTGGGAAGTCTCTCTCGGCTCCCTCATGCAAAGCTGGCTGTGCCTCTTCTAAGGTGCTCTGAGGCAAAGTTAGACCAGACAAGATTGCAGAGCTTAGCTGTTGAACTTAAAGCATACGAGTTTTGATACTGCTCAGGAAGATACACATTTGTCAGCCCAGTTTAACTGCTTTTCATACTGAAACCCAAATATTTATATAATTTCGGTTAGTTTCTCTACCTTATTAGATATTTTTAAAATTATGATATTTGAAACTTCTTACATTTGTTTTTTAGGTCTGAAAACTCTAGAGTATAGTGTGGTTATGCGTTCAAGTTCTCTGCAGCCAAGTGTATTAAGGAATAAAAAAATTAAATGAAAGCTCAGCTTCACAAATATTTACTGGTCACTTAGGATGTATCACAGCTTTATCTGGCTTTTACTATTTTTAATTAAGTTGGCAATGGAGTATTTTTCAGGGTCATCTACAAACTTCAGAAATAGTTGTGGTGGGTAAATCTGACTGTACCTTGGACAGAATCACTCTCCAACACATTCACCTCCCCTAGGTCACTGTAGGGGTACTGCAGCTGGCAGTGAGCAGGAAGCTTGCCTTGGTCATAACCCAGGCTGTAAGCTCTTTATGAACTTTAGGAACATGTAGGGAATTGAGGTTACACATCTCTCATGTGTTACATTTGACACCAAATTCTAAGAAACTAGGATGAAAATAATCTTTTTATTGTTATGATCATAGTAGTGTATTATCTGCTGGAAATGGACCTGGAGAAGAGTCAACAAAGGATGTTTTCTATTTTGTTAGCTGGTTTTAATTTATCAGCTGCCAGTTTCAATGTATTTCTCTAACTAGTTGTTGGAAAAATATCTACCCCCTACCATTCAAATTCTGATGGGGAACGTGTGAATGTCCTTGTGCGTGTTCATAACATTTCCAGGCAGATCCAAAATGTTTGTTTAAAAGCTAGAAAAATCCAGTCTTCAAAGTTCAGAAGAACTTTACTGCTCATACTGATGCGATGAGATTTATCATGCCAATATTTGTTAATACCTCGGGAAAATTAATGCCTCTTGAATAATGGGATAAATGTTGAGCCTCAATGCCAAGGTGCCTGTGGGTTACAACTGTTGGGTTTATGTTATAGTACGGTTCCAGGCAAAAGGGATTGCCTCTGCGAATGAGATAATCATGAGTCATCAGCCCTGTTGCTGTCCCTGATACTAGCTGGGGATATTCCTGCGGCGGTGGAATGCCAGCCCCCGGCACAGCTCTGCTGGATGCCCTGTTACAGGCACACCAGGGTTGCGGGCTCTCTCGCAGGAGGCAGTGCTCATCATCACAGCAAGAGGTTTACATCCTCAGTCACTCACACTCCTGTAATCCTGCTGGCCCACAAGAGTACAGAAAATGTAACCGGATATCCCTGAGTTTTGGAACTCACATTATTGAAAGTACAACAGTTGAGTGCCAGTGTGTATCACAGTGACCCTCACTCCAGACACCTTTTTCTGACATAACAGGTACATCCATAGCACTCCCGAGGCGATCCTTAGAACAATGATATGAAAACAGAGCTTTTATTTTCTGTCAGATTAGAGGGTTACTGTAACAAGACAGATGCAAGATGAGATTCTGAGAAGAATCAAAACAAGAAAACACCCGTTGTTTGCAAATATTGGGAGGACTTGTTTACTCTTTGCATGGAAATGCTCCAGCATAATCATCCTGTGCTTCATGGAAACCTGCAGCAATAAAGGCAAGCAGGAGAAAATTTCAGATAAATCAGTGGTTAGAGACCTGTTTTGGTACTGACTTCTGATGGCACCAGATGTTGAGGCTGTTATTTATGATTTCATGATGGTTTTGATAGATAAGTTTATGCTTTCAGTGAAACAATGTGATGGTCAGGAATCAGGCAGTTTTTGTGGATTAATGTATTTTCAAAAAGGCTCTCTATTACATTTACAGTGACACAAACTACTGTTGTTGGAGGAACTTAGAATTTTATTGCCAAGAAGCAGCAGCGAGGTCAGATGAGGGCAGTCCTGGTGCAACCAGCTCCCAGGAGGGATAGCTTTGTCAGGGCACCAAAGGACATTGGTTGTTCTGGACATGGTCCTGGCCCAGGCTCATGGTCTGTTCTGCTTTCCATCACACAGCATCTTCAGTTATGCTAGTCCCTTGTCACTGTTTTCACAAGAATCCTGGTTTTGCCTTAAAATCTATTACTGGACAATCCTGAGCTCTTGCTTAAACTTCTTGTTATCAGGACAGTCATGCAGCACTTTCTCCACAAGAATGATTTATTGCCTCCTGACTAGAAAGAAATAGCTTCTTGGCTCCCTTCTCTAAGTGCCAAGATGGAGACATCTCCTAGCACAGGTTTGCTGCTTCTTCATGGAAGTCAGTGTTTCTGACCAATTCATAGCACTTTTGGATGACTATTTGGGGAAAACACACTGCTTTTAGCTATTTCAGGGCTCTCAAGTGGACAAAAATTAAATAGATAATGTGGATACTGTGCAGTTTATATGTTAGCTGCATGTAACAAGTAGAGAAGAAAGAAATTGACAGAACCATAGGAAAATAAAGCCCATGGATTGTGGAAAAGCATGTATATAAGAACTTTAATTAAGTACGACATGCAGATAAATTCTTTGTTACTGTCAGGATCCAAATTTGATCTGTCCTTTTACTATTAGATCTACCTCAGGAAGAATATCTGTTCAGTGCCACACTAGTTGTAACTGTATGGAAGACTTGACAGTTTGATCACAAAGTAGTGGTGAGTGTTAATAACCACTTTTTGTAATTTTAAACTAGTTTTTTTCTACATGATCAACAGCAGTGCCTCAGACTGAGTTTCTACAGTAACCAACCTCATAGCATTGGGGAAAAAAAGTATTTAGGTCCTGAACTGATCAAGAATTGGATTTTAAACAAAATATTCTAGGAGAAAATTTGCCTGAAAATATTTCAGCGTTTGTGCATGAATGTTTGGGAAACATGGAAAGGTGGAACAGTCCTCAAGTGTCCTGCCCTGATGCTAAATGAACATGACCTAAGACTTCTGATGAAACCAAGAAACAGTTATCAATTAGCATCAGTTTCAGGAAGCATTATTGTATCAAGACATCTCAGGGTGCCTTTATAAAAGAAAAACCTACAATAATTTAATAACTCAGCCTGCTGTGCCAAATAAATGAGTCAAAGCAGGGAGAAAAAAAAACAGAAGGAGTATGAGCCATAGTTTCACAATTGCACTAGCCTGCAGGAAAGTGTCGATTTACTTCCAAGTTATTTCTGCTAGGAGAGTGATGGGAGATGTCACTGTAAAGCTTGAGCTTGTCTGGGAAATTAAGGACACCTTGCTTTTTCATTCCCCGTTTACAAGCACTGATTTTCATTCAGTTTTCAAAAGGCCTTCAGACAAAGAAACAGAGTGAATGACGTGAATGGATATTTTATGCATAGTGGAGCAGAAGTTAGCTGTTGGAAGGAGATGGTTGCTATAGGCTTGTATTCCTCATGTAAACTCAAGGGCAGATGGTTCACAGCCTGTGTTGGGCCTCTTTAGGGATGTAGAAACCAGGCTGGGCAGGAAGGGTTTAAGTTTTTTCTCCTGAAGTTTGAATTTCAAGTGGAAAATTTTAAATGCCTCCATTTTGATAGGGTTTTGCAGGGTTTGAGAGATGCTGCAGTTAGGTTATTTTTGTTTTCCATATGGTAGGCTATGTCTCCTCACTATACCATTGCTTTTCCATGTTGACCATAAAGGAGAACAGCTCCAGGAAGAATGGTGACTACATTAACATGACAGAGGTGATCACAGGAGCTGGAACACAGAAGACACCCATATTTAGTCCAGTTCTCATCCAAGTTGGCCAGTTTTTTCCAGGTGTGCTGTGTGTAAGCTACAATCCTCTGAAACCACATAAAACTGCTTAGCTTAAAAGCCTGGAAATCAAATGAAAAAATTATTCTGGTGACCTTACTTCTGTTCCTTGTATGACGAACATGATGGCATCTAAAACCAGTTTTAGTGTGCTGGAGCAGAGCCTGAAGCTGGCAGAAGAGTACAGCTTTGGCTTCAGTTGCTGAGATGCCAGAAGAGATTGTAAGTCCTTGAAATTCTTCCAAGAAGTCACTTTGTCCTGGATGAAAACTGGCATTTATCAGTGCAGATGATAGTGGTGTATTTTAGATGGCATCAATATTGATTTGTATACTGCACGAGCTTTTAAATATGATTTAAGATAAAGCTTAGCTTAACGTAAGACATTTCTCCACAAAGCATTGATTTAATGTTAATTTTTTATGTGTTGCTTTCTTTGCTATAGACTTCCCCTTGGTTTATGGGGAGTTCCCAAGTATGCTTCTCAGTTCCCTCTTTCAGGCACTTGCAAAAGCCCCACAAACACTTGACACGTGAGTAAGTATTCAAGAGTTTAACTTACACCATCTGACAGGCAGCTTTAAAAACAATTAATTAATGGTGGTGATTAGTGTTCATCTCAAATTCACTATTACCTTTCCAGATGCTGGAACTTGGCTTATTGTTTTCCCAAGCCTTATGAAGACCATGGCAAGAAGATCTAACCTGATGAAGATCTAACAGAAAAGTTAAAATAGGTTAGTTCTTTTACCATTTCTATAGGGTAATTTCTTGTACTTTGCCTCTTAAAGTGCTGCGTATTGTAAGCAGAGTTCTTACTAGTCTAGAGTAAGCTCTATTTGGCTTCTATTTAAATAATTTATAGCAATTCTTGCTAGGTGCAATAGCACTGAGTATCAATCTTCTCTGTGTGTCTACTTGACCTTGCTTGGGCGTTTCAGAGTGTGAAGGCTGGGGAAGACGAACGCTGTAGCTGCTGATCTGTGTCTGAATCCTGACGACCAGATCTCTGGAGCAGCGCGGCTGTGTGGAAGCAGCATCAGCTTTCGGGAGAGGAGTAGAAAACGTTTTCCCGGCAGGTTGAAGATGCCCTGACAGGAGAGGGGCAGGGTTTGTTTCAGCCGGGAGTCGCTG
>VZRQ01008852.1:385582-477538 GCA_013397975.1 Machaerirhynchus nigripectus | reverse complement strand
GTCCCATCGCGGCCCGCTGCCGCCGGCCGGGGCTATGGGCCAGCCCGACTGAGATCCCGCGGACCGTCCGGCAGCCCGGCCAGTGCTCCCCGGAGCGCCGAGGCGGGGCCGCAGCAGCGCGGGGAAGATGCGCTCGCCGGCGCGGACAGCCGGGTTCCTCCTGCTCTGCGGGGGTAAGTACCGCCGAGCCCGGCCCCCCGGGAACTTCGCGGAGCTCAGGTGATGGGTGCCACCAGCGGCTCGGTCCGGCTCCGAAAATCTTGCCACAAATACAGACAAGATATGAATGATCCTAATACGTTTTCTTATTATTTTAAAAGCTAAGTTAGAACAGATGTGAGTTTGTTTTTCTCTAAATTTATGATGTGAAAGGGAAAATATTAAAGTACATTCCCATTTTAAGTTTTTAAAACATGATTTCTTCTCTGTTATGCCCCTTCCAGAGCTTTTTGTATCATCAGATAAAATGCGTTTTGGATTGGTAAATGAAAATGACCAGAATATGAAAAGTGACTGGATTGTAACTTAGATGATGCTATCCACAGATGTCAAGTTTCTAAAGCAAACAGAAAATCCATTATATCTCCTTTTCTTCCATATGGCGTTGTTTGCTGATGGATTTCTGACGTTTACATGAATAAATCAAAGTTGTATGCTAGAGAATGCGTACAACCTTGCACACCAAAAATGCATTTATGTTAAAAAGCAAAGCCCAAACCAGCCCAGTAGTTCACTAGTTGGTCTAACACTGAGTAGAGTGCAATATTAATTCTGCCCTTGTGATTCCCCATAGGAGTGTGACTTGGTCCTTCTTGTTATTATTTCAGATTAACTGTATTAATTCACACAGTTTTAAACTACTTTCTGTACTTGCAGAGATTATAAAGCTCCTGTTTAATTTTTAAAGTTTTTCTTTAGTATGCTAAAATACTTTAAGTTGCTCTTATTTTTTCTCTTCTTAATATATTATTGTTAAGGCCTGATCTTTGTAACATCTCACTGGTAGTGAAATCTAGGATATATGGGGATAAAACGTGTAGGATATACTGCATCTAAACACTTAGTAAAAAAAATAAAGTGGGTTGTATCCCAAGACATTTCACTGTCAAGAAGAATTAGCCATACTTGTATTGCTAATGGATGATCTATCATGCCTACTTTGCTTTTATCTTTGGCAAATCCATTTTCTTTAATGTTTTTGGCAGAATTAGGAGAAATGTAATTTACGTAAGTTCTTCAGCTTGAGGGGTATGTTTTCATTAGCCAAAATGATTCACGTGCATTTGCTTGAAGATGATTTTCAGTGATTTCAGTTTAAGCTGGACAGATGAGCTTACTTCGATTCGTGCTGTGATACCCCAGACTATTGCACATCCTGAACTAGCTGGTGTTAGGAACTCCGGAGCTGCTTTCTCATAGGGCTTTTTTTTTCCTGCATCATTTCCCTTTCAGTTGGAGTTTCATTTTACTTTTAATTGTACAACTTGACATGAATTTCATTCTGAAACTGTCAAATGGGAAAGGTGTTCTCTCCACTCAAGATAGATATCTAAACCTACGTATCAGACCTCAGCAGCTGGAAATAGTTTCAACGACTTTTTATTATTAAATGTAGCCACAAATCATTAACTTTTGGATCTGCCCATAGTTTGGAGGAATATTATAGAAGCTAATTTATTTGAGTAGGGTAGGCTGCCAAGTAGACTTTTTTGTATCCTACTTGCTTATACTTATAATTGCAGATATTTTGCTTATGCTCTCAGCTTTGAATGCCAAGGCTTAATACTTGATTCCCTTTAGTTTCTACTAAAACTATGGGGAAGAAAAGTTGTATACATTTATGCCCGCACTTTAGGGTAATTGTATTCATAGCTATTTCAAGAAGTCCAGCGTATTAGCAATGTTCTGTGGGTGTCTGTTGGTGGAGAAGCACTGTTTTGCATTATTTAGATGTGTGACGCTAATTTGCTTTTATGTAATAAAAACTGAGATTACAGCAGAGGTAAGATGAGGTGTTATGTTTTGGAGGTACTTGCAAAATCCCTACATGCGTAGAGTTCTAGTTTAGAAACACAGCTGTCTTAGGAGTGAGGATGCATTCCCTTCTCGGGGAACAGAGTGAAACTTCAGTGGGCCCATCCTAGGGGAAAGCCAGCTATTCTTCAGTGGTAACTGTCACGCTCTTGTCAGGTGTTGTGCAGGAATCTCTCTCACCTGGGCAAGACCTCATCATAGAGGATTCCCACCCGAAGTTAACCTGCAGTGATACCCAATTGCTGTTGGTACATCTTTGGTTTATCTAAATGGGAGGTTTTGGAAAGCTTAAAACTACCCTAGTTGGTAAAACACGTGCTCACAACAAACCCAAAGGCATTTTACTGAGTGAGCTGGCGTAGTCAATCTGGTGAGCGTGCTGTTAGTTGAAAGGATTGGATTTGGTTATTTTGTATTGGTGGGCTTCAAAAAGCACGCTGGACCATTTGTTCTGAAGCAGAAAGGTACAGCCTTGGTGCTTCTGCACCATAGGCAACGCTTGAGTCTCCTGCAGGCACTGTTCTTAACATACAGTAGCCTGGAAATAGCAAAAATGAAAGGAATGTTTCTTCCCAAATTAAGGCTTCTGTCTCTTTTAACAATTAAAAGAAATGCAGAGTTTTATTATGGAGTGTGTACATGTCTTTTTCAAAAGTTTTACATCTTGTCAGTTGCTTCAGGGTGTTTACTTGCACATCATGCTGCCTGGCTGTTTGGTGCTGGAGTTTTGATTCATTTCTGAAAGCTCACTGATACCAGAGGAGGACCTTGTTCAGTTAAATGTAGAAAAGAGTGCCTGTGGGAAAGACTTGGTAGGATTGTCTTGTCTGGAAAGTAATTTTTGTTATTAAAGGGAATGCTTTTGAAGAGATAATTTCTTTTCAGTGAATAAAACAAAGTTTGTAAGCATTACACTATGCATATTTTGTAAAATTGGAAGAGAAATGTTCTCATGGAAATAATACGGATCCTACTTCAACAATGTGCTCTTGAATGCAGATTATTCAAACTTTTTTCTATTTTATTGACTGTAATATAAAACTCCTGATAAATGTACTAGTTCTGATATTCATTTATGGACTGTTTAGAATCGATTCTTACAGTACATTTCCATGCTGCTAGGATTGTTGCAGCAGTATTTTGACTGGTTACAGTTTACAGCAAGTCCAGGCTTAACTCATGCATCCATATTAAGGACAGGCCAACTTCAGAAACCAACTGCAAATGTTGACATTCTTCTTCCCCAAGTGTGGATATTTCACATAATATTTGTATTTCATGATAGAAAATAGGTGCTTTCTCCAGGAAAAGAACACTTACGTGCTTCTGCCAAATCAAAGATCTCCTGTGCACTCATACCTTCAGATCAAACCAGTGCTGATCAGACCAAAAGGTGGAGCACAGAACATTGACTTGAGTCAGGAACTGAGCTAAGACAGTCATAAATTGTGTGCCTTTTTTTTTTAACTGTGATCTGGTCAGGCAATATATGTGGTCAGACAATATATAATCTGGATTTTACATTGTAAAGTAAAAATTCTTTTGTTTTATTATAACCCTGACTGTGGGCAAAGGGTGAAGGGGTGAAGGTAATCTGTGGAGGAACATGAGAGGCACTTATGTGCCTTTATTGGGGTCTTCTTTGGGGTCACAGATCTTATGTGTCTTCATTGGGGAGGATCAAACAGTTACATGGGAATATCAAACTTTGCTGCTCTTTTTGGCAGGAAAAAGAGTATTAATCACAACTCTTTGGTTTCTTCCTGTTCTGTTATTTTCCTCTGCCCAGAGGTGCATCATCTTACCTTCTGGCTCTTCCCCAGGCACCTCGCAGCCCACTGTGGCTTGTCCCCTCTCAGGTCACCTGCTGTGGCTTGCATTGGACCATGAAACTGCTGCTTCACTCGCACAGCACTCACTGGAGTTCATCCCAATGCTCCCGTGAGCTACCAGGGAAGGTGCCAGGGCCCTCTGTGGCTTTCCAGGCTTCATGTCTCCCTCATTTTATTCCCATTCTCGGGTCCTTCACCTTCCAGTTTCTTCACAAATGAAATTTTGCAGTGAAGTTCACCTCCTGCAGCATTCTCCATTTCATAGAAAGTAATTTACTGTGTTGGGGGTTTTTTAATTTATGCTAATAGAATCCATATTTGTGTTATATTTAGTTCCCTATACTTCTCATTGTTATGTGCCGCCTTCTCAGGGTGTCAGTCAGGGCAGTATGTGCTACTGGCTTGATTATTTCTGCCAGTCAGTTAGTTGTAGTCTTGGTCTTTGGCTTCATTCAAGGGTTTTGTTACTATTACAGAGACCATATAAAGGAAATGAATATGAAGATAACAAAAAGCCAGCATTTTAATGCTTAAAGCTCATTTGTTACTCTTTGATTAACAGACAAGATTTCTCGTAGCATTAGCATCAGCAGTCAGTCTGTACAACAGTGTGGGTTCAGCACCTGAATGCAAGATGCATATTCAGTAGCATGCCCACCATCAGTTATCCCTCTGTATGTCATGTCATAGTCTCAACTATGTGTGTGTGTATATATATATATATATATGATTTTTTTTTTTAACTGAAATGACAGACAGTGCTGGTGAAAACACATGTATTTTGTTAATTTTCATTTCTTCCCTTTTCCCCCAATTTGGCCCCTGGCAGGCGGGAAAGGATTTGTTCACTTGTTGCTGTGTTTTCATGCTTGGCTTGGCACTGCTGGTCCCGCTCCTCCAGGCTGCTTTCTCTCCCATAAAGCAAACTAGCAAACACAAATATGCCATGGGTTGGAAAAAAATCCATACTGTAGAAGCTTGGTGTTTTCTGGAGAGCCTTGTTGTGTAAAGGTCGTTTAGTGCCTGTCTGTGGCGAGGAGAGGGTTTGCTTTGTTCAGACATTGGCATCCTTCAGCTTTCCGGCAGAGGCGCAAGTGCTGCCAGCTGGTGATGGACTGCAATTGTCTCTTCGTTTTGAAATGTAAAAAATTTCCTGACAGTGCCATTGGGTGTGGGTGTTTGTATCAGGAACATTGCAAAACTTACCTGAACACAGGTGCTGGTTCCCTATGGGAGCAGGGTGGACGTTAAGAGCATCCTCTTCCAGGATTGAGGCGCGTTCATTCTGCGGTCTGTTCTTAGCCCTTACTTTCTAGTTTTGTTTCGTTTGGCACAAGCAAAGCTTAAAAATTCACAAAAATGTTCTAAAGAAACTTTGGAATTGTTTATTCTCCAGATGATTTTTTTTTTTTTTTGGTAACTGTCTAACATTTTGGAAAGCAAGCAACTGAAGCGTTGCAATGATAAATTCAGCAATTACTGAGGGAGAAGGATAGATTTGAGGTTTGCATATTAGTTTGGTTAGATCAGGATTCAAATTTAGTTAACAGCTGTGCTGCACATTTGCTCGTTGTCTCACACTCTCTTTCTTAGTTTTCTGTGAAGTACCACCATCATTTCCTTTATCCCTAGGATATCATGTGCATTGTTGATTGACTACCACAGTTCCAAACTGGCGTATGCTGGAGCCGATGCAAAGCAGGGAAAACACAATGGGAAACCTTACAGAATGTCTAGAGTGATAATGCATCAATGAAAAACAGCATCGGAGAAGCTGTAGAATGAAATCTATTCAAAGGCTTTATTTTTACAATGTGATTTTTTATTTTATCGGTGAGATATACTGAGATATTCCACAATGTTTTGGCAAAGTCATTATGAGCCTTTTGACAAGTTTTCATGTAGATATATTGCTAGTTACCAAGGTTATTAAGAGAGTTTTTGTTAATAAAATAGTAAGTCAACTGAGGTGTGAATAACCAGATGGATTTTGCTCCTTTGGGAGCTCAGGGATTTTTAAAAATTTATCTAAAGTGATCTCTTTTTTCCTAAACAAGGAGAACACAAAACTGGTTTTCTTAAAGATTACTTCATAAAAATAGCTAAAGAGTTTCAGATTTCTGGATCTTGAAATGAGACCATAAACGTACTAGGAACATTTTAACCTAAGAGATGCTCTGTAAATCTGCTGAAACGAAGATGATCATCAGCGCTTTAGAGCCTAAGGGAAAATTACAGTGATTGCAGTCAAAAAAGGGAATTGGAAACTTTGCTGGGGTAATAGTGCCAGAAATGTTGTTTGACTGAATTACTTTAGAAATTTGGCTGATTGTAAATCAGGTGCTTGTAAAAACAAAATGGATATATTACTCCTAATGGCTGTCTAATGGCTTTTCAGTGTATGCATTTAGAAAACTAATTAAACAATATATTTAACTGATATAACAAAGTTGCTTGTGTTGCTGTAATGGGTGGTTGGTTTTTGGTTTTTTTTTTAGTGTCCATTATGGCTTTTTTCTAAGTGAGACAAATTTCAATCTCAGATAATAAAATTAAATCTAGCTTTTTCTCCTAATTCAGGGTCACCAAATTTTCTGATATGGACAATTCCATTATCTGTTCTTTTCACTTGTGAAATGGAAAAACTCATATTGACATGAGTAGACCAGAATTTCATATATCTCTGAGGCCCCTTAAAGACTAGTTTTGCCACTGAATTAGAGCAGGCATCCAGTAGTCCTGTCAGTGCCATTCTAAAGGTGTCTTGGAGATGAGACTTAACTCTCACAATGGCTTAAAGACACAAGTAATGGTTCCTCTGGATTTGGGAAGAGTAGAAGCATAATTGTGGATGGTTTTTTACCATTCCTACTGAAAGAGCAGATACTTTCAGTTTGGTGCCTAACGAGGATGATGTAGAGCGGCTTCCTCTGACTGCCTTTAGAGGTGATTCTTCTACACTGGTTGGCTTCTGGAGTTTTCTTGTCTTTGTTGATGAGGTGCCCTTCCATACCTATTATCTTAAAGAAGACACTGAGAAGTATTTCTGTGCAAAGAGAAGGATGTAAAAAATACCAGTGGTTCACAAGATCTTGGTGAGAATGGATTTGATTCTCTAGGTTCTCTTTCCACCCCCTGCCACTGTGTTGCTTAAAAATTACCTCTCATGTTAAAAGTAGCTCTGTGTGTTGCTGCTGTGCATTTGGGAAGAAGGTACTGACTGCCAGTGTTCCTGATGTTTGGTCAAGAAGGGGAGTAATAATTTGGATTAATGCAAATAAAATGTAACATAAAGTCAAAGAAAACCTATTGTTTACTGAAATTTAGCCCATAACAGTCTATGACTTTAAAAAGCTGATTAAAAAAATAGATTAATTATGTCTATTTGGATGGGAATACCCAGTATAGAATGATTAATACATATGTTTATGGTAGTCAGTCATCTCAGAAGACCAGAGGGTTTGAAAGGTATATGTACTCTAAGGCAGCAATCAAGCTTTCTTTTACACAGAATAAAAGCAGACACTAGGAAATTATATGAACGCATTTATATTGCCAGATTGTGGTGTGCAAGACTGTAAGTGGAAAGTGTGCTGTTCATGAAATCTAAATAACAGCAAGGGGAAAGGAAAGAATCCAAAGAACTCTCATCAAGAAAAGGCTTAAAGTTTTGATTTTACTAGGAAAAGAAGTCTGTTTTCCAGGGGGAAAAAAATCAAAAATTAAAACTGGGAGTAGTGGAATAAGAGTTGATTTGGGTGGAGGGCATTGGCTGAATTTGTACTGTGATGACTGGGAAGTTCTGACTGGACCTTTGGAGACAGTATCCAATCCTGATTATTAACAAAAACAAAGTGCTGCTTTGGCACCTGCAGTGAGAAGTCATAATTTTGTAAAGCACTTGAGTGGAGCCTTCTCACATCTCTGAAGTACTTGGGCACGTGCTTAGTTTAGTCCCATATCAGCAAAGCATTTTAGACTGGGACTGCTGCCCATATGAATGCCCCATAAAGAATTGCACAGCAGTTCCCAAACTTAAAACTCTCTGGCAGTACATTCAGGTGCCAGATTTCTCTTTGCTCCCATGTGATGTCAAGTTCCCCTTTCCTGGTGTGTGCTGTCCAACAACTGAAATGGCTGCAAGGTGCAGGATTTCCTGTTGTGGGACCAACACGATACAAGTCAAAATAATGTCTCAGATTCTTTTACTGCGTGGAGAATACAAAGATTCATCTAGTTTGGAAGCTGCTGCGCGTGTTACTGCTCGGGCATGTAGCTGAGGTTGGCTTGCACAGAGCTCTGTATTGCCTTAGTTTGCAATATCAAGGCTAGGTTGTTTAGAGCTGGTTCGGATGTCTTTGTCCTCCCTTATCACCTGAGGTTTAAGTACAATGATCCTGACCACTTACTCACTGTGACTAAGATACATATCTGAGATACTGTTCACTGACAGCATGAACAAAGTTCTCTGTGTGTGTATATATGAGAGAGTGATTTATTTGACTGGATAGTTTTAATGAGTAGCCTTAGTAGTCTCAGTAGTCAGCTTTAGTAGTCTGACTTGCCTCAGACTCGGGGAGATGCCCTCGCACCTTTCTGTAAGACCGCTGTTTCCCTGGGCAGTAGGTGTTGGGCAGCGGTTTCTGGTGCTGCCTTAGCTCCCTTGTGCTACCTTCGAAATGTGAGTTAGGTATTAGATGCCCCATTTGTATTTTGACAGTCACGGTGTCTTTGGAGAGAAATACAGAAACAAATACAAAAAAAAAATTATGATTGTCTTTTACTGCTTTACAGCAGTTCTGGGTAGAGCTTTCCATAGTCGAGCTTGTGGATGCCAATGAAGTAAAAAGGACTGAGGAAGATGATCTGTGTAAAATGGCTCATCCCAATTGCAATTATGAAACAAAAAAAGCAATGGGAGTGTTTAGATTTTGGGTTTGAACGTACACATTTTAAAGTAATGAAGGGGAAACAATATGGCTGTAATATAAATTTTATTGCACATTTCAAGGCAGCATTGCTGACATGCTTTAGATGAGAAGGCATTTTAAACAGTTTTATTGCTTTGGTAAACTTTTGCCTTTGTGAAGATTAGAAAAGTTGTCCTAAATTGTTTTGCTGAGGACTTTTTGGCAAGTGAGAGAGTTTATAACATATATTTTCCAGATTTTTTTAATTTAAAAAAGGAGACAAAACCCAAACCTTTGAAACTTACTTTCTGTAGATTTAACTACAAACAGGATAATCTTAAGAGACTGCAACAGATCACCTTTTAAAGCTCTGTGAACACCAGAAACATTTATAATATTATTTTTTCATACTGAGGCATTGAAGGCATTGAGAACCTCTTGCTGGAAAAAGGGTCTTTTTTTAGCAATTTATTTTTCTAGATTCTACTCTAATAAAATCGGAAATGAAAGTTGGACCAAAGGTTTTAGGGCAATAAGTACCTAAAGAAAATAAGCAATAGTAGAAAGCCCAAGGTTTTACTTACCTTTTGATGCTCCCCCTCCACCATTTTTTCTTTTTTTCAATCTAGCTGTCATAAACTATTTTTGTGTTTTTATAATTTTCCCAATAGTTTTTTAAATCCTTGTTTTCCTGGCATCATGCAGTTGGCTGTCAATTTTTCAGTTTATGGGAAAAATTCTGTCCTCTGCCTTTGCACAGGCCCTTTTGGCATCATGGCCGAGCCATCCTAAATACCTGGCAATTAGAAAACAAAGGGGAAGAATCTGTACAAGTCTCTACACTGGCCTTTCAGAATGTGTTTGTCCACAGCACAACTTCCAGGAGACAGTAAAGGAAATGTACATTATTTAAATATTTAGATTGGTCATCACAAAGTCAGTTTAGCTTGCATATAGTAGTTACATTTGTCAGTGCAGTAAGACCGGTAGCAAGGACTTTTACTTATTGTGGTAGCAGGGAGCTACGAGGATCTGTTGTCTGCAGTCACTGTGGGGTTTCTGTTAACTGGGAGTATCGTAAGAACAGGTGGGACAGCAGTGTACTGAGGTTGGTTATGTTTAATCAATCCCACCGTGGATGAATTAGATGACCTCTCTTGGAAACTTTTGACTTCATCGTCTTACGGTTTTGTGCTTAGGGTATAAGAAACAGGACAAATGCAGCCTTTGTATGTCTGCTGAAGTTAATGTCTGGTGTTTGGTCAATCAGGGCTCCTTACAAGATCACGATAACTTAGTCTGCAGTTAATGCAATTTGAGAGTTGATATCAAAATACTTATATTGTTAATCACCAACAGCTGAATAGACAGGAGTTAGATGCCTTTGATGTCTAGATGAGCTTCTGGAGTTTCTGGTTTTCAGAATGTCCCTAGGGATATATTTGATATGTGGTGGTCTTTGTCTTCTCAAAAATCAATTTCTAATTCCATGCTCAGCATTCTCAAATCCCAGGCAATGAGTTGGGGACCTCATGCTGGCACTGAGCATTTCCAATTAAAGCCTTGAAAAAGTCTGTGTACATATGGCCTAACCTTGTCACCCAGAAGAGTAGAGAGTGCTGTTTTCTTCAGATAAAAAATGAAATGCGTTGGAGTGATGATGTTTGTTGAAGTAGACACAGGATTTGAGGATCCATTTTCTTAAGAGTTAAACTGGATTTATGGTTTGGTAGGCAGTTCTTGTTAAATGAGAATTTAATGATAGCAGGGAGACCATGAAAAAAATTAGCAGTGGGGTTATAACTCTACTGTCAATATTTTCCAGCCTGAATCCTAAATTGCAATTGCCAGGACCATTTATCTGTCTTTTGACTTCTGCTGCTGAGAACTCTCCCTTTTATCAATGCAATGCTTTGTTAGATTTTAATCTTTGAGGAACTGCAGCTTGTATTTTTCTACTGTTGGTTCTGTTTCATAGTTAGCATCTTCCACTGCATTCATTATAGTTTCACATTTTCAACTTAAATGTGTATGTTTATATGCCTAATTTAAAATGGGGGTTGGGACATGAGCTACTTAACTACTGTTGATTGGCAGCACTGGTCTCAGGGAAGGAACTGATAATAAGGTGTTTTACAAAACTCCGGGGGAATATGGTGCAATCCTATAATCTTATCCTATTTCCTATTCTTAGAAGATTTTTGTTTACCCTGTACATACTAGCATGACATAACAATAGCTTTTATCCCACTCTGAATGCAAGAAAGACAGAGGAAATCACTGTGAAGAAGAGAAAGACTATTGTTCCTCCTTTCCAAGGACTGAACTCAATCCTAGCTAGTCTTGGTTTGAAGCAGAATTGTTATCTTGTCACCTTTTCTGGCATTTGGACAGAAACCTACAAATGTGTGGAACTGCCATTGAAAATGAAATTGCACTGGGTATGTGATTACCTTTCCAAATGTCCTGATAGAGAGTGCAGACACTGTGACAGCATCTGTGATTGTTTAGACATGTGATTTTTGTCTGGAAGGAATGTTTTATTTGGATTTTTTTCCACGTTTAACTTTTGAATGGCTTGTGAGTCCAATCGGTCTCACAATAGAATGAAAACATTGAGCCTTAGCTCTTTCTGCATTCATTAAAGAGATAGGAAAGAGCATTATCGTCACAGAGGTGATTCAGAGAAACTGCAAAACCTCATTTTTCCCTTTTCACAACAGACACCTTTTTCTAATAGCTTTAATTATGACTGCCCTTAGATACTGCCAGATAATGGGTGTAGATATACCCCTGGATCAGGGAGTATATTGCCAAAATGGTAGCAACACTGAAGTCTTTTGTGCAAAGGCTTGCCTGCACCTTCTTTTATTAAATATCCATGTGGACTTAGGGTTGACCAGAGTTCCAAAATATAACTCTGAAAGAATGAGCTTAAAAAAATTTGTCAATGAGATAAGAAATTAAAATAATAAAAAAACAACAATGAAATTAATTCAGGTGCTACGTTCCTGCTTCTGTACTTGTTTTACTTGCCTTGGGAAATTTCAGTGAAGTTAAAATGCTTGTTTCTTTTCTGTTCCTAATACCAGTTTCACTGGATGAGGGAAAACAGAGTGAAGCTTAGGAAAAACAAAGAAACTGTCAATGCAAAAGTACTGTCAAAAGTAGAATGGGCAAGATTTTCATATAATGGTTTGCTTGTATGCTTAATGGGGTCATAGTCTTTTTTCTAGCATTACTTTATGAAGGTGGATTTCTCACCTAGATTTCAGGTAGCCTGTGGACTGTAAAATAAATAAAACAGGAATGAAATTGTCACTATTATTTATAGTGGGTTTTTTTCTTTTAAAGATACTATACTTGCTTCTGGAGAGTACAGTGGGACTTAGTTTCTATTCCTTATGCCATGGTAACTTTTCCCAACATCACATCATGAAAGACACATTTGGTGACAACTTACAGAGTTTGCAAATCACTTTGGAAGAAAAACTGTGAAAGTGAGGGATTGTTCCATTTATCTCAAGGGGACATTAACACTGATGTCCTAAAGTCATTTAAGTGTGGTCATTGGCAGCTTTCTCATTGCTGAAGTTTTTGTAGAGCTGTCTGGGTAAACGAGTTGCCCATTTGGATTGCTGTGGGAACAAATGGCCAGTGATGGGCATCATGATCACTGCCAGAGTTAGGTCAATATTTAACAGGGTCTTCAAGCCCTAGTCAAAAATCACCTAGCAATCCTACCAATGGAGTATCACACAAAAATTTTGCAAGGGCTCCCTGTTTTAAGTATCTATGGGTGGTTTTTAATAACGAGATGTTGTATGGTGATATATGAAGTGTGAAGTTGAAGAGTGACGTAAAATGAGTACACTGGAAATTAAATAAGCCACATGGACTGTTTTGCTGATTTTATCTCCCTAAATAATGTTCCTGTCATTTTGCAAATGCTGGTGGTGAATCAAGTGCATTTAAGGCACTTTGCATTTTCAGGAGATGATGCTTCTCATTATGAAATTGAGTCAACTTACTGTCAAGTACACAGATAAATAAACACAAGTTTATTTGGATTTACTCTTTCTGAAGTAGTACTTCTCAGACTATGGTTTATTCCAGTACATGATTGACAGATGGTGGTGGTCTTTGTCTCAGTGTCAGTGTTTCTTTATTGTGCCTCTGGCAGCTGAATATCCATGGGAAAATGTGTTACCTTTTGATCACTGGTTGTTGAACTGTAGGTTTCTGATGGACTGTCATCCATAGTAAAGATCTGAGAAGCCTTATTGAACAACTGTTTCAGTAGTGCTTGCAATTAAAGCCTTGATGGTAAACATGCATTTGGTCATGAAAAGAGGATGAGGATTGAGACATACAGTGATACAAAATGCTCAGAACCCCTCTTGTAGGTGATGATCTTACATAACAAAATTTTAGTTAAACACTTTTTTTTTTTTTTTGAGAGGGGTTTGATTTTTTGTAGAAAAATCTGAATTATGTGTGTATATATATATGTGCGTGTGTAAAAATAACAAGCTGAAGAAAAAAGTCAAAGCAAAAAGGGTTCTGACTGTCAAATAACTTCAGGGCATTTGCTGCTATTCTTAAGGCACAGAAAATGACTTGTAAGTTTCTGAGACAATGGATATTTTCATTATAGGAGGCTTAAAAATTTGTTTAAAAATAAGTTTAGAATCAAGCCTTTGTCAGAATATATCCTGCCTGCATCTGGCAGGTTACTTGGTTTGTTTAAATATGGAAGTTGTAAAGTCGGGATTTTTCTGCTGGATCTGTAAGGTAAGGATTTCCTCTTCGTACATTTAGGCCTGTCAGATCTGGTGTGGGCACTGATGTCATACTTAATATATTATATTTTAGCAGTGGTTGATGAACACCTATTCCTGTCAGCAAAGCTGGATACATTTGTCAAGGGAGAAAGTGAGAAACTGCTGTTTTGCATCGTACTGCCACATCTCCCAGCACTCGTGGTATTAAGCCCTGCTTCCCTCACACTCAGTATGCAGAATGAATGAGGCTGTTTCAGTATGACTTCTGTTTTTATAGTTAGCTGAACTTTGAAATTGTCTCCTAAATCATCCTTGCCAATAGCCTTAACTACCCCTTTGCTGGTAGTCAGAGATTATTCTACAGTAAGTTAAAGGGTAACTCATCTTCTTTTGTGATGACAGGAAACATGGAGGGATGTAAAAGATAATGGCTAATTCAAAGCAGAGCACTCCACTCTGCTTCTGGAAATCCATCAACTCCATTCAAACACAGATCTGAAATTTTGCAACAAACTTGGAAAGCTCTTTCCTTTTCACTGCTTCAGTAAATTGTTATCTAGGGGAGGATGATGCAGATGCCCATGAATTATGATGCCTTTCATTACAAAGGGGTGAACTGTACATTAGCCTGGCATTCGAAAGTCTGGAGGCTTCAGCCACTGTGCTTTTGCTGTTTCAGAAAAGGTAAAAGAGTGATGCAAAGTAGATAAATGATGCGGTATTAAAGAAAGGTCTTTATCCTTCCTTCTCCTATTGCAGAACCAAACCCTGAAAATAGATCATTTAAAAATGCACTTGTGCAGAGATGAGTCATCCCAGCTGTACGGCTGGGCCAGGTACTGAGCGACAGGGCCAGGTGGGGCAGAGGAACAGCAGGTGAATTGATCCTTGGGTAAACACCTGTGTTTGCTTTTTTAAAATTTTCTTGTTAAAGACAGCTGCAGCAAGGGAACAAGAAAAATCTAATGTAGTAACAAGCCATGGAAAGATATTTCAGAGAGTTACTTTTTCCAGAAACAAGCTGTATTTGGCTCTCTTCACGTGGCAGTTCCATCCATACTTCCTGTTCATCACCGGGGGTTGCTTCTGCTATGCAAAATCTTGCTGTTGTGGTTGACATCCAGGTTGTTGCTCCTGTCATTAGCTGCTTCAAAGAAATGACATTATTTTCTTCAGATGGAGGAGTGGGATCAAGAAAACCTTCCTGGTAAATGAAAGAACATTACGTTTTCATTTACCGTGTTCTTCTGGAGCAAGGCATCTTGTAAGACCTTGAGCAAAACACATGAAAATTCAGGATAGACTATTTGCTCATGGGGAAACGTGGACAGTGAAAAGACTGGGTGGAAACAGGAGCAATCCAGTTTTTACATGTTCTAAAAAACGTTTGGAAACACTGAGTCCAAGACAAATTTAAAGACAGCCCTGTGCTCTGTGAGGCTCTGTTTGGAGATGGGGGGAAAACACCAGATTCTTCTGTTACAGCCACTCTTAATCTTTGAGTATAGAAATAATTTACTTAGGCAGCATTTAGATATGGCAGTCAAAAGCACTGTAAAAAATTATGACGTCGATTGGTTTTGTTGGACTACGATTGTAATTATTCACAACTCTTGATAGGTGTCACGTACTGTGAAGCATTTTTAATTTCCTGAGAACAATGTAACTTAAGATATCTTTCTTCACCAGGCCATTTGATTTATTAGAAAACTGCAAGATCCGTGTATTGCAGACTCTGTTAGTGATTGTTGTACACCGTTCCTGCTGGGAAGAAGTGGAAGCATGGTAGCTTGCATGTCTTAAATTGTCGATGCACATTTTAGCATGCCACTTACAGTATATATTATATGTGCTACATACATCACATGTTTCTATGTAAAATCTGTCAGACATAAATAAACACTCAATGCTATCCCTCCACAATCATTGTAGAGTAAGAGTTGCATTACTGAAGTGCTTTTTCTTTCTATGCTGCCACATGCAAAAGAGATTTATCGAAAATAGAGAAAACAACGCTGATGAGAGTAACAGATTTACAGTGAAAGCCACTATCACAATATAGCTACACTGTTTAGCAAACACCTTATGGAAGGCAATACAATGTGCCAGCAAGACTGCTTTTATTTTGCAGTATTTCTTTACAACTAATAGACAGCGTGCTTGATAAAATTAATCTTGTTATGATAGATGTATTGTCATTGCTAGAAAGTTTTACTAAATGAATTAATTTGTTTCATTTACTCCTTACGAAGTCAGTATGTTACTTGAGAATCAAGCAGTTATTTGCTGTCAGTGTGTTAAATTATTAAGGGGAGGGGGAAATAAATAAATAAATAAATGAACTAGTAGGAGATAAGATAGGCATCCACCAAAAAGAGTTCAAATTTTGTCCAAACATTGACAAGCACTGCTGCCTCCAGAGGGCTTGGATCAGTCCTTACAACTCACACCCTTAAGAAAAAAAAATTTTAAATGCCTGAATGTTTGCATTCACAAGCTTATTATCCGTGATAAATCAGGGAAGGATATTTTCCACAAAGTCAGCTATTGTCTGAAAGGTTTATAGCTGTTTAATAAAACAAGTAATTGGTATTATTTTGTTGCAAGGATGTACTTTTTTTCCGGATAGTAGCCTTGCATGATTTTGACTTGTACGGTTCAGGTGCTTTTATTGGCAGCTTTCATGATTTATAGCTTGCTGAGTGACATCTTATTTCCTATTCAAGGTAGTAACGGCTTAGAGTCTTCAATTAATCACTTCTATAAGTAAAACTGATGCACTGGATATTTCTAGAACACTATTCAGGCCAGGGTCCTTGAGAGATCCAAACTGCCAAGAAAACCATGTGGATGAACACAGCCTAGTGCCTGCAGATACATACGAGCCAGAGAGGATTAAAGAAGGAGGCTGTAGCTGTAATGTCTAGACTAGCATTTGTGACTGCTAATGCACTGCTAATATGGGTCTGTTTGAAAAAACAGAGGTGTTCAGAGGGAGCTTAAGGTCTATTATATGAGTTTTCCTCCTGTGACAGAAGTGAAATAACTTTGGATAGGATCAAGCTTTGTGGATTTCAGCTGCAAAACTCTCATTAAGTTTCATTTCACCTTTTGTGTTGGTTTTGAGACCCTGTCAGAATTTCATTTGGCACAGAGAGAGCAGTGAGTTCATTGAAGAAATACAGAGTTTTAAAAAGCATGATTGCTTTTACAGTCTGGTGGTGTGTCGCCTGGCAGGACAAGTGTCTGTGCCCAGAGACTCTGTTCATATCCCTGCATTCATGATGAGATTTAATTTCTTAATAAAAACATTAAGTGTGGTTTAGGGAAAACATTGCAGTGAGATGATTAGTGGTGGAATGAAAAGACATGCTCTTACTGGAAATCAAGTGCCTTCCTCTGATTTTAAGGCAAACAGTGATGAATATGCTGCTGCTAATGCGCGTGCTCACTCTTAGCCTTAGAAGTCGAGGAACGCTGAAGAGGTGTGAATATAAAAGCCTGAGGAAGAAAGCTGGTGTAGGTATCTGAAGGAAGGTTTGTTCATACTTGGAAGAATAATGGCAAGTTGAATGAGCAGGTTATTGTCAGAGCTTTTGCATATCAGGATTCTTTCTGTGGAAAAGAATAACCTCCATGATCTCATGGGATTTTGGCTTCTGAGAGGGCAGCACACTGGCTTGTCAAGAAGAGCTTGACAGGCAGCAGAGGACAAAATGTCAGATGAGTTAGGAAAACTGGTTTCCTTTTCATTTCAGTTCTTGGCCAGATTTCTTCCACTTTACCCGTTATTTCCTCCACCAATTTATGGCGATGGAGATCCAATATTGTAAAAGCTCTTTGTGGTCTGTGAATGGAAAAGTACTCTTAGTTCTAGTAACTAAATATTACAGTCTTCTTGTTTGCTATTCTCAAGTATTGCTGTAATTTTTTAACTATTTCAGTATAAAGATTAGTGAAAAAACCTGTCTTTGTTTCTCTACAGAGATATTTCTGATCAGTTTCATCATGTGAGACACTGCAACATTGTGGGAATGGTGGGAAAAGATAAATGCTGTTAATCCAGTCTTTTGTTGGTTTAAGTAGGATTCTCTCTTGTGCATTGTCTCCATTTGGAAGAATCAGGCAGTACTTTTGCCTGTTGTAATATGGTGTTTGTTTAAAGGCAGAATTCCAAATATATTTGTTGGCTTTTCTCCTGAAACATGACTGTAACAGGGACAGATATACCTTAGAGAGCTAATATCCTGCAGTCTGGTTTGCTACTGATGTGCATACATAATTTCCACTGACAGTAATGGGAGTTACATGTGTATAGAAAACAAAACAGACCCTTAAAAAATGTTGGTCAAGTAATAAAACCTAGTCTAAAGATAGGGTGGAAGTAGAGAGTGGGAGGGAGGCTTTTTTTTTTTGTTAACTTGCTTTGTCTTTAACTTATCCTCACCCCACTCATGTTAGCTTAATACTATTTTTATGGATTCCATCCTGATTTATTATGGCATGAGAGGTAAGACAGCATCCATGTGAAATAGGTAAGCAGAAGATGGTTTTAAAGTACATTTACTCCCTTTCCCAGCTCCCAGAGGAGTGAGAAGTTTCCCTGAGTAGTGGTGGTACCACAGAAGAGCCTGCCCTACCGATGTGCTGCTGAAACTCCTTTTTTATGATGTAGCAAATTGTAGCATTGCCCCCGCAGCATGGGCAGGGCTGCAAAGCCCCCCTGCTTCTGAATTACTGCATCCCAGCAGCCTCCAGCATCCGAAATGTAAAACTGGCTATCCCAGTGTGTTCGCTGGGAACTCTGCTGTCCTTTGCACTGTTATTTTGAACTCTGAAAACGAGAAACGTAACTTCTTTGGAGGCTGTCAGGCTTTTGAGTGTTTTCCTTGAGCTTCATTGCGAAGGGAGAAGCAAATTCCTGGATAGTTAGACCTGGCACTCTGTAGTCTATCCCTTAATTAAATTCTCTGCAACCTGCATGTTTTCATTGTTAATCAATGGACATTTGTCCTTAGAAGTAACTAGCTCTGGGGAGTGTAAGAAAGGATAAAACTGTTCAGAACCCCAAATGTTACACAAAAAGCATAAAAATAAAATTGTCCTTTCCCAACATAGCTGAGCATTATGGCATCTTAATAAGGGGAGTGCTAGAATATGTTCTCCTAATAAACCTCAGTAAAACCTCTAAAAATAACTACACAGATATATTCTAAGTTGATTACCAGTAATTGAACTGACTTAATGTAGTTGGATGATGTCATGTATAATATTCCTCTAAAGTAATTTCTGTAGACAAGCCATTTGAAGTCCTCTTGCAGGCAGCATAAACATCTTCATGTTGCTAAACTGAGCACTCGGACTAAAGCACTCAGCGGGAGAGCTCTGACATCTCTCTGTTTTATCTCGTTCCTTTGAGCAACTCTGGCTTGCCTGTTAGAGGCAGCTTTGCGATGACAAATATCCATCCTTGTTTTAGTGAAAACCTGGAAACTCCATAACAGTTTAGACCTGTTAGTTGTAGAATAAGGGAGGCTAAAGATGGAAAGGGCGTTTGAAAGTGTCTGGCTTCCAAGTTTCCCTGCAGTATGCATTTCCAGTGTTCTGTCCAACTTCAGCCTGCCCGAGCAGTGGGGACTGTTCCATGGCCTAATTCATCTCATTAGAAGGAAGCTTGGAAAATGATTTTCCTCAGTTTTTGTCTTGTTTTTGCATTTGCTTATACATTTCCTTCTATATTGGCTCTTGTATTTTTATAGCCTTTTAAAGCTTTGTAGCTGGTTAATGCAGATAGTATCTTCTTCCAAAATTTGGTTAGCTTGGATTGTTGCTTTTGTGGAAATGGTTTAGTAGGGTTGTGCATGGGGTTTTTTGGTGTGGATTTGGTTGTTTGTTTTTTTTTCCTTTTTTATTGTTTGTTTCTTTTCTTCTTTGGGTTTGGGCTTTTTGGGGTGTTTTGGTGTTTTTTTTTTGGTTGTCTGGTTGGGTTTTTGTGTTTTGGTTTATTCTCTGGGGCCCAAGACATCCATGACTGATTCAAGTATTCAGGGTGTAAATGTGGATTCTACAGAAATAAATTGCTGTGTCCCTGCTCTGAGATTTTTCTATTTACTGATCTAGCTTGGTTTAATTTAGAAGCACCTCCAAGTTTTTGTTCATTAGCTCTCTGTATTATTGACAATTTCCTTCTTCATGCCTTGAGGTACTGGGGTATCAGTCACTCTTGGGCACTTTTGTTTACCGGGGCACCAGTATATCAATTACTGAATAATCATTTTTCTTATACAATGGAGAAATTCAACTGTCCAAGATAAGCAGGTGCTGCTCTCTGCTCTTTACCACATCTAAAGGTCTGGAGTAATGCCTTGTGAGAAAATTGCATACTTTTGCTGGATTTTTTTCTAAAGCCATAAGATTTTTCTAATTTTTTTTTTTTTGTTGTCCAGAGAGAGATTGGTCAGTGAGTGATTCAGTAAAGCGCTGATGTGCAAATCCTGTCAGAAATTTGCACTAACCTCCTGAACCTGTCAAAGTGCCAAAGGCACTGTTAGTTACAATGCTGCCCTTAATCAAGAGGCCTGGCAAGGCCAGAACTGTAGCTTCTGTTCTTGCATTATTAAATATCAACAGCTAATAGCGTGCTTAGTTAGTACTAGTTAATTCTTTAAATGATAGCTTAGGGGGGAGGAGCACATCCTGTGTATGAGGGTAAGAGTCATTAACTTCCCCTTGAATAATGACATTTAGGAGCAGGCTTCAACATGCCCATGTTTTGCCCCTTCCCCTGTTAGCCTTTGAAGAGATTTCTTCTTTCTCTTGGACATTGTTTTGCCAACTGTCCTGGGTTGACTGCCTGGAGCACTTAGTTCTGTTTCCCCAGAGGCCTTGTGACATGTTTTTCTGGCTCCTGCTGGAGCATGAACCTAGCTGGCTGAATGAGTATCCTTTTTAAAACCTCTGTTCTCTGTGCACTTCAGTGACATGTCCGGTGTAACCTTTTGCAGAATCAGATGCATGCCTTGCAGGTTTGAGAGTTCCTGGTGAAAGCTCTTGTCTTCCTAGGCATGGAATGCCAGCAGGACAAGGGCTGACAGATTTTGGAGTCTTTCTGTTGCTTAAAGACAAGTCGTAGTCATTCAGGTCAGGACTGAACCTATAGTGTTTTGAGAGAGGCTGACAATGCCATTTTTATGTGCAACAGTGCACTCTCTATTCATCAAGGAAATGACCGCAGAAATGTGTACCCAGCTGTCTCTGTATCAGTAGCATCTATGCATAGCAGCTGCTGATGTTTGTGATCATTTCCTATCAGGCCCTTCTTATTTTGGTGGATGAGCCTCAAAATAATTAGTTAAAATCTTGGAGCTGGAGGACACCTAAGAGCCAAAATCAAAGCCGTTTCAGTAACACTACTGTTGCATTGCCTTAATCCGGTAAATTTAAGCCAACGTTGAATGATGTTCCCTCAGACAGGGAGTTTGTGGCAGTATTCCCTGCAGTCCTTGTCCGTGAGATCCCCTGCTGCAGCCCTGGTCTCATGTCACTTAGCCCAGAGGAACCTCGAGTCCCACAGCACCCTGGGTTAGTTCCACGTGCTGCGTGGGTGTCGGGTGCTCATATCTCCAGCTGCTCAGGACATGCCTGCGGCGCTGGATGTGGAGCGTGCCTTGGCCATCAGCAGATACCCATCTGAGCAAAGTCCTACTCTAACGCTTTGATTTTTTGTTGTCATTTTTAAATCTTTGTAGCTGCCTTCATAAAGAGACCTTCTGGCTTTTAAAAAGTTGTTTTTGAAAGTCCTTTTTGTACAATTTTACAAGAATCACAGCAAGAGAAGAGATGATATCGCGGCCAGGGCTTTAATCTATTATTTATTAGACCTCAGTTAAATGAGGTGCCTGTGACAAAGCAGGGTGCATGGTTTTGGTTAAGTCCCCTGGGTCCCTTGGTATGCAGTGTATTAGAACTCTCAGTGCAAAGCACTGTTAGAGAGGAACTTCCTATTTGGGCATAACCCCCCTTACTAGTTCCAGCTTCTCTTTGCAAAGGAAATTATATCCTTAAAATCAGATTGTGGGTGGATCAGGTACTGAAGACACATCTGTGTTAGAGATTTTACCTGATGGACATTGTTTTGCCATTTAGATAGATCCTTAACCTTTCTGTGCCCCAGTTCCCCAGGTGTAAAACAGGGATAAGAGTCTTGACAACTCAGAGAAGTGAAAATAGATTAAACATGGTGAGACCACTTAGTACTACAGTGATGAGGAAGAATGCTGTAATGAGGAGATACTATTTCACGTTTATGTTTTTAAGGGCTTGGCAACACTTATCCACACAGAAACTACACCGCAAATTTGTGTCCATTATTCTGTGAAAACCTTCTGCAAAGAAGGAATCTTTTGCATCTTAGAACAGCTTAGAGCTGTTGTAGACCTGCACATTCATTCAAACTGTTCTGTGCTTTTCTGTTTGGGCAAGTAAATGTTTCTCACCCTAGTGCTGGAACTTCTTTTTCTTGTCCTAAGTCAGATACTGTGAAAAGAGCATAAGGTCTGTGAAAAGGATGAAAAAATATGCTGGTGGTTCAAAAGCTTTGTTTATACCAACAAACAACCGTGGGTATGTAAGCAAATGTGACTTCTTTTTTTTCTCCCTGTTTGTGTGATTTTAAACTGAATGAGTGCTTACCCGGTCAGTACAAAAAGTATTCCATCATTTTATGCTGTTGTGGTTTGGGCAGGAGGAAGTGTGGACTAGGAGACCTTGGACACTGAGTTTCTTTGTAGATATTTTGATCCTCAAAGCAGCAGTCCCCATCAGACGCTTCTCAACAACCTTAGTTTTTCAGTAACCTTAATCATCTTTCAGTGGATGTTACTTTGAGAGCAGAACTAACATACGGAATGCTTACAGGGGATGGAATAACACTTAAGATCAGGTTTGCCTTTTTTCCAACCCCTTGACAGTGTACACAGAACCGATTTAGCCAACAGTGGTGTGATCCAGGAGGCCGCTCTAAGTGTCTGCTTTTTCAACCAGTTGTTAGAGCTCCCAGTCAAGCCATTGCTTCCTGAGCCATTGAAGCCTTCTCTGTCAGATCAGTGACTTGGAGCAGATACCAGTGCAGCAGGCTTGGTTTGCTTCTCATTTGCATGGTTTCCTGACAGGAGGTAGACTTCTTTTATTCCTAAGTGTTGATAAAATCAGACCTCAATTGCTAGGCTCCCAGTCTACATCCGTGTCAGCTGTGTATTAGCAGGATACCTTTGTTTTCTAAGGTGTGTAGGCTGATACTAGAGATCTCCAGTGCACCTCACATACCATACTGACAACAGTTCTAATGAACTATTCCTTTACTTTGACCCTCTTTTTTTTCTCATGAGTAATACTTAGTCAATACCAACAAATTGTCTGAATACTTCAGTTTCGCCGTTGGTTGGTTGCTTTTGGTTTGTTTTGAAGTTTTTCCCCCTAGCTCTTTGAACAGCTGCAGTACTTGTCCTTACATGGAAAACAGGCAAATTTGTAGTCATTACAAATAGTTCAGAGAACCAACCCTAATAAAAGGGGGGAATCCAGCAGTATGCTTCCCATGTTTTTAGGAATGTATAGGAATATACAGACAGAAGAATCAGGGACAAGTTATACCAAAGTAGTATATACTGATAAGACAGGCACTTTTCTATGCAGGCATACTCATTGATGATTTGTATATGTGGCCACCTAATTATACATCAGTATCTTCTGTATGACACACCGCCAAAACTGTACTCTTTGCAATCATCCACAAGTTTAAAAAAAGATAAAACCCAATTGAGTAGAGTAGTGCGCAGAATATAGCACTTTCCTGCTCAATCTGGTGTTTTAGTATCAGTGAAGATTGATATAATGGTATTTTCCTCATAAGGAGAGTTCAGAAAACAAGTTTCTCTTTTTTCCGAGTATGTTGTCCAGGAAAACAGAATTGGAGTGAATTCTATCAAAGTTACTGGAAAAGTCATGGAGGCTCTCCTCCTGGAAAGAATAATGGTAAATTTCATTGGGACATCTGTTTGGTTATTTGAAAAAAAAAATTGGCATGATGTTAGCTTGGTTTTTTTCAGAGTGGTCATTTCAAATATTATTTGGTTGAAAAAAAAATATTTTGAATTTTTATTAAAGGTATATGCAGTGCTTCTCTGGGTGCACATGTTTCTATACATGCAGAGGAATAAAAATCACTGTCTTACTTAGCCTCTCCTCTCTGAGACAGTTTTATTCCATTCATGGAAGAATAAGTAGAGAAAATGTAATAATAAATCCAACTTTATTGTGGTTAATGCCTTAAAAATTGGAAATCATCTGGAATCTGTGATCAAATTACCAACTATTATTATTTTATGTACCCATTTTCTGTTTCCATGTAAATAATGATGACCGATAGGGAACTGCTACTTTACTTAGCGTATTCATTAGCAATTTTTCCTTTTGATGGGGCTTACCAAAAAAAAAAGGAGGGAGAGGTCAGAGCTGTGTCTGAAGGTAATGCTGATTTGGATTAAGTTAATGATATTTCCATTTGGAATGTTCAGAGGAGCAAAATAGAGACCCAAATTAAACTGTATATGAATTCAGCAATTTTCAAGGCTGAAGCAAAACAGGGGTTAAGGTTTTTTTTTTCATGTCTCTCTATTGAATTGTGATAATTTCATGAAATTACTCTGCATCTAATCTGGGCAGGAAACCAAACTTCTCAGTCTAAAGTCTGATCCAGATCTGCAACTCTGAGAGCAAATTTGTATACATGGAACTCAGTATCACCTCTTCACTCATTCAAAAAAATTTTAATTAGGCATCTTTTTTGGCTCACTTGTAATTTCAGAAGCTTATTCCCACTAGTTTGCTCATCTGCCTCTCTTGTTTTTACCAGATTTATGTAGCAAATTAAGCTTAATGTAAAGATACGTTAAATCATTTAAAGTATTATAAAATTTACATGGTCTGATCAGACAGAATATTTTTTAGGTGCTTAGAACATGTTTTCCAAAACTACTTCATAAAAATAACCTAGCAGTCTCCGAAGTTGTGGTACTTCGGAGAAGGAGATACCTATTTTCTGGAGTCAATGTTATTGAAATGTAATGCAGATAAAGGGATGAAACTTGTAAGAGTGAAGTCAAGCTACTAAAATACTCCCTGAATTTGCTGAAAACTGCTGCCTTAAGGTGAGAAAGGTGTGAGGTAGCGGTGTGGACTGACTTTTGAACAGCCTGTAGATGCACTTTGCCTTGTTTAATTTCTGCCTCTCAAGGTCTGTTGTCATGGTGGAGTTTAGAAGAGCAACTAGTTTAGTTGTTGAAACATTATGGAGAAATCTGTATTATAGCCAGATGAGGTTTTCCACTGTTTGTGCTAAAATCTGTTTCACTAGCTGTGCCCACCCAGTTGTTGAATGTGCTTAATCTTGGTTTACTAGTTTCCAATATTTTGTCTCGTAGTTTTTGATGGTTTTCTTTATGTCTTTGACATAAAAGCACATTCATGGGTTTTTTTCAGTGCAACTGCCCAGTTTCCTTCATGTGCTGTTTTGTAGGTATCCAAATGGACTGTAGAGGATTTGGGTGTTTTGTCTGTTGTTTGAAGTGTAAGAGCTGTAGCTTGTTCATTAGGAGCATGAGGTCCAGAGTTGCAGATTAACCAGCTGCACTGCCTGCATTCATGTGGTCACAACCTTTCAAATTTACCCCATCATGAAAGGAAGAATTAATTATAGTCCTAATTGACTGTTTCCTTGGATGTAAGCAGGAAGGAACTGCTAGGATGCCAAGTGATTAATCAGTTAAGCTAGTTACATCAATCAAACGTGTGAGAAAGTTCATCATCCCAAAGGCAGAGTAAAGTAATGCCAAAATACAAAAGCCATCAACTCTTTCATTGGGGTTTTGCTGTGTTTCTTTTGTCAGTTTTCCAAGGAATTGCAAAAAAAAAAAAAAAAATAAAAACACATGGCGACTGACCCAGTCTGCTTGACAATCTGTCTGGATTATGGTGGAAGAGGTAAAGCAGCAATCTGTTCTCTTACCAGACATTGCATGCAGTCCTCATTAAAAGACCTTAGCATACGTTTTTCATGCAGATGGACAAGTCACACGTATCTTTCAAACAAATAACTTGGTGCTACTATCTCACAAATCCTGTCAGTCGTGCCAATGGAATGGAGTCACTTGGTTGCAGTCTTGGTGAAGTACTGCCCACAGAGCTTGATCTAGTGAAAGCCTAAAGCTTTAACTCTCAGTTGACAGTGCCTTGTAGTGTTCTCCGTGTCCCCTGGCTGCCAGCCCTTCCTCCCTCGGGGAACACGTGGCACCTTGAGGGCAAGTGAAAAAATTGCGGAAAATCCCTTTGAAGCATTATAATCTTCAAGTGAGGATATTTTTGGGTAATTGTAATTGTCTGGATTGTAAACAGCAGCTTTTAAAGAGCAGTTAAGTTTTCCTTGTTTTGGCTGACAACCTCTGTCAGAGAGGAAGGGAGAAGGGATGGGAACCACTCTTCTCCTTTGATTTGGAGAGCCTTTGGATGGGCGAGGCCCCACGCACTGGATTTTCTGTCCATCCTTCCTTCTGGGCACAGTTGGTTTAAGCCCAGCTCACTCCTTTAGTAACACACAGTTCCACAGTGGGTGGCACAGCTGAGGGGATGGGGTCAGAGAGGAAAAGACAAAATGTGGGTGAGAACAGCTTCTGCTGGTATTGCCAATAAGAGCAAAAGTTGTGGCACGAAGGTGCCAGAGCCTCGAGCCACAAGCTCAACACAGACTGTATGAGTACCTTTGCTTCACAGGAACCACTTGTGTGCTTATACAGCCACATGAACTGTATTTCCAGGACTGGACGCTTCATTGTGCTGCATTATTTTAGGAAACAATCCAGTTTCACTCACTTTTTTCTGTCTGTAGCTAGAAGCTGATAAAAAGAAGGGTTTCTGTTTGCCGGAGCTGTGGAGGGCTGTGGGTGCCAATCGTGTGACAACTGAAGGAAAACTTGGGAAATATGGCTGTGCAGAAGATTAGGAGGGGTATGAAACTATAAGAACAAACAGGCTTCTGGAAGTTAACCCTGGAAAAACAAATTACAATTCTGTAAGGTCTACTGGAAATAGTAATGTATTCAGATATGAAATCCGTACACACTTAATATCCTATCTAGAAAAAGAGCATATGAGCATTTATGCTCAACAGTTCTTGATTGCCTAAAAGATAAGGGTTCAAAATCTGTGTGTATCTGTATTACTACTTTCATCAGATTTTCACAGATGTGTATTCATTCTTATGAATGAGCATATGCTAGTACATAGTCTAATTTGTGTGCAAGCAATACGAAGTTTAAGTGTTGATATGTAAATTGTTTAAATCAGAAGAGAAATATGAGCAGTATTAATCTTGTTCTTGCTTTGTTTCTATATTTGAAACATTGGACTGTGTAATGAAGATATGCTGAATGCTAGCTAACAGCCTCATTTATGAGCTTTCCAGGGTAAATTAATTGTTTTAGAAAACAGGGTATTCTGCATACTTAAGAAGAGACAGATTTGATCCAAATTGCTCCAGAAAAAAAACCCCATGATTACTGGTTAAAAAAGCAATTTTTTTTTTTTGAGATTATAATTAAGATCTAGGTAGTGCAGTTTTTATTAGCGTACGTATTTATTAAGTATAGATTTTATGCATGTATGTTTGCCCTTATAAATATCAAATCCATAGCAACTTTTTAATGCAGCTATTTCTAATCTTTTATTATTGTGCTAAATCCTTGGCAGATGGCTCTCATTTTGTAAAAGGAAACATTTCTAGGAAGGTCATCTTTCACTTGCGTACAACTTAATTTTCTTGAATCAAAGCTGAAATGCATGAAGTAGTATTGTGACTGTAAATGTCTCTGTGTGATCAAAACGTCTGTGGGCTGGTGTGCTTTTGGGCTTGGCATAAAAAAGGTTATCTTGAGTAACAGGACAAGCGGCTTTAGGTGGTATTGCTTGAGTAGGAGCGTTGGACCAGATGATCGCCAGAGGTCCCTGCCAACCTCAAGCATTCTGTGATATGTTGTTTAAAAAAAATCTTTAGCGCAAGACCACTGTTTCTGATCAAATACCATCTGTTTGTGCCTTCTCAATTTTCCTTTAGAAGTGGAAAAGATACTGGTAACTATATATGCTTGAGAGATGGCCAAGGTGTCTCAAAAATGAACCAACCTCCCATGACTGGGGTGGTGCTGAGGAAACAGAAATACTGTCTGCAGGTGAGCAGCTAATTTACAATGGGTCCAAGACATACGGCCGTGGAGGTTGCCCAGTCTATTCTGGACTTCAGCCTTACAACCACAGAGGCCTGATGTATAACTCTACTCTGTCGTCTGGTCCAGAGGAGAGGTATATTTTGCTCGTACAGCTGTATAAGTTGATTTGCTCTGCCTTTTTTCAGAGAAAAGTGGATTAAACCCGTAATGAATAAATCTAATTTTAAAATTACATTGTTGATCTTCACTGCAGCAACATGTGAGATCCTTTCTGAGGTTTGCCAATCAAATGTGCAAAGACAAAACAAAATATCTGCAGCTAGGCATTTGCAGAGTCACAGCAATGTGATCTTTGTAAAAAGCTGTATTTCAGCAAAAATTGGGTCAGCCAAAAAGCTTTGAGTAGGTCCACAAAGTCCTTATGGCATACAATAAAAAACAGTGGGTTTAATGATATATAGACTGACTGACTCCACTGGGCTTTTTGGTGAAGTAGCATTCATTCATATGGATGGGGATCATTGAAAAATTACAGTTGATGTGCTACATTAATTTTGGTTTAAAAGGGAATATTGTCCAACCTTAAAAACAAAATATTGCTGAATTAAAGCCACAGAAAACCACATTAAACTGTTGGAATAGTGCTAATTGTCCAAATACTATTTTGAACCTAAATTCTGGACAAAGAAGTTTAAAACTTCTTTGTTTTAAACCGGGTAATTGTGGCTGATACTTTTAAATATGTTTCCCTTAGCATAAGTTCTTAAAACGTAGCACTTTCTCATTCTTTTTGACTAAACATTTTTATGCAATAGTCCCCAAGCATGCATCTTTCTCTCCTTAGGTGTAACCCATACTCTCACACATTTATGTCACTGTGGATATGCTAAAATTTGTCTTCTTATCCTGTCTGCAAGTATTTGCAAAGCATTGCCCGTAGTCTCAAAGCTGGTGAAGTCTTACAGGGTTCTTGACCTCAGCAAGTTTGGATGAGGCAGCGATTGTATTAGAAATGGGTATTTTCGTGAGATGTGCCTGCACTTGTCAGTTGTTCTGAGCCTGTAGCCTGGTGCAGGCTCAGCACTGCTTAGGCAGTAGCATGAACTACAGTTCATGTGCTCTTAATCTGTGCTCTCTGAGGAGAGCTGGAGTGCTGCATGTCCAGGTGCTCCTTTGTAAGTGTGGGCAGGCTTGGCACAGCGGTGCCAACTGTGGTATCACAGAACTGGTAGGGTTGGAAGGGATGTCTGGACGTCATCCAGTCCCACCCTCTTGCCAAGGCAGGGCCACCTGGAGCAGGTGACACAGGGTCATGTCCAGGGGGGTTTTGAATGACTCCAGAGAGGGAGACTCCATTACCTCCCTGGGTAGCTGTTCCAGTGCTCTGCCACCCTCAGTGGAAAGAAGGTCTTCCTCATGTTGAGGTGAAACTTCCAGCCATTCCACCTGTATCTCCTGCCCAGCTCTTCCAACTCGTTTTTAACCTAAGGGACAAGTTTTTCGGAAGAAAAACTCCTGGTCCTTAAAACTTGAAGCATTTAAGGAAACTTCTGAGCCCACTGTGTATCCTTAAGTGAGGCATAGTTGTCAGTCTATGGTTTTCAAGATTCTCCTGTTTTAGAAGGACCAGTCAGATGGTGAGCTCGAACATTAGTCAGAAGTGTTGGCAAATAGTAGGTCTGTTTCTGTGTTTCTTGCCCTTACATACTGCTCCCCAAATTACCATCCTCTGTTCAACAGTAGCTGTAATCCATGTAACCAAGCATCTGATGCCTGCTGGTTGTTTTCCACCTTTCTGAAGCACTCAGTTCTATATGCAAGTATGTAAGCTCATGCAGAAGGCCACACAGTGGTCAGTGCTTTCAGTGCTCTTGACATTTTATTTTTTGTATCGCTTTAAAATGTTGTATGTGTGATGCCATCCCTAAATATAGCCTTTGTCTAAATTGCTTCCCACAATTGTCTCGTCTCTCAGTGGACTACTGGATTTTCAGATTACTGGAACTGATACGTTGAGGTACTTGGAGACACATCTATGCAGAGAACCTGCCAAGGAATGCTCAAAGTGGCATGTGGGGGGCAGGCTTCACTGGAAATCCCTTTGTAACAGAAACAAAGTTGGGGTTTTTTCATTTTGTTTGTTTTGGGTTTTTTTTTTTAATTCTACATTGTGTTCCAAACGCACAAGCAATTGGGTTCACTAGCTGAGCAAAGTCTTCTCCAGTGCATGGAAAAATATGGGAGGTCAAGCTCTTTCTAATAACATTACAAGAACTAGGGAATAGTCAAAGGGAACGGCATTGACTTCGAAATGATTCATGGAAGCTGAAAGCCAGAATCTTCTCTCTTTCCTTGAAATCAGTGTTTATTAAATTGATAATTGCTTTAAATTGGAGAAATATGGAAAGGAATGACATTTATTTTCCTTCCAACTGCTTTCATCTCTGCCAGCCGGTGTGTGGGAACTCCCGGTGAGGGGCAGCAGAACTTGTCAATATTCATTCCAGAGCAGAGCAATTGGAAAGCCACAAAGTACTTTTAAGCAACTCTGCCCTCACTTTTATCACACTGAAGTCTCGTTAGCAAAGTGAGCAGCTGCCCAGTGGATTTTACTGTCCTCAGAAAAATATTAGCACTTCAGCAAAAGAAATGTGCACCAAAAATGTGAAAACAGACACCTGTGGTTGGGTAATGCTCTGGGAAGTAGCTTTAATGCCCATCAGGGGACCTCTGTGGCCTGAAGATTGATTTATACCCTGGACTTTTTATTCTGAAGCCTGAATGTACTAAAAAAATTTCCTAGGTATCTGGCTTGGTTGTGGTGTGCATTTTGCATCATATACATAGTGGTAGAGTCTAGAATCAATGTGGATCCATGTTAAAACTGAAACTGAGTTTTTGAATGTAAAGATATACCCAGATAATGTTATGGAAATTTAATTATAGAGATCATGCTGCATTTTCTTCTTCTCTTTCTCAGTTTTTCTAATTGTACCTGCAACTCTCATCTGAAATTTACTAAGCCAGCTTTTGCCAGTTTTTTGCCATCCCATGCAAGATGTGAATCTGAGGAGTTTAGTTTTTTCCATTTCTTTTCTTTTTGTCACACTGACTTCACAAATTCTTGGAACATTTAGCTTCAGCCTTGAGTCCTGAAGCTGTTGGCAGAGAAATTTATGACAGGAAGAGTCTACCCTACTGTGAGCATGTTCTTGGTAGCTATAGCATAGAAAGAAATCTGTAAGTTGTAAAGGTTTGTATGTTTTCGTCTCCTTTTGGCATGAAATGTAACAGATGTCATTAATGATAAAATGGGAATAGATAAGCGTATGCTATAAACTTAAGCTTTGTTAAGTTTTTACAATAAAAGGCATCAAGCCAGGCAGCTTCTTGTTCCTGATGCAGGGAAACTCTGATCCATGAGAAGCATTCACAGAGAAGTCAACACACTTGAGTCATGTACCATGACTTTAAAACCCAGCTTGGTCTGTTGATGGCAAATGTTTGTGGTGTGTGTGGGGCTGCTTAAGGCACAGGTAAAGAAAGGCACTTCTTAGGAGAGTGACCCAAGCTGCAGTTTTTAATTTACATTTCTGTGGTATTCAGTTGAAATCTGAACTTGTGTTTTCATATGTTACAGTCTTCTAGCCTGTGAATATTGCTGCCTTGATCAGGAAAGAGAGGAAGCAGAGGAAATGAGGTTTTTTACTGACACCTAAATTTAAAACATGAGCTCTTGATGAAATAGTGCAACAAGCACCTTTGCAGAGGAGTTGAAAAATCAAAATGCCTTGACTAAGTGTGCGTGGAGATACTGTGCTGGAACAAAACCTGATTACTTCTTTGTGATGGGAGATGCCACTGGAGGTGTTGTGTTCTCAGCTCATAAACAGAGCAGAAAGCATCAGTTTCACCATCTGAGAAAAATTAAAATTTATAAACTTTGTGTTTCAATATTCTTCTTGGGTCGGGCTGCCCAGGAGCTAATCGCTGAAGGATGACAGCACTTCCTTTGACTCTGGGTCTGTCACTTACAGTTTGTTTATACATCAAAAATGTGTGATCAGAATGACTGCTCTGGTAATCTGAGTTCAGAATAAATGTCAGCATCAAGGACTATCTGTGTGCATCAGTGCAAGCCAGGACTCGGTGCAGACCTTGATGTAGAAGAAATAGCTAATAATTAAAGACAGTAATGATCAGAAGTTACCCAACAAGGAAACTGCAGCATAGCAGCATTAGTAAAATCTTTATTAAAAGGGACTGTATGTATGAGAGACACAAAGAATTGCTTCTCTTCTGTTGGCAGTGGAGGGTATAAACATGGGGCAAAGTTTTAGCTGTTATAGTAAAAATGTTTGTAAAGTTAAAAAGGCATTGAAATAGTTATGAAATATATTAAGCAAATTCAGTCTTTAATAATCAGAGGAGGATTGTTTTGTGCATGCGCTTGCTTGACAGTCTGTAGTGGTTTGGCATGCCCTCTAGCAAGGGACTGGGCTGGAACCCAGAAGTTCACTTAAAAGAAAGTAAAGCCTTTCTAAAATCTTGTAAAGACCCCTGCTGTTCCAGATTTTACTCCTGCTTTTACTGTTGTTTCTTTTAGACTTCTCTAGCTCATTCCTATAGCTTGCCAAGGATACGATGTAGTTTGTGACTGTCTCAAAGCCAGTAGAGAAGAGCTGTCTGGAACAGGCAGCAGTGCCCAGCACATATCATTAGTGGTCTGTCGGCCCCTTTCCAAGCCTTGTCAATACAATTTCTGCCCTTTTGCTGACAACATTTATGCTTTAAGACAACAGCATAATGAGTAGCTACTGTGTGGTAATGACTGAAAGTCCCCAAAGGAAAAGTTCTGTTTTATTAAACAGGGATGTTCACAGTTGGGATAGTGGGGGTTCTTTTCTTTTTTTTTTTTTTTTTTAATAGTGGCAGGTGTAATATAGATTTTTATGAAATTATTGTAGAAGCAGTCTGCCTTGTAAGAGCACTTAAGAAAATGTGTTCTCTGAGAGGGTGTCTTAAGGAATTAGAGATTCAAGTGCAGGTGTGTCTTAACAGTATTTTAGTTCTTACATGTATATGTATTAGAATGAGAAAATAAAAATTAAAAAACAACAATAGGATAAAGAGCTTATGTTCTTCATTTCGTTTCATAGATCACCTAAAGTACAGTAATCTTAACCTAAAATAGAATGATTAAACCAAAATGCTCTGTTAATTCAAGACAAAACTTTAAATAAATCAATAAACAAATAAGCTCGCAGTTGTAGTGAGATTTCACTTCCTGGACTGAAAAATTGAACTGCAGGCTCATAGCTCCCTTGAGTGTTAGGAAAGAGAATAGCAGCTCTTAATAACAGAGCACTTTGCTGTGAGGGGTGGATGTTCATGTCATTACCATTTTTTCTGGCAACTTTTCAACCACCAGCAGCAAAAGTTTTCATTGATTGCCTCCTGCTGTAAGGCGGTAATTACACTGCTCTGTCTCTGTCTTTCCTGAGCTGCAGGAATTGGAGAAAATAAGGGAAGCTGGAGGTATTAGGTATGGATAAAACACAATTCAGGCTGAGCTGTTTCCTATATTACTACATGAGGTCTAGCAGGCTAATTTTTACACATCTGCACTAAATATAGAAAATAGGTTTTCCAGTGCAGCAGTGGAGAATCCAAAGTAAAAATTTGATCCAGATGCTGTAGAGTCATCCACTCCTTAGACAATGAGAAGGTATTGCATGCAACTTTTCTCTGAAAACCAGACTCCTCTCACCACGACACAGGTACAGGGTCACTAGTGTTGATCAAGAAGAATTAGACATTGTGCAGTCATCCCAATTTGGTACTGTTACATTTGGTCTAGGTTCTGTTAATTGTTGCAGTGTGGTGATGCTGAGGGAAAAGAAGCTGTTTGTGAGAAATACTGGTACTTATTTCACCTGAGCGTGTTTTCTCTCTGAAGATGGCTTAGGCAGAGGAAATGGATGGAGGTGTTTGTGAACTGCACTGAGCTGTCACAAAGTGATCCCTCATGTCCGACCTCATCTATTTATAATTGACAGGAAGCCTTGCGTTCATTTTGGTGATGCAGAATCAAGTGCAGCTGGAGGAAGAGAAGTGGGGAAATTTGAGCTTAAGTAGTAATGGAATGCAGGAGTTTGCACATATACAAATCTTTGTCATAAATCAACAGTTAATTGGTTTTCATTCATTTTCTTGACTTGGGATTGTGAAAATGTAGTACTCTATATTTATTAAGGAATCAGCACAATGATCTAGATCTGTATCTTAATGTAGGAAATGCATTGTGGTGCTGATATCCTTTTAACTATGATAATTAATTTAAATGTATTTGTCTTTGCCTTTAAGGATCCTTTCATCTTATCAGGTATGCTGAACAATTTTTGCAGATAAGTGTCCTGTGATTTATTTTTATGTTTTTATGAAACAAATATATTTGGTTGTCAGTACTTTGTCCTGCAAATTACTGCTATAATGTTTACCTTCTGTATGAGCTCAGCCCTGTTAGAGTAAATATATGTGAAAGCTAATTAAAGTATAAAAAGGATTTAGAGCACTTGTATGTCACTACATTATTAATTTGCAATTTTATGGTTTTGATACAAGTAGTGTGTCAGTTTTAGCACAGAACAGTGAGACACATGTCACTGGTCTTCTCTAGCTTCTCATTATCACAATCTTTACGTACACATAATACATAAACACTTTCTAGAAGGCACATAAAGATCATACCCAGAGTAAATAAATTCTATTAAGTATTTATTAATATAATTTGTGCTGCAATAGAATAGAGAGTTTCCTTGTCTTACATCACAGCTCTGATGTCTTACATCGCAACTCTACAGGGCAAAAGTACATCCAGGTAGTCTCAAACAATTAAGCCATACTTTAAAGAAGAAGTATTTCATCACACAAATAAGAAGTGGCAAAATCAGGGTCTGAAGAATTTTCAGAAAGCCCTGCAATCTCTCACAGAAGCTTTCCATGCATATTAATTTCTACAAGGGATAGTTTAAGTTCTACTAACATTGGTATTTAGAACAATGAAGCATCAAAAACTTGTCTTATTGCTAAAGTAATAAAACCCCAAAACAAACAACGAATCATAAGAACGCAAGAGGAAGGAAACTTCTAGCCTTTGTGGCACTTAAGGGGCAATTTTCTCAAACTTACCTAGAGGTACAGACTCTGTAAGGAAAGCATAGGCACAGGTGTGACCTTGATCTGAACTTACAAGTGAAGCTTCAGCAGAGATGATGTCCTGTTCTCTGGTAGATCCTGAGCTGCACAGATTTTCCAGTCTTGAACTGAGGCAAAAATGAAAATCTTTAGTTCTCACAAATCAAAATTCATTAATTTTTGATAAATTTAAGGTCTGTCTTTCATCTGGGCATTTTTAAAATTTTTGTTCGATATGCCTGATACAGGAAACAAACTTTCTTTCTGTCAGATCCATCTTTCTGCTTTACCACATCTGTCTTATTTTCCTGTACCAGATGATGCTGATCATTTTGCCAACTAGTGGAATATTTACTATTATATCTAATATTTGTATTTTATCTAATTATATGTTACATAATACTGTATTTAATATAATATCTAATATATTTCTACTTAATTTCTATATTTTCAATCTAAAATTCAGGGTTGTTTTCAATATGAGCATGGGAATCTGGTGAGGAAAATCGCAAGAGAGGCACTTAACTTAAAGCAGAGCAGTTTAACAGGTCTGGAGTATATTCTAGTTAAGGACTGTTTCTGCTTACCATCACTTCATAAGGACCTGTTCTCCCTGGAGATACTGTGTTCTGTAAAACACATGTATTTCACTGATATTGCTGGTACTAAAATTTATTCTGTTGTACTCCAGAAATTGTGCTACATGTAAATGTACTCAACATATGACATTTAGCAATTATCCAGCTCCATAAGTTTGTGTGTACTATAAGAAAATTCTGGTATGAATCTTTACAATGATCTATAACCAATCCACTCTAACCTGGGGTCCAGCAGACAAGCTTAGGGGAATAAAAAGGAAAAAAGGAAAAAATTTAATTTTCACTTTAATAATTCCTTATGTTCTTGTGTTCATATCACGTGTTACAATTTCTGTAGTGCTCAGCTTAAAAAAATGACACATCTAAAAGTAAATACCATCATGCTGCTGAGCTGCGTTAATGGCTTGCTAGTCGATCAGGAGAATGCCACTTGTTCTCTTTGTCACTGCTGCGGTGACTCTCAAACCCATCACGAGTTACACCTAGGCAGGAGCACTGCAGCCTCAGCTCAACGAGCTGGTGGCAGAATTTGGCTGGACTTCTCTGTATGAAAGCAGGGGAAGTTTTTATGACTTGCACTTGTGCAAGAAGCAGCCTGCCCTGCGTGGTGGTTGGGAGGCTGGCTCATCCTGGTGCCTGGCTGTGCGGGCATTCAAGGCAGCTTAGTGGCCCCAGGGTCCCTGTGCCACCGCTGCTGTGACCCCAGCTGGCACAGGCTGGCTCGTGCCTGGCCACCTCCTCAGCTGATGATTGAATCCAGAGTGGTGTTTCTAGCTCTGCTGCTCCATACTACTCTTTCTGTCAACTGACAGTGTTCTTCCAAAATTACGGGCTTTTTGGTTTATGAGGGCAAGTTTATTTCCTAATTGTGTAGAGACTAGAAGGGAATTAAGTGGGAAAGTCCTTTAATTTAAAATATAAACGTGTATTACTGGCCTTGTTCTCTGATGAATCGAACATTACTATATTAATACTAGTAATGGAACATAATGGCTAGTTGTCAGAAGTAAAGATAATTATTTCAGGAACACAAAACTAACCTTGGCAGATAATTGCCTGTTGAAATCTGACGCTGTGCAACAAATGGAGGATTATTAACAACAGACTCCCATATTCATCTGTCATATCATTAAATCCTGTATGTTACATTGACAGGGCTATCATTGCATTAAAAGCATGTCCTTTTTCTTGGAGATGCATGTCAATTCTGGATTAAGGATTTTGATTGTGTGGGGCTGTTCTGTTCTAAATAAATTGTTGTGTTGTCCTCCAAAATGCTGAGAAGCTCTGAGTAAATTTTCTCAGATGTGGGTTATATAGGTGTATACTGCTTGCTGAATGAAAAGCAACACAGTTTCCGTTTTGCTGATTTTTTTCCTTATGTCTTTTTAAAAACACAGACTGGTCCTATTAATTTTAAGTGCATGTTCAGCCAGCAGGCACCTTGAGATCTGTGAAGATTTTCGTTTACTGGACAAAAGTGTAACTATTAACATGAACTAGTGAAAATAAGTTGGAAGGTAACAGACACTCAGGCTTGAGAGACAGTTTTCGATTACATGAGTAGTGAAACCCAGGGTAACTTTAGAGAGTAATGTTACATTTCAGCCATTTGAATTTTTTAAAAATGAAGAGCAAACCTTTCGTTCAAATGCATAATGTAACTTAAACCAAGCAGTGGTCATTTAAACTTTGAATTTTGAGTATGAGCTCAATAAGACATCTGCTGCTTAGCTTGAGGCCAATGGTTTGGCCGAGTGGAGAGCCCTGAATTTGAACAGTGCGTTGCATTCCCTGTGTCTGTGGGTTTGGCTCTTACGTTCTGCATCCTGGGTTCAAGAGCAAAGGAGCTGCTGCATTTTACTCAGCAGCAGTTCATTGGCTGCTGCCTGCACCGGCTTCTCTTCAGAAGAGGATGTTGGGTCTTCTGTCTCTTGCATCAGGGAAACAGGGTGCACCTGACTAGCGACCCCACTGGCTGCTGGTTGTCCTCTCTTGTCACCATAACTGACATGTTTGAGACTCTGCAGGCCATCCACCCAGACATGAGGTGGTTTTCCAATTATCGAAGCGTGCCCTTTCCCACACCAAATCTCGTGACTTGGATAATTCACTTCAAAACAGATTGTTTGAAGTCTGTAGTTGTACCTTGAAAGACAGTTACAGACAATGTTTGGGACAATGCCTTACAGTGAAGTCTTCCTCTAGATCTAATAAAAAAAATTCCTGCTTCTTCATTTTGTGACTAAAGGTTAAACTGAGTTTTCTGTCGCCAAGGTTGATTTAAGAATATAACGTTGCTATAGTCAGTTTAACAGTTTTCATCAAGAGCCATCCCCAAATGCTACTCAAGACGATGGTGGCAAGCATAAAAAGCACTAAAAACATGTAAAGTTTTGTACAGCAAATTGTGTACAGAAAAAATCAATTTGTATCAAAAAAAGGCATTATTTACCTAATCATTCATGACTGAAAAAAGCCACGTGAAAAATTGCCTTATTTCAAAAGGCAATCATGAAGGCTTCAAAGTACCTATAATCTGATTTCTCTACTCTCATTTTACCTGCTTTCTCTCCCTGAACTGGAAAACTGCTGTCATAACTGTATCTATTTCCTGTTGGAGCTATTAGTTAGTAGCATTACATCCGCTTAAACGTGATCACTTTTCTCTTCTGCGTGTTACTGATATGCTATTATCCCATAATACTGCTCATCCATCAGAGGTTGCCATGTTTCCTGTGCTGATTGTAGTATGGAGATCTGAAGCTCCTCTAAAAAAATGTTCAGAGATGCCAGAATATTTTAATGATTCTGTGATTCCATGATGTTACAGAGCACAGCCTTCTTGTGATACATTTCAAGCTTGTAACACAAAATTTTTCTCTGCTTTTAATTCCTAAGCAAAAACACTTTAACCATCAATTTTGAATGTAACCATCTTAATTCCTCTTTATTTAAATGGCAGATTCATTAAAAACTCCATCTGGCTTCCATAGGAAGCTTGCACAAGTCCTTGGAAATGGATTTTTTTTTTTTTCAGGACACAAGGAACTGTGGCCAGGATTAGAACCTCTTCCTCCTGCAGCATACTTGCCAGATGGCAAGTTTATTGAATCTGGTTTTAACTCACTAGGGCTTAAAGGAATGAAAACAGCTCTGAGAAGTGGGTGCTACATTTCTACTTCAAAGGTCTCCTTTAAAATTAGCCCCCGAAGATTTGTATGCAGAGTGTGGTTGTGACCTGGGCAGTCTGTTGCATATCTCTCATCTCTTTCAGTGCTTGAAATGGAGTCAGAGTGACACAAACCACTTTACAAAATCCCAGTAATTTCACAACATTGGGTGAATCTTGTTACATGGCTAAATCAAAATTTTATATGTATATATTCTATTTATTTTACAGTGTTGTAAAGTCTCTTCACTTCAAATGCTTGTTTTCTAAGTAAAATTTGAAAGTTTGACTTATTTACTGGTGTCACTTAAAACTATCCTCGGGTATTGTCCTCAATACAGAAATCTGCTCTGTACTAAAAACTAACACTTTTGATGGACAGAATTTAGTTTAATCAGTTTTAGGTTTGAATGCGGTAGAAAAAGGTCACATGTCTCTTTAAATCTCTTACAGCAGCTTTTTCTAATTTCTTCAAGTGGCTTTTAAACTTGTGAAATACATTTCCAGCTAATTAATAGGTAAATGCTCAATTATTTTATGAAGGAATCCTCCTCTCTTCAGAATACAAAGCGTTGTTTTTCATTTCTGTTGCTTACAGAGAAATCAGATTTTTGTATTACAGGATTTTTTCCCTTTTTTCCTCACAATGGAGAAGACTCCTCCTGTGAACTGATGCCAGAGATCTTCAGAGAGTCTGCAGCATCAATAGTAACCTTTGCTTACGAATGCAGAGCGGTCGGGGTGCTGAGCTCTGCTGAGGTGTAGTTGCGTGCCAGGTTTCAGGCATTTAAGGGGCCGTGCCTGTCATAATTATTTATGTGCTTGGTTAAACACGACTGTACCTGCGTGCAGTGTGAGCCCTCATCTGCAGGGCAAAGCATAAAAAGATTAGCACACTTGTTTAAGACAAGGAAGCAAGTAATTGCAGCTCAAAAGATCCCATTTTTCTCCCTTTCCAATTTCACGTGTTACACATTGATATTGTTTATATGTACTCTATATAGGGTCCTTCTGCTGGAGGAGATTTCATGTCTCTGCAGTGGTGCTGGTTCTTGTACTGCACACAGGACTGTGAGCACACAGGACAGTTCACCCCAGTCTTGGAAAGAAGGAAATAACAGTTACTCCTCTGTCCTGTAGCTAGGGTTGTGTAAACCTCAGTTGTATGCGTTTGAGAGTTGAAAGTGATTTTTCAGTCTTTCAGTGAATTTTCAGTGTTGAACGTTTTGTGAAGTTTTCATTGTTTTAAAATCAGGTTTTTACACGAAATACCTCAAGGGAGTCTATTTACTTGCACTGGGACTGGGCTTTCTACTTGGATATCACCTTATTCCTCTTGTTATTGAACCCATTTGTTAGGAGTTCTAGTAGCACATATTCCCCCAGGTTTTAGTGCACTTCAAAAAAGACAGAGGGACTGAAAAAATATTTGAAATTTAATACAAATATTCAGGAATCTTACAGAGAAGAGAGGGTGATAGTACCAGAATCGAAAGTAATCTTTTTTTTCCGAACAGAGAATGTCAAGGCTTAATGCTTTTGTAAAACTCTCAGAAAGACTCTGGTTTGCTTCTCTTTGAATTATTTCCTTTGGAATGAATTCACCTACCATATTATTTTACCACTTCATTCGTATCTTGCAAAGTATATGTAGAAAAAAATAATGGGCCTCTGAAAACCTGATGGATGTAATTGCATCCAGGGATACAGATGATGTCATGAATCATTGCAAGGTACAATGGTTTCTGTGGTCTTCCTAAATGAAATTAGAGGTCTTTTGTTTACAGTTTGTTTGCAGTGCACTCCATTCAGTAGAGCAGTGTATGGATCCAATACTAACACAAAATAAGTATGTGCTATAGCCTGATGCTATTCTGAAGATGTTCTGGCCTTATATCCCTTATTTTACTGCTGCCATTACCATCATTCCCAGTTGTATCTGGCTTGATGTAAGCTGAGAGAGCTTTGTATTAGTAACACGTGGAAGTTGTTATTGTTTACGTTTGTTCAGCAGATGTGAGCTTTTTTATATGTGTGACTCCTTATCAGTTGAATTAAATTATGCATAATTCTGCAGTATTCAAGTGTTCTTTTGGATGAGAACAAGTGCTGACTGTCAGTGCATGTAAAGTCCAGGAGTGACAGTTCCAGTGTTTCAGTCTGTGTGAGTGCATGAGCATCACTTTGTCCCCTCCTTGCTAATCAAGCATTCCACTGTGATCACATTTGCAAGAGGTGAAATTGAAAGGAAGCACTGCTAACAGGTAGAGAGGCCATTGCACAGTGACCTGGGAAGGTGAGACGAGCTGAAGAAACAGGCACCAAGGGGCAGTTGAGCCCTACTAAATACAAAAGTCTGCAGTGCCAGGGTGGGAGATGATCGGGTCAGTCACAGTCATTGTACTAAAAAGAAATGTCCGTTTCCCTTCTCACTCACTTCTCAGCTTTCCCATCTGGCATATTTAAAATACGTAAAACACTTGCATATCAGTATTTTTTTAAACAACTCTCATTTTCTGTACCAACAGTATCATGCTGGAGTGTTTAAAAAGCAGGGGGAGCTACAAAAGGACTCCTCTGTATTTACTCCTTTATGTAATCTGAGGAAAGGTGTGCAAGCCATTGATAAATTTTTGGTTTTTCTCTCAACAGAGAGCATGTTTAAAGGGTTTTAAAATGTGTGATTTCATCAAAGGTTTTTTTTTTTCTTCTTTGAGTATCATCTGTGATGTAAAGGAATTAAAACTTGAGAGCACCAGATAGGAACTTAAGTAAAATTTGGCAAGCAGAGCTTTCTTAAGTGTTCAGCTTAAACTGGGCCTTGTCTACAGCCAAGCAGTTTTGCTTTCAAAAAGCAGATGATTTTGTAACTTGAACATAAACTATAGGCCATATTTTTGGTGGCTGTGTCCTTGGCTTCAGTGCAGTAAAACTGTATTTATTTACACCAGATGGGGATCTGCCTTTTTCCACATCTTTTTTAATGCTTCTTTACTTCTTAGAGAATTATGCCTTTGGCGCTTTGGAAACGCATCTCTTGAGAAAACAGCAGTGCAGAAACCATTTAACTGGACCTACCTCTTCTCTCGTGTGCCTTCCTTTGCAGCGGCCTTGGGTCTCTACTTCCCCAGGAAAGAGTACTTGGAGAATGTCTACATTGACGAGCCAGCGGGAATGCCACTCCTGCGCATCCATGCCTTGAGGGATTCACATGAGGAAGTGGCACACTTTCATCTGTGCCAGAATCTCGTAATTTCTCGAGCAAGATCACATGAAAATAATTGGTTTCAAATCAAAGAAAAAAAAGGAGTTCTCTACCTCAGCAAAAGCCTGGATAGAGAGGACTTTAACATGCTGTGTAAGTATGAGAAGACCAGCTTTTCTTCTTGGGGTATCTGTTCTTAAAGCAAAATATGTTCAGATGATGGGATTTCTCCGTCAGAAGATGAGCATCAAATTTGGAAAAAACATGTCTCCCCTTTTAAAATGAGGAACTAGACCCAATGAAACCCACACCAGTATGCCAAAGCAGATGCTGACCTGGGACAGATTCCGTTGCTCACATTGGGAACTTCAGGGTTCCCAATGTGAGCAACGGAACGTAGGGTGGGAAAGTTGCATTACTGGAAGTATTTTTTTCTGCACTTCATAGCTGTATATGCCACAGCTTTACACTGAGATTTGCAGTTTGTTCATCTCCTGATCCAAGTGAGACCAATTCCATTGTGTTAACAGTGGGTGCTTAGTGTCCAGACAAATGCTGTGAGAGTGGTTCAAGCTCTTACATAAATGGTCCTTGAATTCTGGTAACACGGATTCACAAAGTACATTTGCATGTACCACCAAAGAGCTCTTAGAAGAAATAGTTAATTGTACCTCTCTCCCTCTCTTGAAATTTGGCTTTGTTGGAGAAGATTACTGTTGAACAACAAGAATTAATTATCTCAGGGTTTTTTCTCTTCATTTATGTTCTAGCAGTAAATTGTTTTTGGTGATTTTGATCTGTGAGGAAATTAGGTATCATTAGATGGTGGAGGAGGAAATGGGTGAGGAGTTAACAGCATACCACTGTGATCAGTTGCAGAAATTTTACTGTTAGAGAGTCTGTAGTAACTGTCTTCAGTTTGTAAGAGCCATGTATCAACACTACCTTCAGACTTAAGTGCCTTAATGTTGAAATTTTCAACTTCAGACACTTAATACTTTATTTTTGAAGTGCTGAGTGTTTGATATTTCATCCATTTTTGGTACTTGGTGTTCATGTATATCAAATACTTGTGCTGAACAAAGGAGGAATAGCTACTCAAAACTCAAGAGCCTTGTTTTGTTCATACAGATCAAAGTAACCTAGAACTTCTTTTCAAGTTAGATCTATTACTGAGATATTACTGTGCTGTCTGTAGTCAAACCAAGGGAATCAAAATAATGCTTGAGGATGTATTAGTAGATGCCACAAGTTGATTTTAACTTCTGTTTTGTCTTTTGTCCACCTCTTGATATTTCAAAATGATGAAGCAATCTGTTCTCTGAACCTAAACAATTTGGTCCATCTCCTCAATTGGAATAAACTGTTGGAATGCTGTGACAAAAATGATAGTAGATACGGGTTTGTCCTGAGTATGTGTTGCAATCTCGTCCATTATTTTTCCTGTTTCCATCCCGCTTTGCTCTAGTGCCTTCAAAAAGCAGTCCTGTCAAAGAGCTGGTTACTGCCAGTGAGGTGTTTTATATCAGTGTCTTACAGACAGAATGCTGGTATTGGTTTTGAGATTCTATAATGCAAAATTGGTGCCAAGCCCTGTAGTAGTTTTTTGGCTTATTTGGATTATTAAGGTTTAAGGTCTTCCCACCAGCATATGGTGTATTGAAGAGTTGTTTTGCCACGTAATAGGATTAAATGATCATTTCTGGAAAAATGGACTAGGGTAGAAAATGAGGAAAAGAAATGTTGGCTTGTCTTCTGTAAAATATTTCTTATGGTGATTTCTTTCCCCTGAAGCTGTAGGAAACTGGATGCCATTATCCAAGGTGATGCTGTATGTCTTCCTTTCATCCCACCCTTTCCAAGAGAAGGAATGCGACTCCGCTACACGCACCACGGTTGTCCTCTCTTTGATCAATGCTACTGCACCAGCTTGCAGTTCCCTGACAGCAAGGCAGCTCTGCTTCACAGAAATGGATCTCTCCTTTCACATCAAGGAGAATAAACCACCTGGCATATTCCATCAGCTCCAGTTACCCTCAGTTCATCATCTGTGTCAGAATCTCAGCATTTCCTACAAATTGCTAGCAGGTAAAACTGGATCTGAGCTGCTCACACACTAGCACTAGATGCAAACAGCTGCACTGTTAAAGATCTCTTTTGTAGTAGATCCTCTAGATTTGATTCTGTAAAGGAAGTTCCTTTGCAAACCTAAACTGAGCTTGAAGTTTTTGCCTTTGAGATATGCAGAGGAAATGGGAAAGAGAACTATCCCCTTCCCTAAAGAAAAAATCAGTTTTAGAATTTTGTATCTGCTAAAAGTGGACTGAGAATATCCTGAGCTTCAAATTGTGCTGCTTCTAAACTGTAGAATCTTCCCATATATTCCGTGTTTTCTCCCTACCCTAATATAACCACACAAGTTCCCTGTTTTTCACTACTGTGTCTGTCTTTTATTGTGCAGTCATGATGTGCAAATGGATTTACTGGACTGCAAAAGAGTATTAAAGCCATCAGAGCCCTGTGCAGGGAAGTAATTGGGTGTTGTGGCTGTTTTCCAGCTGAAGGCGTTCCCTTTCGGTACAACGAGACCACCACCAGCGTGCAGGTGACACAGCGCCTGGATCGGGAGGAGAGAGAGAGATACGAGCTCATTGCCAAGTGCACCGTCAGAGAGGGACTCAGGGAAATGCAGGTTGAGGTGCCCTTCCTGGTCAATGTGTTAGATGAAGATGACTCTCCTCCCTTCCTTCCCAATGGCACTGATACTGCAGATGCTGTCGTGGAGTTCAGCAGGAAAGAGGTAATGCTCTCCTTTACCTAGTCCCTGCAGTAGGAGCACTGCAGTGGGAGGCATGACTCCTGGGAAGCATCATGTTCTGCCTGGGTAGTGGATCTTGGTAACGAGCCCATCAACACACCATGCTCTGCAGATCTGTGATTGTAAAATGCTGTTTGTAGGATTCCTCTGCCCAGGTTATGTCTTACTCAGATCCCAAAGAAAGAGGAGGTTGGGTTAGTAGTTAGAGTGTGAAGAAATTTGAGCAGTTTCCAAGGTCGGGATGGACAATTGTTGAGGCTGTGGTCAGGATCACTCTGCATCTCTTCATACTGGGCTCTGCTCTATTTATTACAGGGTTGCTTCCCCCAGGTGATTAAAATTGTGTTGTTAGAGCACGTGTGTGTGTGTATCTGTCCCATACATGCAAATCTGCATAATATATCAGAACTGTGTTCAGAACATTTATTAGGATGCTGTAGAAGTAGTGCTTTATTTCTACAGACAAACATTGCACCTGTGAAGTTTCCAGGCTGTTAATGGCGAGCTCCAGGATCTTGTTTTAATGGTGTCCTCCCATTTTTCCCTTACCATGCCAAGCTGATCTTTCAAGAGGTCTGAATCCCTGGGTGTCTGTGGAGCCCCTGCACATGTACACCCCTTGCTTTGGTAGAGTACACAGTTGGGCTCTTTGGCTCTTCCATGGGAGCAGTGACCTTTTATAAGTCAGCGGTATAGAGAAGACTTTTTTGGATGGCATAAATGATGTGTGTTTCATGAGAGAACTTCTGTTTCCTAAAAACAAGATCTCTTATTAGTCAGTTTTCCGTTCAAAGTACATTTTGATCATATTTGTATCTGGAAGGGAAAAGACTGATTTTGGGAGTTTGCTGCCATCTCCTGACTAGAACAAGTCTTGACAAGACACCTCTGAGTACATTTACCTGGGTTTCAATGAAAGTTGTAAGGTCTTTTTTGACCAGTATTTCGATCTCCAAAAGAGTTATGAGATGAAAGCTTCAGGTCCTTCAGCAGTGCCATTTATTGTTTCCTTCCAGGGCACTGTTCTTTCCACGCTGACTGTGTACGATGCAGACACCACACCTATTTATCCTCTTGAAAGCAGCAGAAAGAAATACACAGGAACCATCATTACTGACGATCCCTGGATCAGTGAAACATTTCGTGTAGAGCACATCTTCGATGAAATCCACTTCAGCCCAAATGGCAGCCAAGTGAGGGGAACTCGGCACGAGTACAGTAAGGACTTTTTCTTCAAATAAAGGAGAAGTTGCTTGTTAATAATGGACCAATAAGCACTTTAACTTTTCCAAGCATTTCATAAACATTTAGCCAAAGAAAGCTGAGAAATTTCAAGTAAAGAAAACGTGTTTTAAAAATGTACTGAAAAATGGAGCTTACGCTCTCTGGAATAGGGAGTGTATGGGATGATGAGGTATAAACTGATAAGCAAGAGGTTTTGATTGTAGGATTCTCAGCTTGGTAGGTAGAAGGGAAGAAGGCCTCCCAACCATCTTGAGTGACAGCAAGCATAACTCCATAAGAATATACTTCGTATTTAACTCGCCTTCTATTTCCCATTAGGAAACCTGGACATGTATAATTAGATTTGCTACATCTATTTTTGTTGGGCTTGCAGTATTAAAATATGCATTTGCAGATAATGTGGGTTGCTAATAGTCTAATCTTTTGCTTCACAGAACTGGTACTGAATAAAAGCATTTTAGTCACAGAGCATCGTTCCTTCCAGCTCGATGTTTTGGTGAATGACACAGAATTTCATGGCCCAGAAAGATCGGTGATGCTTCATTTCAATGTCTCCATCCTCCCTGTCAGCATTCAGTTTTCAAACATAACCTACCAGTTCACAGTGAACAGAAACGCTGAACGCTTCGCACAGGTAAGAGCCGTGTTAATTAAACACCCACTTTCTGATGGAGCTTAATAGCTGGATCACTGGGGAGAGATGCATTAGAGTGCTCGCTGGTTTTTGCTGTTTTAAGCAGAATCAAAGAAAAATGTGGTATCAGTGCGATTGGTGCTGGAGGTAGGTAGGTAGGCTGGGCACTACCTCTCCTACCACGTAATAACAGGAGGGGCCACACGTGGAAGTCCTAATGGAGAGAAATAATGTGTTGTGGATAGGAGTTGCAACCATGAGTGGCTTAGGCATGAATAACTGCAACAATGTCAAGGGCAAAAAAAAGAAATTTGTCCAGCTATTGGAGTCCCAGTATATTAATGGCTTTTCTTTAGGTAATGGCTAGTTAGTAATTAATGTGTTTCCTAATTTAACTCTTGTTTTAGCTTAATCACCACCATTGCCATTAATAATGATTTCCAGAGACACTTTCTAGCAGGTTGACATTAATCAGGTGAAAATTACAATGTAATTCCTATGGAACATGTACATTAATAAGGAACTAGTTCAATATAATTAATATTATGAAAGTGAATATTAAAAACATCAGTGATGAACCCTTCTGGGAGAGCTGCTGGAAAGCGTGCCTTGTAAGTATTGTGGCAGAGAGGAGGACTGAGGTTAAAATATTATCATCCAATTGCAGAGAAAACCAATTCATTAGAAGACTTTTAAGGAAGAATTAAGTTTAATTAATCTTTAAGCCTCTGGGAATAGTAAAAAGAAAGAAAAAGGGAAGTTAGATATACTGCATGTTCTTATATTTAATCTGATGAAATGCATTGTGGCTTGATAGCCCTTCAGAGTACAGAACAGGCTGTATGTGACCAATAAAAATTCTGCTGCTCTGACAAGGGACATTTTGTCCATAGTCTGCACCAAATATCCTAAATAAGAAAAAGGTACCAAGTGTGCTCACTTAACAGCCTCTCTACAAAAAGCTACTCCTTGATGACATTTAATGATGCCTTGTGGCTGCAAGTTTTCAATTGGCAGTCTGTTAAAAACTTCAGAGGATACTCTGTTCTTTTTGTGCAGATCAAATTATTTTTGATGTTAAGTTTGAGGGTTTTGTAGCGCCAGACACTGAAAGCTTGACCCTCGCCTGTTGCCTGGGGATAGGGTGAAACCTGGGTTTCCCACTAAAAGAAATAAGAGCACAGGTATGTAAGATATTCACAGTCTAACTCTTGCATCTAGAAATGTGACCCAACTGTATCTGTGTCACAACATGACTGTAACTGAAACAAGTGGGGACACTTACCTGTTAGGTATGTATGAATTTAGATTAATGAATTGGTTGGGTTTTATTCTGTGTGCATGTTTTTATATATAGGTATATGCATACAATATTATTATGAATGAATATGTTTCAGATTAAATTTGGACAACCATGGTTATCTATGCATTGGTTAGATTGCTTGAACACTTTACTTTTAAAATCTGTGAGTATTTTTTAGTTACAGGGTGCAAAACCAAAAAAAGTCCGTTGACTTTTAAAGCTACTGGTTTTGAATGTTGTCATGAGAGTCAAACACCTGAAAAGGAATTTTAGGATCTTTGGGAACAGTGGCATTTCCCACTAATTGTGCAGTTTCACTGGGTGGCAGTAGTCGCAGGGAAAACTGTTCCTGGCAAGAACTCCAAGTCTCTGGGAAGAGATCTTTTTCTTTGTGCTGCCTAAACACAAATTCACAAAGAGATTTTGTTCTGATTCTTGAGTAGTGAAGTGCAACACTTATCCTGGCTCTGGAGATGGTGTTTTCAGTTAGTTAAAGTGTCATCCACTTACTTCTGAAACTGGGTTTGAATTTACAGGGTGCTCAGCTTGGAGCACAAGTCAGTGTAAGCAGTTAAGTCCCCAGCACTTCACATTATTAAAGTTGGCTGCATAATTAGCCTTGATGTGCCAGAGTAGTCAGGGAAGGTACTGGGCCAGATCAATATGAAGGCTGAACTGTCTCTTGCCCTAAGGAAAACATGGGAGCGTGAAGAAATTATTAACTGCTGGGCTGATGCCATTTGTCTATTTGAGCAGCTAAATGAATTGAATAACAGAAGCACAGCCTGACGGGGCAGGCTTGCCCAGTGGCATTTAACTTATCAAAGGACTTAAAGCTCTATTGACATTTACTGAGACAAGTGATGAATAGCACTGGCTGAGATTTTTAGAGAGGTTATATGTCCAAATGTCCCTGGAATTCAGTGAAGAAGAACATTATCATTATCCAGACTTTATTAAACATTGGAATTCAAAAGATGGATTTTTCTGTTCTTATTTCTAATAATGGTATTTCTGTGCTAACTATTGAGAGTCTTGCAAATTGCACCTTTGTAGGTTCCTCCCCTGTAAGCTGATGTTAAACCTGACTTGCCTTTACCCTCATACTTGATTTTTCACCCTCACGAGAATGGGGAAGTTGCTGTTTTTATCTTTTTCCCCTGGAGTTGTGCTCTGCTGCACCTGAGAACTGAGCTGGCTCTAGAACTTGTGGAGCAGAGCAAAGTTACAAGGTTGGGCTTTCCTCAGTGGAATCAGGGGAAAAGAGAAAGTCTGTCTCTCCTATAGAAATTTCTTGAGGGAGGCCTTTATAGCTTCTCCTCAAATTACACAGAGAAAGCAGAACTGGCCAATGTGCTGTTCTAAGGATAATCTGCTCTTCAGGGACCCTGAATTTATGGGGTCTTCTCCAACCCCATTGAAGGAAATTGCTGTGATCAAAAAAGTGCCTGGAAACAGCAGTTGTGACAGAGTAGGCAGAAGGGACACTTTAATGTAGTCTGTGTAAAGGTTAATGCCGTGGAACATCACTGTGTTCTCCTCCTGCCTCGAAGGAGCACCAGCCGAGCAGTTGCAAAGCGCTGCCCGCTGCAGTGCAGCACCGAAGCTGCGGTGACGTGCTTCTGGAAGGGACGTGGCTAGACCTTGTGTCTAGACAGAGTTTATGAACAGTGGAAATCTTGTCTTCTTCTTCTTCCTGACAGTCCCAGCATACTGTGGAGAGGAGACGGCCAGAAAGAAACGGCCTTGCTTCTGATGGCTTTAATAGTCTGTTATCCTGCCACCAAAAAAACCCAAGAGGAATGGTGCCAAATGGCCCATCAGTGATGGGAATGGGAATAAGTCAGATGAAGTGGGATTATCCTATAATGAAGTATGCTTCTAGAACTGCAAAGGCTTCCTCTCTGACTTTAAATAGTCCAGGTTCAGGGGAAGAGGTCTTAGTATAAAAAAAACTTCCTTTTTTTTAACATTCTTTAGTAAGAATGCTGAAACCAAGATGTATAGATACACTTTTACCAGCAGTGGCGTTTCTTGAAAACATTTCTTAACTGCAGCATTTGAAAGTAATCCACCACCAAGTTCTCTTCAATAACACCCCACCCTTCACATTGTGGTTTTCCCTGCAAAGAAAGCCAATGCCTCTGGGTCTGATCGAAATCCCACTCTTGTAAATGGAAAAACCAAAGTGAGCTTTGGATCAGTTCCTATAGGAGCTGGACAGGAGATGGGGCTTTACATTCCTGTGCCTCTTAGATGATGTGTTTCAGACTGAGGAGTGTTCTAGCCTAAATAGTCTGGCACGCAGAAATATGGCAAACCAACATATTTTAATTTTTAGATTAAAATGTTTTAAAATTGCAAATGGGAAACAATGAGGTTCTTATTCCTTTTAAGGCTTTCAGAGAGCTCTGCTGGACAGAAACATCTTGACTGTAATATTATAAAAATTATGTAATAGTAATTTCTATGTTATTTGAAAAGAGTCTCAGCTTTTTTCATGCTGAGCTCTTTGATTTCTCAAAGATGACAGAAGTTTTTTTAACCGGTCAGCCAGGGACAGAGCAGGGATTGAACTTAGACTTTCTCAAATCACAGGGTCTTGTTCTCACTGAAAACTGCTGACCATCAGCAGTAGGCACCAAATGCCACTGAGTCTTTGTATCAAGGCTTTTTGCATTTCCACTGCTAGTCTGAAGACAACAGTAATGCTTCACCTCTCATTTTTACTGAGAATAAATCACATTTAAAGCATTTACATACTGCATTTGTAGAAAAATAACAAATCTGTAAACCCCAAACAAATGCTGAATTTGGCAAGGTACAGTATGGTCCATTTTATTTCAAGTATTTCTGAGAAACACTAAACAGTTTTTGTGTAGAGTTTTGTTCCTGTCTGTGATTCCTTTGTTGGTGTTTGAGCCTAGATAGGAAAGATCTGCATTGAAAACTGCATGAAATTCCGTGGTGTAAACATTACCTACAAGTTGCTGTCCCCCAACGCGAGCTGCTATCCTGTCAGCATTCTGCAAGGCCGAGAAGACAAATATGGGACCCTCTATGTGAATGACTCCTCTGTGCTGCGCAGGCCTGAATGCAAGGAAATACAGTACACTGTTCAAGCTACAGACAAGCAGAGCAGGAAACACACCAAAACCCTCCTCACTGTTGTCCTGGAAGGGACTCGTAAGTACACTGCTCAGAACTATTTATTTATCAATGAGTGTTACTGGTATGAGCTGATGCATTAGCAAGGTGATCTATATAATGATGGCATAAGAAATGAAAATGAATCTGACCTACAAGATATGGATCACAGAGTTTGGATTTTGAGTTTTGATTCAGACCTCCCTGTAGCAGGTACTTGTTTGAAGAACTAATGCACAGAAAGATGGGAGATTAAATGCAATTCATAATGTTCACGATGACCTTTGACTTAGAAGAATCTTTAGTGTGTGTGTGTGACATTTATTTTGTATTTCACATATTCCCGTAGAAGAAAAAGTGTCTGTAGGTGTATGTGTATATCTGTCTATCTGTTTGAAAAAAGAACTATCTGGCCTAAGTATGTTTATTCACTGATTTTTCTCCCCCCTTCTCTCTACAATTTTTTAAATAGTTTTCTTAACATTCGTGTAGCAATCAGACTGAATTCAAGTCCTTAAGGGCAGTGTGACGACCCACCCTTATGGGGAAGGAAGTTACCTTTCATCAGATCAGAACTCCTATGCCAAGAGCAAATGGGTTGAAGAAAAAGAAACAAAAACCTGAAGTGGACTTTTCTTTTTGTACAAGCCTCAAATTGTCTGAAAACACATTTCTAGCTGGTGGTCTTTAGGCTACTGCTGTGTTAGCCCAAGAACTTTTTTCCCTTAATCAAAAGTTCTATATGAAGCTCTAAGTATCTGTGGTCTCCATTCTTCTGACACCAGTATGTTTGCACACATCTATAGTTCTAGGCAAGGACAGTGGGCTATCAAGCAGACATAACCATGCCTCCATGATCTTGCTGTTTATCTTTGATTTCACAGAAAAGAAACACCTGGGCTTTTTGTTAATGGTTATCTAAGTTTACTGATAATTGGGTTAGTCAGTTTTCAGTCTTTCACTGCTTTCTTCATCTTTCTTTCCTTCCTTTCTTTTCTTTTCTATCCCTAAAAACAGCATTTTCCTGATTTGAGCTGATCTGCTTGTGTGTTCATTTCCCAACAGTTTTAAAAAAAGAAGAGGACTGCCCTGACTCTTGTGCTATGAGTAAGCACCGTGCTGAATGTGAAGAGTGTGGTAGCCTGGGAGTGCTAACAGGAAGATGCCAGTGGAGACAGGGGAGTGGAAAAGGTACATTTATATTGTGTGAAGTCAAACTTCTGTTAGTCTTAATTGTGCATTTTACTTCCATAGATACAAACTGATTTATTCTGGCTGGAAAACACAGTATGGTAAACTACACAGAAGCTGGGGCTGAAAAACATAACCATAATACCCATATGAAGCATGCACTAGGAAGGAAAATGAGGTGAAGTTGGAATGGTCATTCTTGATCCTGTCCCTGGTGATGCTGAACATGATACATAAACCAGCAGGTAGTGAACTGAGTTTGCAGCAGTGTAACTGGAGCCTGTGCTGAGCAGGTGCACCTGGCAGACAGTGAGCACAAAGCAATGTCTCTTTTCTGTGGTCTGTGGCACAGATCTGATGGGTGACAGCACTTGACTCTTCCAGAACAACGATTCTGTGTCAGTGCTTGATCCCTTCAAACTGCATAAGTGTCATACATTCTCTACAACCACTCTTAACCCTCATGTTCAAGTGGGTGAAATTGTGTAGAGACATCCTCAGTTGTGAAAGCTGCTCTTCAGCCTCAGAGTGGTCAGCCAGCTCTTTTTCAAGCAGTATTCACTGTAACTGCAAGTGACATGACCAGAGGGCTGTCTAAGCAGAAGAGGTAGCAAAAAAAATGTTTCTTCCAGTTACTTTTATCTCTTTTCTTGTCTGTTACTTTAGCAGGTGTTCATAGCCATAAATGTTTGTTTTAAAAGGCACCATAACCTGTGCTTTGGAGTGTCAGTGTGCCCCAAGAAAATGCAATGAACTTTTCCTTCCTCCTGGTATTAGTGCAGCTGTTTCTCTGTTAACAGGGATCACCACCAACTATTCCACGTGCACCCCGAGCATCAAGACTTGTCCAGATGGCATCTGTGATGTGGTGGAGGGCAGAGATCCAGCTGTGTGCCCTCAAGACTGCACAAGTAGGGAATGTTTTAGGATGGGCTTTTCTGTGTCACCTCTGATTGCTTCTCAAATTTCACTTTTCCGAGCTCAGATACTTTTACAAGCTCAACATCTTTGCATTGTCACACTTGCATTTGAGCCATACAAGCTAGTTGAGGTTATGGGGATTAATCTTGACCTTTTTTGAGCCAGACAGGTGATACCCATTGGCTGACTGATGGAGGGATAAGGTTTTCTCAGTAATTCCCGTTCTGCTCCCTGTTCATTCACAGGTGATGTTTTTCAGTGGAAGTACTTGCTGGAAGAGGTATAGGATTTAGGCATGGTAATGCCCTACTTCCTAACTTAAATACAGTATGATAGGAACCATGCCTGTTTGAACTCCTGGTTAAATAAGTATGAAGAAACAAATTTCCATTTAAAAGAGACATCCTCAGTTGTGAAAGTACATACATATATACAAATATACAAAAATAAATGTGTTTACATCTGGGGAAATGTGCCTGCCCTTTTTTGACAGGTGGCCATCAGAATGATCCAATGCATTACCTGTTTGAAGATCTAGGCAGAGACTCATATGAACAGAACTTATGAAGGAAGAATTAAAAAGCATTTGTGTTGGGTTTTTTTACTTGAATGCATTTTTCTACACCTCACTCATATACCTGTGAATACCTGGAAGTTCACAGCTCACCCTGAAGATATAAAGAGTAGAAAAAACTAATTATCTTGAGCAATTTCCATTTTCTGTGAGATGATAATTTTTAAGTGGATCTTTTTATCCAACAGTCTCATTCAGGAATAAAGACATAGATGTGTCTTGAATGCGTCTTCTGACTCTGACATCATATAGTCCAAGTTTAGATTTTAAAATGGAGTGTTAGAGGAACTAGATTGTGTATTGTAAATTAGTGTTATCAGAAAGACAATTATTTCATCAGAGTGCATAAAAACAATCCCTAGAGTGGCAGAAATGCTTGAAGGAAATGCAAGTAACTTCTCTAATCATCTGAAAAGAATTCTTTATTGGTAATAATTGCAATAATTTGTCATTTTAGAAGGGGAAATATTTGTGCCAGGGGCTGCAGTGCTAAAATATGCGCAACATATGCAACATCAAATGTTTTGCTCAACAGAAGCAAAGAATGAAAGAAATATTGTCTTACTAGATAATAAGCAGGCAAGTAAGACAAGTTTTCAGGATGTTATGTATGCCCTTTTAACGCCTGAGTTGAATAATTGTATACATGACTTGACACAATTCAGAACCTGGGCTGGTGCCCAAAAGCAGTATACTTGCAGACAGAAAAATGAGTGTGTTCTGGGAGCTCAGAGCTGCAGGAGTACCATTTTATCAGTTTTTACTGGCAGGGGATATTTCTTTAGGAATGGCAAACAATAAATAGGCTGAGATGTGTTAGGATCAAGGATATTCTTTAAGTACAGACAGCTGTGAAAATACTTATTTTTGTAATTCATTTCTCATTATGATGGCTATGTCCCTGAGTCCCAGAATTGCTTTGTCACAGTAACACTATGAAGATGACATTCAAGGGCACTCAGCTGAAACAGCTGGTGCTGTGGCTGTGCCTATCAAATATAGGAAACCTCACTGCATTCTGAGGAAGAGACTTTCATGCAGTAAGCAACTGCTCAAGAACAGGTTAGGTAGGCCTGGCTCATTGCCTGCTTCCCTCTTCTTCCTTGTCTTCAAACACAAGCAGATATAGATAAATACATACGATTTTCTGTGGCAAATGGAAACTTTATTTCAACACCTCTTCATGATGGAGGAAGTTGGCTGGGGAGAGGTGGGGAGTATAATGAGTAATTTTTGGGAACACCAGTGCTTTTAAGTGTCAGCTCAGAGAGTGGTGACTCAGCACAATCTCTTCCAAAATTAACCACGTGAGCTGTCTGTAAAATGCTGTTTGTGATTAAGGCAGTTTAGAGATTAAAAATGTCACTACTAATGGTCATTTTTATAACATAAACAGAAAAAAATTATTTACTTGGAAATGCTGTTGCTCTGCATGAAGAACTCCTACTTGAAATCAAGAGTGTGAGTTTCTGCACTTTTTTCTTAATATTAAATAATGCATTTTTAGATAGTGAGATTCATTTTTTTATCGCTTAACCTGGCATTTACTCTTAGTACTTTGACTAGACTGTCCTGTGGCATTTTGCAGAGGTGTTTGGGTGTCGTTATCTCTATTTGACAATGGAACAAACGATACGTAGAACAGTAGGCTGACTTTTCCAAGGTAAGAGGAAATTGGCATCAGAAACAGGAATGGAACTCAGTAACTGCGAATGAGGACTAATGCTTAAACAGTGCAAGGCCCCCCATTTCAGAATCTCAGAAATTTCAGAATTTAGAGTCTTTGATCTCTCTCAGGAGTCCCTGTCACTATCCCTGCACTGTGCTCCCCAGTCAAATTTCAGGTTCATACTGTGGTAAACACATGGAAAACTGAGACTTTTCTCTTTAACTGCATGTAAGAATCTTAGCGTTTTGTCTGTGTTTGATTAGGTGGAAACATTATTGGTGGCCATGGGAAGGGCATTGGAAATCTTGGAATTAAGTCAGGCCATGGGATCTGTTACTGCTTCCCAAGGCAGAACTGTTATTGTGAGAAAGATGATATCAAAGGTAAGTCTGAACATTATCTGCTGTTCTCACTGTAATCTTTTTCTCTGTATATATCATGTGTACGTACACAACAGTCTACACTTGTGGCCATGTTAATAAGCAGTATCTTTGGTCAGAGACTGCTAATACAAAACTAGTGAAGAACTGGCACCTTGACATCTACTATGGAGCCTGAAGATTTCCAGAGTGGGTTATTTATAGCCTTGGCTAAGGATTCTTTTTTATTCATTGCTACATGACAAACAAGTCGGTCATCCTTTGATTTCCATCAGCATTTACATTTCAGTGAGACTTACCTGATATTTGCAGAGGCAGCCAAGAGAATTAGAATAATTATTTCTATTACTTTCAACTAATTCCAGCTTCCTGATAATTTCTGAAAAATCTCAGCTTCAAAATGTCAGAGATAACCAGCACCCATGGTGTTAGGGGGAAGAGTACATTATTTTTTTCACTGACCTTTGTTTAAACAGAAAAGCTTTGTGCAGTTGTTTGAAACAGATAATGGATGTTTTAAATTGTTTTTATTATGGCTAATAATAAACATAGCATGAAATAGTTTTCATCTTTAAAACTGAATTATTTAGAATATATATAGAGAATAAATTTTTAGTAGGCATAAGAAAGAAAGGAAGCATAAAGCTTGTTTTTTCTTTTTATTTATCTTTTGTTTTTCATTCTAGTGTGCCATTTCACTTATTTCTGAAGTGCAGTGTGCAGATGTAGGTAATCTATTATGTATCTGAAATCAGATAATCCTGACTTTAGATACAACAGTGCAAAGGACAGTATTTTGGATCTCACAATTTGTTGGGGAAGTGAACCCTCTAGGGATGTTGTCTAGGGGCACACAAACTTAAAGCAACCTAGTTTCTGAAGGAAGACCTTAGGCTGCAGCTTAAAGAGGAAAGTCAGAAACAGCCAATGTCTATAAAGATGAAGAACATGGGGTTAAGCTCACTGTTCTTACCTTTACACCAGCACTTAGGCAAACAGTTACCTGCTGGGATCCAAAGTGAAAACAAGTGGTAGGTGCAGTGGACGTATTTCCAACTTCTCAGATTACATTGAATAGAAGCTATTAAGTTTTTCTCTATGTTTTTTAATTATTTTGAGTTATGTTTCTGTCACACCTCTGCGGGTTATCTGCCCTGCCAAATCAGAAGTAAGAAACCATAAAGAAAGTTCTAAGAAGCTCTTCTTGATCCACAGAGCAACTGTGTGATGGTGTGTGCAAGATTGTGATCACAGGGGCAGTGGGGCTGTGCTTCATCATCTCCGTGCTGATTTCTTACTATTGCATCCACCGTTACCACAAGAACTCCCCGAAGCCGCCCATCGCCTCCGCGGAAATGACGTTCCGGCGCCCAGCGCAGTCCTACCCCATCAGCTATTCTTCCAGCAACGTCCGCCGGCCTTCCCTGGATTCCATGGAGAACCAGGTGTCAGTAGACACCTTTAAGATACCAGTAAGCCTGATGTCATTTTGCATGCTCTCGTTTTGATGTCAGCCTTGTTTATGCATGCAGACAGTGTTACAGAAATGCAGTCCGTTCATGGAAACGCCCATTACCTTCAAATAACGACACTGGAAATCACGTGCACTCAAGACACTTCATGAGTAATTGGATAAACATTTTAATTTGCTCTATAAGGCCAGTATGTTCTTCCTTTTTTTGTTATGCTTTAATGTATTTTAACATTTTAGGTCTAATTTAAGCCGATGATTTTTACTAATGTAGCTGCTGCATTTGACACTCCTGTGGTTTTACTTTGAACATTGCCCAGTTAAATACTAATGATCCGCAGGTTTTTACTCTCTATGATGTGCCAAAGTACTAAAACAAGGCTAAGTTTAAAATCCCTGCTGAGATCTCTTCCTGATTTCTGATATACAGTTTGTAGATCTCAGTTGGTGTGGGAGTCTTACCCACATTTAAGGACTTTTGCCCAGTCATGCTGTCATACCTTTACTCTATTTTTTCCTGCTTTGAATCACACACTACCCAGGATTCCTGCCAGATGGGGCATTTTCATGAACCAGCATGGCAAAGAAACACTGCCACTTTATATGACATATAATGTCAAATCTATTTGAATATTAGATAGTGAGGTCTTTACAGACCTCATGCTCTGTTTGCTTTAGTTTCTTGTCTGGTTTGTACATCTGTCATCATTTTGCAACCTTAAGGCTTGTTAGCACTAGTTTTATAAGAGGATGATTGTTGTCACTGATGAATTCTTAAAAGGAAAGCCTTTTTCTGTGAGTAAAACTGATTTACTTCTCCATGGAAGTCACATATTCATAGCTGTTCTGAAAGCAAGCATTTATCCTGTATTGCTTCATTTTTTATTTGTACCCAGTTTCCCAGATCTGTGTAATCCATTATCCATAGACTACATCTACAGCCTGCTTTGAAGGAGGTGTTTTCAGGAGAGGGAAAATACATTTGCAAAATACCTCAATATCCAGAAACTTTTATAAGAACGCACTGGTACTGATAAAAAGAGCAACCAAACACTGCACACTGAAGTGCACCTATTCCTGAGGAACAGCCACTCCTTTCCTTGCCTCATCTTACAGGGTTTCTTTTCTCTCCTGCAGGAAGATCCAAAGTGGGAATTCCCTCGGAAGAACCTAGTTCTGGGCAAGACTCTCGGCGAAGGAGAATTCGGAAAGGTCGTCAAGGCAACAGCGTTCCGACTTAAGGGAAGGGCTGGCTACACCACTGTGGCAGTGAAAATGTTAAAAGGTACCTTCCCATCTGGGCTTGAAAGGCTTTGCAAACTATTTGTGGTAACCTCTGAATGGATTTTAAGAGTGAAAAAAATTTATTAAAATGTATTAAAATGGATTTTAGTGTGAAAAAAAATGGTCAGCTAAAAAGCCACCAGTGTCACAGCTTCTATTTCTTCCAGCATTCTAATATATTCTGACAGTCACAGTCTGCAGATTTGTGACTCTAGCAGCTAGCATCACATTGATCCAAGTAAGTAATTCTAAATCATGATGTGCAAGGAGCCTCTGTCTTAACATAGCAAATGTATTTAATTTTGTTTGGCATTGATGGAAATATTGCAAGGGTTTGTTAAAGCTTTCTAATTTTTTTTCCTCTGTCCAGTTTCCTTGGACAAAGCTTTTAAAATAAATCGTGTTATAGTCATGTAAAGAGACAAAACAGACCTATTAGGTTACTCTTCTGATTGAGAATTCTGTCTACTTTTATGCTTTCTGATCTGCTTTTCAGTCACTATGAGCTCTGTCAAAATGGCTTGAATAACCCAGTGCTGCCTCCTGCTATCTTCAGTTTCCCCCAAGACTTTAAACCTGGGGGAAGCAAAGTATGCCTAGATAATGTTAAGATGACAATATGAGACCTTGCAGTGAACCATTCCATGCTGATTACAAGTAAAAGCATGTCATTACAGGAAAATGTTATACTTCTTATTACCCTTACTGTTATATTCAAAGCACATTTGCTGCTCCTTGAGAGGAAAGATGCTGCATATCCCACCGCTTTACCCAAGAAATAAATGCATTATGCAGTGCATGTCTTCCTTGCAAGAGCTTCAGTGCACAAAAGGTCATATGGAGGAAGTCTAGGAACTAGGATTTTTCAGAAGTGAAGATTAATTAACTGTTACTTGTAATACTCAAGTAATGACCTGTATTGTATCATTGTCAATACAATAGTCACTATTTCATCTCATGTTTATTTGTGCACTTAGTGACACTGCTTTTTCTAGCACATTTTCATTGTGTGACTGAGTTCAGATTCCCAGACATACTGGTAAAAATGTTGCTTTTACTTGCAGATGGTTTGACTTTCAGTTTTCCCTAGCTATTATGAAGGAAAGAATTGACAGAATTGACAATGCGAAGGAGTAAACCTTTATTTTAAGCACCTTATTTTAATAAATTGATCTGACATTTACTTCAGGCTCTAATGAATCCCTCTGTAATGTAAATTAAATTGAAGACAGTCACCTGAAATTCCATTTTCCAACTTGACTGTGGAGAACATTTGTCATTCTGCAAATATTTATGTGCTATTACAGCTTAACTTTACTGCTCACACGTGACAGTTGAAGCATAAGGACCAGTGCATTAGCTTTGAGTGGCCTTTGCAGTGCTGCCAGGAAGTACAAAGGACAGTTACTTTGGATCAGGCCAACACTACCCATTCTTTCCCTGGAACAGATGCAAAGCAGGTCATTTGTCCAAGTGTTCAGGACTGTTTTACACTGACTGATCTTTAAAAGGCAATGGTAGCTACACCAGTATGGTTATGGGGAAGCCTCTTATTGCATAAAAGACATCTCCTGCCTGAGCTGGGTAGATGGGCACAATCTGGTTAAGAACAGACCAGGGCGGGACTCTCCCTACTGTGACAACTTGGCATTAAGTACTGGGGAGGGAACAGGGAGCAATTAGCTGAGCCAAAATATTCTTGGAGCTACGGATGGAGGTTTAAAGGAACAGATGGATAGTTTTTTTCAGGCCATTATTACCACTTTTCTCATATGAATTAAATTTGACCTCCTGCCTGATATGAATGCTCTCATTACAATAAAATTAAAGGGGAAAACACCAACCTATACGTAAATACAAATAATTCACAATAATAATAAATTGTTAAAACGAGGGGCATAAAACTTTGGAGCTAAATATCTCCATCTGAAGTTAGTTTTTTCAGCAGACAAACAGGCATGGTACATGGGGAATTCTGTTCTGTTTGTTCACATCCCACAGCTCTAGAACTACAAAAATAGGACTTTTCTTACAGGCGTTAAGTTGCCATTCTTAATTTTTGTTTTACATAAATATGTGCTTTTTGTAGTCTTTATCACTAGTGAGAGACCAACTGATATTGTGCTCCCTGGGGTAGAGGTTTCTCTACTCTGAGTGGAGATTCAGACTATAAGATAAGGCAGATACAAACATTTAGTTCTGATACAAACATATAGCAGAACAGAATAACAGTTTTCATAACCAGGGCAAACTGGTTGCACGTGAATGGGCAAATAAATCCTTTGGTGCTCACAGCCTTTATGAACAAACATACAGTACAGTGCCAAAGAGCAGAAGCCAAACTTGTTTTTATTATCCTTAAATCAGGATGAACACATCCTTGTCAATGCCCAGTAATGACACTGGAGGAACTGTCCAGGCCAGTTCTGCGTGTCAGAGAGATAAAGGATGAGGAAGAAGGGTTATCTCTGACTATAGTGTCTTTATGACTAGGGATCTCCTTCAAGCCCCAGTGCACTCAAAGAGGAAGCTTGTCAGTCTGAAGCATTCTGCAAAAAGCCAAAACACTTGAAAGGCTAAGAAGGCCTCTAGGGGCCATATGTTGCCACATGATTTTCACTGACATCAGTGAAGTCTGCATACATGTCCTCCAGTAAAATCAGTCTGAACTGTACACTTAGCTTCTGAACTCTAAATCTGGATGTGTGCTACAAGAGTAGACCAGTAGATTAGCGGATTTTTACTCTGTTGGAAAATATATTTAGGAGAAGGAGTGAGTCTTTTTTTGTTTGATCAATATGAGATCTTGGCTTTCATACGCTTCAGAAGCTCGTATTGCACTGATTCATCTTAAGAAGTTTCTTTAGAACAATAGAAAAGGTCTGTAATAATTTCATGGCATCTGTAAGACATTACAGACTCTGGTCCTGATTCTTGCCTGACCTCCTTGTTCTGTAGTTATTTGTATCAGAGCAGAGCAATGCTTAGAGCAGGCTGCTACCAAGCCAGAGCAGCAGCGGTCACGTTCACTTGGTTCTGATGTGAATGACTGCAGGACAGTGGAGATGGGAAAGTATCTCTCCTGTGGGGAAGTATGGAGTTTTCCAACCTCTTGCTAACTCCAGAAGAGATGGCAGATGTCATACCTCAGATGGTAAACAGAGAACTCTTGAGTGATGCTTTGCTAACCAAAACTGTGTGTGGTCACTTTCTGCAGAAAATGCTTCCCAGAGTGAGCTGCGAGATCTCCTGTCAGAGTTCAACCTTTTGAAACAAGTCAACCATCCTCATGTCATCAAACTTTATGGAGCCTGCAGTCAAGATGGTAAATATTAAAAGCTTGTTATTAAGATAAAACCATCAAGAAAGGAAATTAAATTCAGTTCGTTGATGGATTTCAACAAGTGCTTAGTAATTGCTGAGTACCTTTTAAATTTGGTTTTGGCTGAAAAAGGAGGGATATATTAAAAAAAGAGTACTTGAAAGGAAGGGGAAATACTAATTCAGTGTAACTAAGCATTCTGCCTGTGGTTTTCTTCAATGCACATTTTGATTCTGAAGCTATTTTAAATTAACAACTCTCCTATAAATTCCCTTCCAATCAATATATATTTGTATATTATGTTAATCATCACTAAGTGTTTTCAAATATGGGTATATTTCAAGTTTTAGTTTAGTTTCCATTATTGTTATTATTATTTATACTAAAACAATGCAAAAAGATAACTACAGGCATATACAGATAAATATAGCTGGATAGTTAGGTTGATACTCAGTTTTCCTCCACTGTCATGAAACTGTTGTCTCCCTGTTGTTGTGAAATGGTTTTTAAAAGCCACAGGCATCAGCAGGTGTATTTCAAGGGGAAGAATCTGCAGACACATGTATTATAAATTCCCAATGAAGCAAATGTTGTTGTGCACAGGAATTGCTCATTTCAAATGAAGTGGCATGGCAATTCTCTCGCTTTTGCATCGGCAGTTGTGCGGCCTAAAATCACGGTGTGGATTCTGCAACCTCGGGCAAAGGCCTGCCTTCTTTGCCCCCCCAGTTCTGTTGCAATTGTCACTTTTAGTTGTAGACAGAATATAATTCAGCAGTGAGTCATCTCTTGAGTCTTAGTAAGGTAATGAACCAGTGGGGCAGGTTGTTTTTTTTTCATTTCAGTACAATGTATTTTTTCATCCCAAAGGAAGTGAAATGTTTCTGAGTCACAGGCTTTTAATAAATATCAAGTTAATTCATTAGCGTACGAGGTAGGAGGGCTTTGATGCAGCAGACAAATGTATTTAGCATGACAGCACTGCACTGAGTAGGTATTATTCATGTGGGTAATGGGGAGGAGAAATTAATGGTTTGTAATATCAGAATGTTTTTAAGTGCTCTCAAAAGACACCTTAAACACAGTGCTGGAATTAGCAGATGATTTGAGCTCAGTATCACAAGCTCAAGAAGATTATTTTTAGTTTAAAGTTTCTCTAAGTTAGGCTGTTTCACAGATCTGATTTGTATGAAGGTTATCTGTTTTTTTGGTCTCAGATTACCTAGATGAGGGAATATAGGCAGGAGCCAGCATTCTGCTTTGATTTAGCCTGAAATTCATTCTCTTTGCATAGAGGATCAAAGCTAAAAATACACTTATTTCATGGCTGACTCAGTGCTTTTTACATAAAGGGCAGAGGTGTCTGAAGCCTCTGACTGTTCAAAACAGTGTGCTGATTAGAAGAGACTTGTTTAAAAAAACCCTCTAAAATGGTTTTCTATTAATTGTTTACTGACCTGTGTGTTTATTTCAGGCCCACTGTATTTAATTGTGGAATACGCCAAATACGGCTCCTTGCGCAGTTTCCTCAGGGAAAGTCGAAAAGTAGGACCGAGCTACGTGGGCAGTGATGGCAACAGAAATTCCAGTTACTTGGATAACCCTGATGAGAGAGCCTTAACAATGGGAGACCTGATCTCGTTTGCATGGCAGATATCCCGAGGGATGCAGTACCTTGCAGAGATGAAGGTAGGGCAGGGCAGTGGTGATCTCAGCATGTGACAGACGAGGAGCAGCTGGTTCCTCCACAAGAAGCATAAACACTCCTGTTGTTTCCTTCCAAAAGCTTGTGCATCGGGATTTAGCAGCCAGGAATGTGTTGGTGGCAGAAGGGCGCAAAATGAAGATTTCTGATTTTGGCCTCTCGCGTGATGTGTATGAAGAAGATTCGTATGTAAAGAGGAGCAAGGTACAGTGCATTTTAAAAGCAGTAGTGGAAATTATTGCCTAATCAAGAAAATTAATTTATACTGTGGGACTTGAGCATGGATGAAAAGGATAATTGCTATTTTTAATTAATACTTAAGATAATTATTTTATGGAAATAAAAATGACAATGAAGCAAAATTATGAGCTTAACCATTGGGATAGAAATCCATATATATATGTAAAATATGTATCAGCTTTAAGTAACTATTATCTCTTCCACTCCTCATTTATCCAGTCCTCTCATTCCATTCCTTATTTATCCAGTTCCTCATCAAACTACATGAAAACACAAACAAAAAAACCCATCTTTTTTCTTTCTCTCTTCCTATTTTTAATTAAAAATGTAAACTAAAAATATCAAGGAGTTGAAAAAGGTATAGACAATTGATATCAATTTCCTAATTTCAGGAATGATCTCTTCTATGCAGAAGACCTGAAGAAAAGCCCTCTTACAAACACTTGTAAATTATGAAAGTGCTGAATCTTAATCAAAATGGTACATTACGGGTCCGGGTAGATGAGGAGCTCATGATACCTGCTGGGCGTTACTTAAAGCGGTTGTGTTTTTCCTGCCACAGTAAATTATTGTTGGGTACTTGGGCAGTCCTGCCTTCTTGCAGTGCTCATGGCAGGAGACAGCACAGGGTAATGCTTCACCTGTAGGACTGTGAGAGTAAATTTCATGCAAAGTTATGTTACTGCTTTCCTACAAAAGAAACACTTGAGCATTATAACTTTGAGACTAGGAAGGTAAAATCCAGCAAGGTAAATCCTTCCTGCCTGTTTCCATCCACCTGCCTCTGACATCAGCAGAACTTCCACGAGTCAGTCCTGGGCTAGACTGTGATGTTCCTGAACACAGCTTCCCACTGACTTTGTCAAATGAGCAGTGGTGGTTCAGTTCCCTCTACGGCTTAATATGAAAGTTGCCAACAGAATTCTTTTGGGTGTGAAAATTTTAAAATTTTATGAGAAGATTCCCATAAATACTGTGAATTTTTAGTTTAGCTTTCCCAGTTTCTAAAGGCCAGTTTGTGTGAATGTTTCATAAGTCAAAAGAAGTTGTGAAGAAAACTTAGAAGACATGATCTTATGTGAAAGGGCATTGCCATGTTCATTTAGCTATCTTCTGATGGATGTGTTTTTACATTGATTTATACCAGTTGCTCTGTATTTTAAGAGTAATGCATTTACATAAAGACAGTTCAGCAGCTTAGTTTCATTTGGTGGGGCATGATGTACTGAGTGGCTATTTGCTCTTTACTTCTGAGATGCTCATCACTGTAGTATTATTCAAAGCCTAACAAGTATCTGTCTGCTTGGACAGGGAAACAGGGAAAAGAAGAATTTCAGAAGGAAGAAGAAGTTTCAAATCCTACTGAAATAGTTTTTGCATAGATATATATGAATTTCATGAGAATGAGAAGTAAGGCATATGAATGCTAGTCATATTGTGAAGGTTATGAAACATCTTAGAAATTTTGCAAACCTAGATTTTCATGAATATTTGGGGCGGTTTTCTCAGATTTTCTCAGTGAATTTCTTCCAGTGAAAAGTAACAACCTACAGATTCCATTTAGAAACTAGTAACCACATATGACTGTCCAGGTTTAGTTCTGAAATCAAAGGTATCTGTAGCATCCCATTTATGCATCATCCCTGGTATAAATGAGATAGCTCTTTCTCCTTAACCATCATTCGTCATCATTTTTGCATTTGCACATTTTCAAAGTTCTTTGTTACAGGAAGAGTTGAGTTTATCTGACTTAAACTGGTGACCACCTGCAAAAAGCCACACCAGCTTACTGCACACAGATTGCTGAAGAGTGTGAAAAGACATGAACAAGTGACTTTAAAAACTCTTACAATTATTCTCCTCACTGTTTTTCTTATAAAATGCCAAATCATAAGTCCATTGGAAAATGCTGTAGTATGGATAGACTGTGTTTTACCATTTTGAAGAAAAATACCTTGTTTTCTCAGTTGGAAAGTTAATTTTCTGACCATTACTGCTTTTTTACCTCCTAGGGTCGAATCCCTGTGAAATGGATGGCCATAGAGTCCCTATTTGACCATATCTACACAACACAAAGTGATGTGTAAGTGTAAATTCTTGAATACTTTGATTTGTGTGCTTGTTTACGGAGCTGGGGGAGGAAGCACAGCAAGATATGTGGGAGCCAAAGCTGTTACTCTTGGAAAGAAACGTGAAGGAAGTCTGGATGGCACCATCAACTGGCAGCGATACCTAAAATTTTTGCTGTTCAATTAAATCTGAATAAAAGATTATGAGGTATTTATGTACATAATTCCTGTTGAAATCAGGAAGGGTTGGATCTGTTCATGTGACATGATTGACTTTGAATATATAGACACAAGTTAGTATAGTTTGCTACAGATAATGGTCATACCCCAACTTCTCAGTTCTGTTCATCACTTGTCTGTAACACTTAGTGACAGGTGAGGGATGGAGTGGAAAAAAGGACGGGGAATTTAATGCCTGGCCCCTCTCCTACTGAAATCAGTGACAGAACTCATTTAATGCCAGTCAGCTCAGTTCAGCTGCAGTGCCAAGACACAAGCTCATTTTCACGATTAGGGAAACACACCCTGAAGATGGATATGCTGGAATCTCCACCTGTGATGAAGAGGTGGCAAAGCAACCACAGCTAAGCTGTTTCCATGTCTGATAAGCATGGAGCCAGGCAGAGGAGTGTTTGTAGACATTTTTAATTCAGGATCAGATACTTTCATTTCTTTCTCTCTAGGGTGAACGATGCTTGTGACACCAGGCAGACACTAAAACTAAGTATTATTTATTTAGGAGAAGAACCTCTAAAGGACTGTAAAAGCAGCAGTACTTAGGCCTGATTTTCTGCTAGGTAGCATCTTGATACCTTCTAAGTTTGCCTTGAAAGAGAGCATCTGACTAAAGTAATGTTTTTATTACACTCAAATGGAGTAAAACGCCACTTTGTGTGGCATGGCACTTTGAGGGGAAACCACTTTGATAATAGCAGTAAGTCGAAATATGTGCCTTTAGATATGTACTTCTAAAATTATTGCTGTTCACTTTTTACTCTTCTCTCTGCAGATCAGAGCAGTTCTAGTGAAATAAAATATTTTGCATGCCTTGGAAATTCCTTACAAAATTAATTTCTAAAATATTTTCCTTTACTTTGTTTCTGTTGGAGTAAGAAAAGAAAAAAATAGGGGTATTTCTTGACAGAATGTCACTTTTACTTAGGTCAGCTTACAGGTTTTTTTGGGTCCCTTTTAATCCTCCTCAGAGCATCTATTGTGCTGACTTGCTTCTCAAAATTATTTTCCCAGGGAATTTTTAAAATTCCTTTAAAAACTTCTTAGCATATTTTTAATTTCTTCATTTCATTCAAAACAGTTTTGTCACTTTGGTTTGGGGCCAGAACAGATTGTGTTGTCATGTAACTGCCTCTTTGATTGCTGATTGATCATCTGGATCCAATAGCATTGCTCTCATTTTGTTTTCCTGATGGGCTGCTATTAAGTAAGCCCAGGAGCCTGTTTCTTGTCCATGGGATCCAACACCATGCAGAGATTGCCCAGCTGGCACCAAGCAAGCGAGCTCAGAGCCCTGGGCAACACAGTATGCTGGGGCTGTGTAGCTTCCCTGCTTCCCAGGGCTGGCTTAGGATCTCCATGTGGAGCTGTGCTGGTTGAGCAGCTTTCCTGGAGATGCCTCAGGAGCCCGGCATTGTGCTGTGCAGGGCCAGAAAGGGTCCAGGTGTCTGCTGTGCTTACACAGTGCCTTTGACTCACTGCTGGATCACCTTTGCTGTGTCATTGTACATGGAATAATCTAAGAGTGCTGTGTGGCAGCCCCGAATTTAGCCAGGTTTTAGCCAGGTTCCTGCAGAGCAGAACTGAGACACAGGGTTGCAGAGCAAATCCTCTCCAGCACCAGGTTCCACTATGGCATTTCAGCAGCAGCAGACTGCTCAGTGAAGTATTTCTTTAGCAGCATTGATTGATATTTTTAGGTAATTGCACTCACTGAAAATATTATTTTATGGATATTCTGTAGTTGTTTGTGGTGATGTAGTTATATTTTAGGTGAACATACTACTCAACAGCCATTCCATTATGCTCTTTTTTCTGATATTCTGTGTTTGTTTTCCACCCTCTTCCTTCTCAAGCTGTTCTGTATAGTTAGTGCTTAGCAGAGCTTAATAGCAGTACCACTTGCCAGCATTTACAAAAACCCCATTTTTGCTTCAGAGGTCAATGACATCAGTGGAAAGCTAACCTACTGTCTTCCTCCTCACATACTTTTCTTTCCTGGCTTTTTGTGATCGTATTTTTATTCAGCAATAAACATAACACAGTGGGAAATTTTCCATCTCTTGTTTCTCCTCCCATAGTACTTAATTTGTATGACAGTCTGAAAGTACTGCAGCATTCTACAGCATTCTATTCTAATATGTTCACTTACTAAACAACTTCAGTTAAGAAATTGTTCATCTGATCCCTCCTTCCATATTCTGTAAAATTCCTCTTGAGCAGAAGTGGAATTTAAAAATAAAACATGCCATGCTCCAAAGTTTATTTTAATTAATCATGGACAGAATTATAACCTGATGGCAGAGCATAATTGGCTTCAAAAAGGGTATGAGGAGAAATATTAATAAAGTATATGAAAATGCTATAAATATTCATAAGCTTTCAAGAATGTGCAGAGTGATTAAAAATTAATTCAGTGAATGGCATTAGAGAGCAGAATGGCAGCATACTACATGGGACCATGTGAGAGTCACTTTGACTTCTCTGACCACTTTGGAAGTTTTATTGCTGTACTTTTGGGATCAACATTGTTCTTTCTTGAGAAGCACAGGTGGAATGGAGTCAGACAAGAGGTGAGGTATTTGGCTAACATTTTGAGATGGAATTTTCATAGGGAATTAGACATGGTTGTTTGTTTTGGCAGTAGGTGTCTAACACTTCCTAAAATTTTCTTAAAAATGGAGTTTACAGAGGAATTGCCCAAAGCTAGCATTTTTCATAAATTGTATGCAATTTTGCTTCCAGATGCATCCCATTGAGCAGCCCCAGTGTTGGCTGGCTTCCTTCCTTTCAAACATCCATATTTTGTCAGTTGAGCAGATTCAGAATGATTTGTAGCTTCTTTGTGTCTCAAAAAGCCTTTCACTAAGAAAAGAAAAACATTTTTGCCTCTTCTCTCCTGGCTTGTTCTCCAGAAATGGACTAATTTATCTAAATATTTCTAACCCATTGTGCAAGGTCTTTTTGTTTGAGCTCAGCAGTAAAGTAGGTTTAAAAATTCACTATTTCTTCTGTTCATTTCAGAAAATGGTTTCTTCTGTTCTATGTCAAACTTCATTTTAGGCATTTGGTATTTCCAGAGGAATTTCTTTCATCTTCTTTCATCAACTCTAAGAAGAAAATTAAGTCCTGAATTACTAAAATGGCCCAACAGAACAGCTGAAATCAAAGGTGTTACTTATGACTGACATAAACACATTGCGTTGTCTCATGGTCAAGACAGCAAACCAGTCCTGTGGTAACCGTGTAAATTTAATTTAGAGAGTTATTTCTGAATAGAAGGGCTGGTGAGGGAGGTTAGACTGCTGCAGGAGCACCATGCAGCAGAGGAACAAGCCTTTGGGCTGGGCCACCAGAGGAAGGACTTTCTCTTTCTGCTGTCTAGAGAAGATGGACCTTCCCAGGATATAGCTGGCTTTTGTCAATGGATAAAAGAGGGGTTTCTGTTTTCTCTACTGTCTTGGTTGCTAACCTCTTAAATGAGCAGTATTTGGGAAAAAAGATTGCCCTACTTGCATCTGTACAGCCCCTCTGGCTTGGGGTGTCTTGAATTTTGCTGGGTTCTGAAAATAGTAGGAGGAGATTTGTTGTGTAAATGCCACGCTAAGCTCCTGAAACCTACCGCTCTAAATAAAAGCTCATTTTGTCATTTTCAGATGGTCATTTGGAGTTCTGCTATGGGAGATTGTTACTTTAGGAGGCAATCCTTACCCGGGTATTGCTCCCGAAAGACTCTTTAACCTCCTAAAAACAGGCTATAGAATGGAGAGACCAGAAAACTGCAGTGAAGAAATGTAAGTAACTCTTGATATGATTAGATTCATGAAACATTAATAAATACACTTGAAAAAAAGATTTAAATAAATACCTCATAAATACTATTCTGCGTATCTTAGAGATATGGTCAAAATATGTAGTGCTTTAAAGAATGTAATGAGATTAGTGAACAGTAAAGAGAGGGGGAAAAATTGCCCACAGAATGCCTACAACTATATCCAAACCATTTGTAGGGTATTGAATAACATGTTTGCCAAACAATTGAGAGTTTGCACATTCAAAACTTTTGAGGGTGGAGGAAGGAGGAAAATGCCATAAAACACAGTGGTAGCTGAAATATTCAAGAAAATGTCTTAGTACTTTCTGCAAATGAGACAGATATTCCAGTCACAGTCATTGTCTGTTAGTTGTCACGGCATCCCGGAGGAAAAATGATACCTTGGCACAGAAATCTACACCCTAGAAGATAAAAATTTTCTGTGACTTGATAAGCCCATGGCTTTGGAGACAGTTCATAATTTGCTGGCTGATTTATTAAAACACAGTCAGTGTGAAATATCTTCTGCCTGTGATCTTCCATGGCATTTGGAGATGAGGCATGATTTTATGTTCAGCCTGCAAATTTGATTGTGGTTGCGGTTTTTTGAAAGTTCCCAAGCTTTAATCCCAAGCTTTACTCACTGTGACCACTCTTTTGACTGATTTTCAGTTGGAAGGATGCTTTGGCCACATCTGGGCTGAGGAAAAAAGGTTTAAATAAATAATAGTATAAACGATAAATCTTTTTTTTTAATGTACAAAGAAAAAAACATTATGTACTTCCAAATTTAGGGCAGTGTAGAAGTTTACAGGAATGATTGGTAAATATTGTCTAAGAAATGTGTAATACTTTTTCTTTCTTTCATCTCAGTGGGGAATACTCATTCCTCAAACATGTTATGTCACTGATAATCAGTTTAGGCAAGCTGACCACATCTGAGTTTCTGGGATTTTTTTAATTGAAGCTAAATCGTGGGGTTGACTTTTTTCAGGCTTTTTCCTGTTTTACTCAGAAATTTTTCTGACAGACTGTGAAAGCCCACTTTAAGGACCATTTTTGTTTAATTGCATTCTCTCCTATACCCAGTCAAGTAAGAGAGAGATCATGGATGAAAGCATAAAATGCAGTGCTTTTCAGTAGCTTCCTATAGATCTCATAGCCCGCTATTTCCACTATTAGAGCACTTATGTGGACAGATCACTCAGTCCTGAGAACACCTGAGCTGGAAAAACAACATGAATGGCACAGGCTGGAGCGTGACACTTCCAGAACTTGCCAGTGTCTGTCTGATAGTCACTCAACTATAAAACTTCAATTCTGTTCCCTTTCCTTTCTACACTCTATGATATAGAGGGCAGTTAAAGACAGACTGAATATAGGTTTAATCAAAATAATAATAATAGATGTAATCAAGAACATTAGTTTCTGCAAATAGTCTTAGGTTAGGCTTCAGTTTGAAGAAAAGTTTCCAGAAACTTAAGAATTTGGACAAAATGAAAAACAAAATTCTGCTTTCTGGTATAACAGCAGAGTTTTTCAGGTTGATACACAAATTTCTTCAGTGTCATGTACAAAGTGAATTAGAAATCTGGCATGCTGCCCTACACTTGAGGTGGTCCCTTGAGAAAGTGAAAATAAAGAAAGAAACCTAAGATTACAGTCCTTCAAGGACAGCCAAGTGCATCATCATTTAAACTCATGAAGACTCTTGAAAATAAAAGCCCATTGTTGTGAGTGTCAGTTGTTAATTCCAGGGAACATTTAACAGAACTCAGAGCAGAGATTGATGTACTTGTGGATGGCCTTCGTGCCACAGTTGACTTCAGGTCTAGAAATCATTAGAGCTGAAGCATGACCCATTTCTAACAATTTTGGGGTTTTTTTCACCCTGTGACGGGTCCTAGGTACAACCTCATGCTGCGCTGTTGGAAGCAAGAACCTGATAAAAGACCAACATTTACTGAGATCAGCAAGGAACTAGAGAAAATGATGGTGAAGAGTAGGGTAAGTGTGGAAAGCATGGATTTTGAAGGTTTTTGTGGTCATCTGAGTTTGAATGTACAGAAATAATTATTTTATTTTATTTTAAAGCAAAGTAACTTATTTTTCATCAAATCTTGACACATTTACATATCTAGTTTCTTTCACACACATCCAGCTTTTTGAAAGCAGTACTACCTCTTAGAATGGCTTTGGTGACTTCAACCCAAAATGTGGGTGGATTATCCTTAACCTATTTTCTTTAAATAATAGTAATAATTTAAAAATTGCTGTAAAAAGTTACTCCTAAGTTCCACTCCTGAATAAATAACCTTAGAGAGCCAGAACTAGAAGAATGTAGTATTTCATGTAATCAGAGGTCTGAAAGCTGTATGATTCCACCACTCTTAAGTTGCTGTAAAACTGTTATAATCCTGTCTGGAGCTACTTTGAATGAGTAGATGCTGAGGTCTAAAAATAAAGCCCAAGTTGCATTATTTATAAAATGTATGCATATCTACTTGCACATAAAAACCTAATTTTTTTTAAGATATTAGTTATGGGAAAGGGGGCAGTTACAAATGAAAACCAGAGGAAATAACAGCGACTGTTATTATCAGATTTGAGAACGTGGTGGCATTTACATTGGGCTAATAAACAAATGGGAACAGTTGTGTTCAGAGTGTGAATGTAAAAATGCATTCTAAATTAAAAATGGCAAAGTGAAGGGTCTGTCTGGGCTGTACATTAAATCACTCTGACTTGTCAGCCGCTGACTTACAGCAGCTGAGAATCTGTATGCAACAGGTATGCGTGTCCAGGGACAGACTTGTAATAGAGGGGCTGGTAGAGCCTTGAGAAATTATCATCATAATTAAAACAAAACCAATGCAGAACAGAGCTTGACAAGTTAGTCATTTTTCTTCTTGCCTTTCTGAATGAAAAATTCTGAAGACTTTTCCATTTATAAAATTGGGTAATTTTATCTTTCTAAAATAAAAAGATAAAATGTTTCAGTGAATTTCCGAAGTAAAACCATTTTGAAAGCAAAAACTGCATTTTAAATCAGTTGAAAATGCTTCGCATTAATTTTTTTGCATCAAAGCAATTCAGCAACATAAATAAAAACCAACAAATTCTTATCGGTGACCTAAATACTTCGTTTTAGAACAGCAACAAAAGCTTTATTTGGCAATATTTACATAGTTATTTTATGCATTGTTATGTAATAGCTTTTGTAAAATGATTATGAGATCTGAGTACCTTGTCCTTTAAGCATGCATATGTATTTCTATATATATATTTCAGGCATACATGTGGATCAGGCATACCAGAAGCTGAAGGTCAAACAAATCAGTCAGGACAGCTCTTCAGTTTCTTGGGTGTTTTGCTGAATTGCAGAAAGTAGGGGAAGTATTTGTATGTCTCTAGCAGGGGCAGTGTTCAGGCAAATCAGATGCTTCCACAGCTGCTGCGGCTGCTGGAACGCAGAGCCTCCTCAGGGGCCAGAGGTTCCAGAGGAAGATAAATGCAGTGGGTCTGTAGTTCATTGTTGTAGAGAAAGCAGGTGCACATTTATCCTTTATACCCAAACAGCAACACTGGCACGTGCATTAACCCAGCTTTTTGTGTATTCATTTCTCAGGACTACTTAGACCTTGCGGCTTCCACACCTTCCGATTCCTTACTGTACGATGATGGGCTCTCAGAAGAGGAGACACCTCTCGTGGACTGTAATAATGCTCCCCTCCCTCGAACCCTCCCTTCCACATGGATTGAAAACAAACTCTATGGTAGAATTTCACATGCATTTACTAGATTCTAGCAACACACAAAAAAAGTTGATTTTTCTTCTGCACTGTTCTCAGACTCTGTAACCCCATTACAGTGTTTCTTGTCTGAATGAAGCCAATCAAAATTTGCTTGGAAGCTTCTTTTGGGGTTTTTTTTTTGTTTGTTTGTTTTTTCTTTTGGTAAATGTCAAAATTTGCATCAGGATCATCCTTTAGTCATTTTGCAGCTGTGTCTAAAATAAACATTTTTAAAAGGATGTGAAAATAAGTAAAATGACTAGATATCATACAGTAAAAGCAAAAAAAAAGATCAGGGAAGCATTCTCAGGGGAAATATACAATGCTAATGAGTATCTAATTCAACTATCCTGTTGGGGGAGGCTACAACATTTAAAATATGTTAGATTCTGCACCTCTAATTTAAGCAATAGACTTTTTTTTTTTAAATACTGTTTCTTGCCATAACTCAATGATAGGACTCATCTGAACCATTTTTCATTTATTAAGAAGTATGTCTGAATTTCAGCTGCTATTAGTACATTTTGGATCTATAAGCTGAAATGTATTTAATGTATCATAGGATGAAAACAGATTATTATATGCAGAAGGTAGAAATACTGTATATAAATATTATATACAGACTAAACTGACATGTAAAATCCTTTGAAAACTTACTTAACAGTGGGCATTTTGAAAATACACTCAGCTGTTTTCACGTCCTTTGATTTGTTATGAACATGTTAGTACTAAACTTCGACTGAATGATGTAGCAAGTGTTTTTAAAAAGAACATATTCTTTCATATTGTGATGGTGAGATGGACAGTAAAAATGGTTCTTGCCAAAACTCCTATATTTTGTCTTCTGATTAAATATTCTACATGGTTTTAGATACTAACATCACAGATACTTTTTTCATTCTTCAAGCAGTATGACTTTTGAAAAGTTGGATCTTTTAGTTTAAAAGTTGCCATTAATATATGGCTTTGGGTCTATTTTTGATCTATACATTAGCTATTATTTTCTTGATTAGGTTTTCTCAACTCATGTTGATTTTGGGGCACTTAGTGGTCAGATTGTTGAAAGAATGAAGTAGCAGAGAAAAAGTTGCCACAAGGTTGATGGCAGATGCTGAATGCTTAATAAGCAACAGAATCAGATTTCTGTTTTAGAAAATCTCAACCCTGCTATGGTTCTGTGCTTGCACAGCTGAATCAACATGGTGCTAAGCACTCTGCACCCATTTTGGTGATCACTTGTGCCTAAGCACAGAAACAGTTACTGGACTCAATGCACATAATTAAGGGCCTGAAATACAACTTTAAATGCTGAATCAAGACAGGAATGCTCAGCACTTTGCTGGACTTTACTCAGTTGTGCTCCTGGGATTTCCAGAAATTAAGCAGGGGATCCCTGGTGGGGGTGTGAAAGTGTCCGCAGAACCTCACTGAAGCCAAAGGAAAAGCGCCCATTTAAGTAAATGGAAATACTCTATCATTGAAATGGACTTTGGATTCTGTCCCAAATATGTTTATTAATTCTTGGAGCACTTCCTGTACAGCAAGAACTTCCTCTTGCAAAGCAATATTTTGCTACATGATTGTTAAAATACAAAATTACGGAAAGTTGGAGGCTTATGAGAAGAACAATTTTTAGCTTTTTATTATGCACATGTGCATGCATGCACACAATTTTTTATCGAGTAAGCACTTTAATTTATCCACGGTTTTTGTCTGCATCTGAATTTGTGCTTCAGGGATTTCAAAACATCATTTTTATGAATTTTTATGGGACAAAATCCAGTGGACTGGCTTAAAGTATTGAAGGGAGTTTTGCCAAGGGCCTTACTGTCTGCACATGAAGTTATGGTTCTTCAGTGCAGAAAAAATTATCTGTTTTCATTTTTAGGCATGTCATACCCGAACTGGCCTGAGGAGAGCCCCGTTCCACTCACAAGATTCGATGGCACTAACTCTGTGTTTTCAAGATATGCAAATGATAGTGTATATGCTAACTGGATGGTTTCACACTCAGCGGCAAAATTTATGGACAAGTTTGATAGTTAAAATTTTCTTTGTGAAAGGTAACGGACTCCTGAGGAGAACAAGGAGGCAAAGAGTGGAAAGTCCATTGGCTCGTTCTTTGTACGATCAACAACTAACTTTTAAATTGGCAGATCCCTTTATTAGTAGTTTTTAAAGTGTGTTATTTATGCTGAAGACTATAATTGGTACTCCCCCCTTTCAGAAAACATATCAAGCTGGATAGGAGTTGTAGTTCCGGTACTTCTCTCTAGGTTGCCATTTTGCATATGGTTCCATTTGGCAACTTCTTAGTGCAAATGGCCTTGCACTTCATCCTTGGAGTGTTTTAGACTAACCATCCTGTGTTACAGCTTTCTGGGATGGTAAAATGTACTTGAACTGCTACTTTTATAGTGGCTGTTAGCATACAACCACTTGATCTAAGCAGGAAGCACAAACAATATATAGAAGGGAGGAGGGAAACAGGCTCCCAGATTACTGAGCTTGCTATCAAATGACAAGTGTTAGGATGATGTTGGCACTAACAAAGCCAATATCTTGGTTTGGAAGCAAACATTTAGTAACTCAATAGAGCACTTGAGATTCAACATTTGAAGTCTTGTAAAATGTATTGTCTTGTCTTAATGAGAAGAGAATTTGTTTTATTAGTCTTAACTTCTCTTACCTTTAGCACAATGGAGATAAATTTGATACAAGATAAGCTGTATAGACTGATGGCAATCAAGAGTTCATCTGACACATTTACTTTCCATCACCAACATATTATTAATGTTAAAACATACAATCTTGTACAATCATGGTTTCCTTTATGAGTTAAAAATAGGCTATAGAGGATTTTTAGACTGAATTCATAGAATAGAATAGTAACATCATAGAGTGCTTTGTGTTGGAAGGGAACTTGGAGGTCATCCAGTTCCAGCTTCCTGCCCTCTGCCTGCTCCTCTGTCATGGGGAGGGATACCTTCCACTACACCAGATTGCTCAAATTCCTATCCAACCTGGACTTGAAAACTGCCAGGGATGTGGCATCCACAACTTCTCTGGGCAACCTGATCCAGTACCTCACCATCCTCACAGTAAAGAATTTCTTCCTAATATCTAACCTAAACCGGCCTTCTTCCAGTTTAAAGCCATTCCCCTTATCCTAACAGTACATCTCCCTGTAAAAAACTCCCTGTCCTGCTTTCCTGTAGGCTCCTTTAGGTACTGAAAAGCTGCTTTAAGGTGTCCCCAGAGCCTTCTGTTCCTCCAGCTGAACAGCCCAAACTCTCTCAGCCTGTCTTCATAGGAGAGGTGCTCAGCCCTCTGATGGTCTTTGTGACCCTCATCTGGACTCAGTCCAACAGGTCCATGAACTCCCTATTATGCTGGGGACCCCAGAGCTGATGCAGCACATTGGGTAGGGTCTCACAAGAATAGAGTAGATGGGAGAAACACCTCCTTGACCTGCTGCCCATGCTGGTTTTGATGTAGCCTGGGATACAATTGGTTTGTTGGGCTGTAAAAACACATTGCCTGAGCATGTTGAGCATCTCATCAATCAACACCCCCAAGTCCTTTTCCCCAGGGCTGCTCTCAGTCCATTCTCCACCCAGCCTGTGTTTGTGCTTGAGACTGGCCTGACCCAGGTGCAGGACCTTGTCTTGACCTTGTTGAACTTCATGACGTTTGCACAGGCCCACATCTCAAGCCTGTCAAGGTCCCTGTGGATGGCGTCCCCTCTCTCCAATGTGTCAGCTGCACCACACAGCTCGGTGTCCTTGAAAAACTTGCTGAGGGTGCCCTCGATCCCACTGTTGATGTCGCCAACAAAGGTGTCCCACAAACAGCGCTGGTCCCAATACTGACCCCTGAGGAACAGCACTCGTCACTGGTCTCCACTTGGACATCGAACTGTTGACAGCAACTCTGAGTGTGACCATCCAGCCAATTCCTCATCCACCACATGGCCCATCCATCAAATCCATGCCTCTCCAGTTTCAAGACAAGGATGTCGTGTTAGACAGTGTCGAATGCTCTGCACAAGTCCAGGTAGATGGCATCAGTCATTCTTCTCTTATCCACCAGCGCTGTAATCCTCTCATAGAAGGATATTTGTAGGGTTTGCCCTTAGTGATGCCATGTTGGCTGTCACCAATCACCTTATTTTCCACATTTTGTCATCAGGTTCCACAGACTTGTGCACCCTCAGGTTCCTTAGATGGTTCCAAACCTGATCTTCCCCTGTGGTGGGTGGTTCTTTATTCTCACAGTCCCTGCCTTTGCCACCTCAGCAAAGGGGCTTGCGCAAAATCAGGCCTCAGTGGCTGAAGAACTTGATAGTGAAGACCGAGGCAAAAATGTCGTTGAGTACCTCAGCCTCCTGCATGTCCCAGGTAAACAAGTCTCCCATTTCTTTCTGGAGAGGGCTCATATTTTCACCAGTGTACCTGTAGAAGCTTTTTTTGTTGCCCTTGATGTCCCTGGCCAGATAGAATTCTATCGGGGCTTTAGCTTCCCTAACCTGATCCTTGGCTGCTTGGAAAATTTCTCTGTATTCCTCTCAGGCTATCTGTCCTTGCTTTCACCCTTTTTCTGTGGGGGAAGCATAGGCTTCCTTTTTCTGTTTGAGTTTGTCCAGGAGCTCCTTGTTCATCCATGCAGGTCTCCTGACATTTTTACCAGACTTTCCTCTTTGTTGCATCACTCCTGACCTTGCAAGAGGTGATCCCTGAATATTAACGAGCTTTCTTGGGTCACTCTTCCCTCCAGGGCTTTATCCCATGGTACTCTATCCAGAAGATCCCTGAAGAGGCCAAGGTGTGCCCTCCTGATGTCCAGGTTAGTGGGCTTGCTGTGCGCCTCCTCACTGGCTTGAGGATCTTGAAGTCCACCATTTCATGGTCACTGCAGCCAAGGCTGCCCTTGAGATTCACATTCCCCACCAGCCTCTCCTTGTTGGAAAGAACACGGTCCAGCACAGCAACTCTCCTCATTTACTCCTCTGTCACTTAGAGAAGCAAGTTACCCACACATTCCAAGAACCTTTTGCCCTGCTATGTTGTCCCTTCAATGGGTATTGAGGTAGTTGAAGTCCCCCATGAGGACCAGGGCTTGTGAATGTGAGGCAGCTCCTATGTCTGTAGAGGGTCTCATCTGCTTGGTCTTCCTGGTTGGGTGGCCTTAGACCCCCACTATAATGTCATCTGTCCTCGCCCTCCCTTTAATCCTGACCCATAAGCTTCTCATCCATCCCCAGGTACAGCTCCAAACACTCCAGGTGGTCATGGACATGGAGGGCAACACCCCTTTCTCCTGTTCCCTGCCTGTCCTTCCCAAAGAGCCTGTATCCTCCCACTCCAACGCTCCAGTCATAGGAGCCATCCTACCACATACCTGATGCCAGTATGATCACAGCCCTGCAGGCATACACAGTCTCTTACTGCTCTTGTTTATCCCCCATGATACGTGCGTTTGCATAAAGGCGTTTAAGTTGGGCCACTGATGGAGCAGACTTACTGGCAGGAATGGCTGGAATTCTTTGGGCAGCACTTCAGATTCTCTCTTGCCGATTTGCAATCCCTCCCCAGGCTCTGGGCATCTCTTGCTGGTGCTGGCATCAAACTAGTAGGAGTATAATGGATTGAGGATTCCCTCTCCCAGCAACTTCAATTTAATGCCTTCTTCACCAGCTTGGCAAGCCTGTGACCAGAGATGCTCTGCCCGTCCTCTGGCAGATGGGCCCCCATGTGAGTCCCCAGGAGTAGCCAGACCCCTGGCTGTGGCACTAGACCCCTAACCATTTGCTGATTGCCTGATTCACCTGGCCCTTTCAAGGCCCTTCCCTTTGACAGGGAAGACTGATGAAAAAGCTGCCAGCACTTGAGTCCCTCACCACCACTCCCTGGGATCTGTAATCTCCTTGGTCCTCCTCAGACCAGTCCTGGCTGTACCCCTGGTGTGCACGTGAAAGAACAGCAGCAGATAACCATCAGGGGACTGTACAAGGCTTGGTATGAGGCTTTAGGTGACATCCCTGGTACAGCTCTCTGGTGGGTCTCTCTGTGCCTCTCAGAGGAGAGTCCCCTGCTACTCTCACCTGTCACCTTTGCTTAGTTGTGCTGGTTGTTACACAGGGAGCAGATGGGGCTGCCTTACTCAGCTCCAGCCTCTCTCCTGATCTGATGGGTCCTCCCTCTCCAGCCTGCAGAGTGCTGAAGTGGTTGGGCAGGGGCACCTCAGGCTTCAGGAAAGTCTCTTCCTCCTGCAGCTCCTTGTGATCTCAAGTGGCCATTACTCTGCCTTACTGACCCCTCTCCTCCCTTCAGTGTTTGCATGGTGGGGGAGGTTTTGTCTCTTTGGCTGCGGTATACTGCAGGCTGCCCTTGAAACCAGCCATCCAACTCCTTCACAGCCTCCCTGAAGTTACGTAGCCTGCTCACCACCTCCTGCAGCTCTGTCACAGGAAGTCCTCTGCCTCAGCACACCTTTTGCAGATATTTGAGTACAGAGATTTTGTTTGCAGTCTTGTTAAGTGGGTTGGAGACCTCCTCTCAGCTCCAAATTGGATATACTGCCATGCACAGGACACTGCCATAACGTAATTCCAAATAAACCTATTACCTTGAAAGTCACAAATGAATAACACTTGCACAGCAAAATTGGTGTGAAACTCTGCTGTTGAAGCTACACAAGGAAAATGTCATTGGAATTTGTTAAGTTAAAACATAAAAATGTTGTTCTTACAACAGTGGCTTGATATTTGGGAGAACAATCAGACTGTGAGTCATGTTCTATGTGGAAGAGTAAACGATTAGCACTACTTTCATCTTTATTTGTAATCTACCATGGTTAAGGGTAACCTTTCGTTTGCTGCAAGTGTTGGGATGTAAATCCTGAGTGACTCGTTGTTAGCGTTGTGATGGTTATTCTAAATAATCCAATTCTACCAAAGCTTGCTCCTGTCACTTAAAGTCCAATTTAGATGTTTCAGATCTGTTTTCAGATGTTGTTTTGTGTATCAACTTTATGTTTCCATTAAAGTCTGTGATTTCAGAAACATGGTCTTGAGTCAGACTGCCAAAACCTGAGCACAGATTTTCATTTTGCAAAAAGTGGGACATGAAGTGGTGTGTTGGAATTTAAAGACTTTCCCTGTTGGATTGCATACTTGATCCTGTCCTGGTTTCAGACAAGCAGTAAGCACAGCAGTTTTTCCTTTGCACAGACACTTGCCATGTTGAGTAATGCTTACGCAGAGCAAACACACAGCTCTGTGTGCAGGAGGGCTTCTGCTGCGGTACCATGGTAATCTTCACTGGCACGACACGACTGTCGGAGTGCAGACTTAGAAAACAAATGGCACTGAAAATGAAACCCATTCTATGGGCTGTTTTTTCTATTGAGAGATCTACGGAAGAGGAGAGGAAAAATGACACTTGTGGTAACTTTTTGTATTGTCCAGTTGTTTTCCTATATTTTATGTAAATGAGAGTTCCTCGCTTGCCATGAGCAACCAAGGCATCAGGATTTTTGGTTTTGTTTCGGTTTTTTTCTTAAATGAAGAATGTATTTTATCCAGTATCTTCAGCAACAGTATGTGACTGAGAGATGTGAAACAGTTTAACACGACAAGCCCTGTGACAACATTGCTGTACGGTAGGTGAGTGGGACAGTAAGTGCTGCTGAAATAACCAGTGGACACAAGTAGTGTGTACTTTAGACTCTCAGCATAAGTCAGTGTTGTTTCAACCATTATTTGCGTGATAAATTTCACTAATAGTTACTGCCACCTATCCTACTGGACATAGATCCTGCATGAAAAATACATACACGGCTCATAATTACAGTTTCCATACACAATTACCTGCATTAAGTACAGTTCAGTGGAAAATTTTGAAGTGTTTCCTAATGCAGTTAATTTTGACTCCTTCCTGCTCATGAATGTTGGCAAGAAATAGATTATTGCTTTTAAGTAGTCATTCATAATATGAAAGCTTCTTATGTCTTCAGTGTATGCTATTTTTGTAAATATTTCCCTTGAAGTGTTTCCTGTTTGTTCTGTGTTGCCACTAGTCAGAATGGTGACAATTTTGTTTCAGTTCCTCTTTGAACAGTAAATGTACTTCCCACATGGGAAAGAAGTGATACAGCAGATGATTATTTCCATCGGTGCCAGAAATACTTATGCACTTGGCTGTCCTGAGGAAAGTGAATTTGAAGGGAACAAATGACTCACCTAAATATACAGGTTGGAGGGAATAACTTTCTAAAAATTTCTGCCAGCCTTTTCTACATATCTGCAGAAATGACATATTTATCTGATCTGTGCTTTGAGTTGTGACAGATGAGGGAGAGCATGAATCTTATGTGTCAGTACAGTCCTTAGAGCAGCACAAGGGAATTATTGCAATATTGGTTTACACAAACTTCCAGAGGTAGGATACTCAGAAAATCTACTTTGAGCTCGCAAATTTTAGTTTGCAGACATTAGCCTGTTTCATATGGTAGAAATTCTTAAAAATATTGTCCCATGGATATGAGGTACATAATATTTAAATCATGGGGCTTTTATCATGCAAAATATGCATGAATCTCTATGCTACACTCGACTGGACCTCAGCAATTCTCAAAAACATACAGTGAAAGCAAGCTTATATTCCTTATTGGTTTAGTATCAACATTATAGGTATAATACAAGCTTCAAAATACATCTAAAAAGAGTATTTCTAACTTTTGAAAGTTTAAAAAAAAATTTTGAAATAGTTTGTTTCAAAACTCAGTTTACCTAAAAGCCTGTAGTTACAGTGGTAAATTTTTAACAAAATACTGGAGATAATAGTCAAGAGCAACAGCCCTTAAATAGCACCAGGCAATGTTTCCCATGAACAGAGTGCAGATGGTCCATAGTGTGATGAATGGTTTGACTTTTTCAGCCCAAGCAAACTTCCTGAAAAAGAACCGAATCACTCCCTAAAGATGTACACAACTATTAAGTATTTAAAATCCTAGTAGGAAAACCTAAGCTGTTCAGGTCCACTGTATCTAACTTCATAAAATTTAAGTAGTCCCTCTGAAGTTAGTGGGATCATTCATAAATGCATTACTCATAAACATTTGCTGGTCTAAAACACACTATCCCAACAGTCAACTAGCGAAAGTACAAAGGGTATTATCAATATGTGGACAAAGTAGCAATAGCCTGGGTGTAGCCATCCCTAGTACAACATTGTAACTTGCCTGTTGGGAAGCAGTCTTTAGAATTAGGTACTAGAAAACTAGAGAAACGGTAAGCACCAATAAATTTCTAGTCAATACCTAGAAGAGACAGTGAATAAAATCTTTTTTGGTATTTATCAAGTTCGTCAGTAAAGCTGAGTTGTTCCTGTAAGCTGTGTTTTGTATTTGTTTCTCATTTCCAAACTTCGGGACAGCAACCTGTATCTTCCAGTTACAATAGATATATACTCCTAACGCATTCTGAGAAAATGCATAGTTCCTCTCTTTTTATAGTGTGTTTTTTGGTTTTACCTGGTCTTTTAAAGGGTTATGTGTATCTTAACAAATTTCTTGCTAAAGCCTATTTCTTTGAGCCGTTATCAAAGTTCATTTGCTGATAATGTTCTGAATTTTGCCTGCCTGAGGGTATCACCCTCAGGAAGGTACCACCTTCCCTTAAGCTCATCAGAAATAATTAGCTCCTTGTTTGGGTTAAAAAGCTACAATTCATAAAAATGCAACTTTATCTCATCTGAAAGCTGTTTCCTATGGATTACAGAGTAATCTAAATAGCAACAATTTAGGAGCCTTGCAGTTGTGCTTACCACAGATTTGAAATCCTGTAGAACTCGGCCTCGATCTTGATACCAATCGATCATTGCAGTTCCTAGTCTGATTTTTCTGCACTCAGCAGGTCACATAAATAATTGTTAAAGTCCTTATATAATTTTTCAGCTGTTCAGGGCTTTCCTCCCTGACACGATCATGATCGAAAGAGTTTGATGTGAACACTGATTTTCATTTGCATCATGTGCCATTTTCATAGCTTTCTGCCAATGCAATTTCCTGTCTGAATTTACTGTGCTTAAGGATGGAAGTATTTTAAATTTTTTAATAAAACTAAATCAAATGAATATGTATTTTAAGCATTTGGTTTGCAAAGAATCTTGCTTGCCTATATTTAGACATATTTTAAAGTTATTTTGGGGGGAAAAATCTGAAGAACTCCACTTACTCTTCCAGAGTATGTAACGTGGTGTAAGCTATAGCCCAGTGCAAATCAATAAACCAGTAGGATACTTACATCTTACTTGTTTGCCAAACTGCTGCCAATAACTTTATTCAAGAGTATTTCACAAAAAAAGGAAGAGATTCCGAATAAATTCTTGTCTGTTGGGAAAGCACATGTCAAAAAGGCGGAATCCCAAGTAAGGAGTGGCTGATGGGACAGATGAGGAGGTTGAGAGGGAAGGCTGATCTCATTCCTTGAGAAAGCTGGTAAAGGGTTCATCTTCAGGTGATTAAAAAGCTTGGAAGAGCATTGTAAAGAGTGAAATGTGGGAAAAGTCTCTGAAAAGATCCAGGAGATCAATACCAGATCCCCAGTATATTTTTGTAAATGTGTAGAGAGCTCTGAGAACCAGCCAGCGAGAAACAAGCAGAGTTAACTGTTCTCCAAGATAGTTTCTGTGTGGTCAGGAGTGTCAGTGATTGATTTGACAGCAGAAGACAAGGATTATTCTTTCTGGTACAGGGTATAAATAATTGAAGGAGATCTTAGCATTGAGTCAGGAAATCATTTAAATGCTTACTTTATTACAATGTTTTTCCTGTGCAGAGGCTTTCTGAACAGCAGCCTGGTCCAGAGAGCAAACAGAAAGGCATAAAGTTTATGCTGAATATAAGGATTTTTATTTTAAAACATTGCTGTTGGAGGTCTCACACAGTGTTGTTGTTTCATGATCATTTGTTAAAATGAACTGTGACTATTCTTTAAATACTGAGGGAAAACAGATTATGTGAGTCTTTGTAAAAATACTACCAAGAATATTTTAATTTATACTGCAAAATATTTATCCCCGTTTTTACATGCACAAAGATAAACTGAGAAATCAAATTAGGCTGCAACAAGTTACCATCAGAGATAGCTTTGTAACCAAACAGAAATAATGTTTATGGAATCAATTCTATTTGCTTACTGAGTCTCCATTATGGTTTACTCACGTTAGAAAATGTTAAATGCATGTTTTGAAATGCTAGACCTTAAACTAGCAACTGCTTCTAATTTTTACCATTTCAAATTACAATTATATTTACTAGGCAATACATAGCAGAACACAATTCAAGGGTATTAAACCTTGAAATGCAGTGATATGAATAGTACATATTACCTTTATTTCTATAAAAGGCATCAAATCTACAGTAAAGACCTTGTCATACAAGATTTAAGCATAGCTTAGGGGAGCAGAAAACATTCACAAAATTATCAGCAGCATTTTAGCATTCACAAGCTAAGCTATTTTTTTTCACCTCCTACACATGGCCAAATTTTACAATTTGCGTTTGTCTGCACTCGTAATGAACATGTTTGTGTTGTGAGTGTACATCAGTACCTTAATCACAGCTTCCACACAGCTTCTAAGATGCTCGAGTTGCAGAAAAAGTCAGTTTAAAAAACTTTTTATCTCTGTGCTTATCCTGTCATAGATATGATTTGTTTTTTAAAATAGTACAAATCCTTGCTTGTCTAGCACAGTGCCAGAACTGGTGACTAACATTCTTTAAATTTAAATTAAAAAGAGAATGAAGCTGGAATAGAAATGTCATTTATAACTATTCAATTCTTTCTAGTAAATACTTCTGAGCCTGATATTCCATCATTTAAATGGGGTGCAGGCTGCCAGATCAGGTCTTTCTCATTCTAATTCTAAAAATAGGGACAGGAAAGGAGAAGCAGGAACACATTTTCCTTGCTCTTGAGAAGGAGTGGGAACAAATTCAAGTGATTTTCAAAGTATCTAGCTGTTCAGCTCTCCTGTGATTGCATTTCTAATGTAAAATCTTGCTTTGAATTAATTTGATTTGGAGTTTCATTTTACCAACAGATGTGAGTCATTGTAAGATGCTCATTAGCAAAATTTTTTCCTAACAAAGATAAAACAATCGTTACAAGTCAGCAATTAAAGAGAAGCTTGTGAGACTGCTAGGAATGCAGTGACGTTCGAACCTGATTTTGCAAATCAGTTCATCTTTACCCATTGGTTTTAAAATGATAATAGTGAATTCTCAATAGCATACTTTAACGCTTTTCCAAAATCAGCCACTGCTTTTATGCACCACAGGAACAGATGACAATTTGAAAATCTAAACAAAGTATTTTCAACTGCTTAAATGAGGTATGGTATTTTTTTGTGGTCGTCTGTTGATATTCTATGGTACCCAGGAGGGTTCTCTCCTCACAAGGGAATAGTGTAGGTCCCACCTTCCTTTTGCCCTGTCTTACACCGTTTCAACCCTGTGAGAGGTTTTCAGCCTTTGGTAAAGTACTGCTAATAAAATCAAAGTAATTAGGTGATTTCATTATTATTTCCATGCCATTTTATGGGAGGAGTTTAAAAATATGAAAAATGTTGCACTTAAAAACATTTTAATGATGTATATGCAACAATGAGTGGTACCAGAAACAAGAGAAACAAATAATTTGTTTTATGAACTGGCTGGAGTTTTCACTCAGAGGGAGGGAGATCTTTTTTGGGCAGTGACAGACAAGCTTTAGCTAACACTAGCAAGACACCCCAAACCCTAAACTGGAGTAGATAAATGTTGCAAACAATGGCCCAGCACAGTACAGGCAATGAACAAGAGAAAGAAGTTTCTTAGTCTCTGGTCCTGTCTATTGAACGAAGAAATGAACACTGGCTTTGTACTGTTTGCTAAGCTGTGAACATGGATGATCCTCTCTGTACTGTGCCTTTCACAGTTTTGTTTTTATTTTGTGTGGAAGGTGGTGGTGGTTTTATCGACTATTGGACAGGCTCAGTGGGTACACCTGATTATGCAGTAACGCATGTTAAATACTGATATACTGAGTATTTTGTATAGAACACGAAGCACCTCAGGTTAAGGAAGCCCAAGTATTTCCCTCTATAGAGACTGTATTTACTATAGATATTTATCTGAGTAACTTGAGCTTTGGTGCATGAGACTTTCAAGCACAGGAAAAAACCCAACCAGATAACCAACCAAAAGACCTTGGTAATTTATATTGTTACCAGACAAGGAGTGTTCATGAAAGATTGTCAGGCTTAAGTCTCATATATAGAATGTTCTTTTTTCTTTTCCTGCATCCTAGGTAGTCAAGTCTACAGTTTAAAAAGTAATTTAATAGAATTGATTTTAAATTTATTACTTGATGGTTTTTATAGGTTACTGTTCTTCAGTACTGGAGGACAGAAAAAAGGAATGTGTATTTTTTAGTGTTTTGCGTAACACTGAGTCCTCCACTCAAAACCCTCCTGTTTGTTTTCCATTCTAGGCACAGAATATGGTTGCTTGGACTTTGTTTCAGAGCTGCTTTGCAGTCAATCTATTTGCGACAAAATTTTCTTCTGTTTTTAGAAAGATGAGTGCAGCACTTCTTGGTGCCATTAGACAGAAGCTGTATAGTAAAAATGTTTTGGAATAGTCAGAAATGAACCAATAGAAAATTCCAGCACTACCTATATGGATTGCTTTCCATATATGTTGTTACTGCTTACTCTGATGTGATACCGTGGGGCAGCTGCGAGTGAGCAGTGGAACCCTGGGCATACTACCCATTGTTCCTGCCAGGAAAAATAAGGCCATGTGGCCAGGAAAACTGCTCAGCCACCACTGCAGAATATTGCCTGCTGCTCTCAGCTGGAGCAGCAGCAGAGCCCAGGCACTTTAGCCAGCTCCCTGCTTTTCCCCTCCTGTGTTCCTGTTCCCCGTGGCACCAGCCAGAGCGACACTGTACTCGTGGTACAGAAATGTTTCCACAGTCCATTTACTACTGTCACAGAGCTCAGCAAACGTTTGTTGCTAACAGCAACTATATGTTGGTTTCAAAAACAAAAAGTTATTTGAAGAGATTGTGTCCAAAAAATTCTGATATATCTTTCCAAACACTTTTCCAGATGCTAAAGTTAAACTATCACTATTCAAAGAAAAAAGCAAGTGGACTACAGTAAGCACTTCTGTTATCAGAAGAAAACTTTTTCAGATAGTAGATAAAACTGAATCTTATTTACATTCACTTACAGCTGGGATTATATAGATTATGTTTTTTATGATAAGGAATGTCTTCTACTTCCATGAATTAGTACTATAACTATTGAGTCTGCTTTAATGTATGAAAGGACTCTATGTAAATTTAAAGTCGGTTGATACTGTTTTCTAATGAGAATTCTTGAAAGGAAGTGATTTAGCAACTGTGATCCCAAAACAACAGGAAAAGAGCAATCCATAGCAGTTCATTTCCCAAACATTATATAAATTATATGCTTCTGAGTCCAAAATTTAGTACATTAGAATACAAAAAATTACTATTTATTTGATCCCAAAACATTACATGAAGAAATGTAGTCCTTCAGCACTCAAAGACATAGAAACCAAAAGCCTAGGCACTGACAAAAAGACAATGCTGCTCAATGCAAACTAAACGGCACAGTAACAATAAATACAGGAAGATTTTTGTGTGGTATGTCAGTACAAACGAATTTTACAGATGTGCTGTCTCTCCTAAACCTATGGTAAGTCAAGAGATCACTCCAGTCTCTGAAAGCAGCGAGGTAAAATATCGCAACATTCCAAGCGCCTTTTGCGCGCATTGTAGCTGCCCCACGATGACAGTAAGACAGTGTCCTGTGTCCTTTCAGAGGTACAGACCAAACCCTGGACTGGCTGGCAGTGACCCAGCTGGTGTGGACACTGCAGCACTGCCAGCAGAGCCTGAGGTCAAGCCTGGCATCGCCCAAGCCAGACGTGAGTTGATTCTGCTGTAGCACGTGGCCTCTCCCAAGACCCCGTTTCACTGCCCAGAGCAACAGGATGCGTTTGGACAGGACCAGTGACAAAGGGTTAGAGAGTGTCACTTAGAAGCTCAAATTGAGGATTTTAAAGGATATAAATCACGATCATTAAAATACTGTAGGAGGGTTGATTTCAGGCTGTTAAAAATTCTTCATGATTTTGGTTGCATTGTTCAGTATCTGTTAGAAATAATTTGCAGCACTTAAGGAAAAAGAAAGCGGCTTCACATGGGATCATGTTGGAATTGTGGCATCAGTAAAGCTGAGCTGTGGTATTTGACAAAAAGCCTTGTGTAAAGGCAAACTAATGACTATTGTTTGACAATTAAAGCTCAGAATTTTCAGGCAAAATAACGGACGATTTTTCTTATTCTCAAATAAGAAAATTTTGGCTCAAGATGTTAATAGGACAAAAATATCCTTTGTTGAAGGATTGCTTTTTTTCTTTTCTCCTTTGGCCTCATTTACACTACTCCTTCACTGTGGTATCATGTTCTCAGATCAGCTCTTCTCTCTCTTTTTCTTTTGTTTCTTCCGCTCCAGCCCACACATATGCTTAAAAGAAAAAAAAAGGCATGAAAAAGAAAAAGAAAACCAAAACCACTAGAGGCTGGAGCTAATGTTGTTCTGGAAAACTCTTCTTTTTTGAATAAGCTATTGCCAGCCAGCCACTTCCTTTCCCCCAACTGAACCAATTTAAGAACAGTGTTTAGCAAAACATTTTTAAAGTCTGTCTCCTAAATAACCATCCTATCATAATATTTTAGGGAAGTTCAAAGCTGTGTCACAGATATATACACACATACTATTGCTCTCAGATGCTAGGAGATCTTCAACTACCTGTCTAAGAAACATCCCCAGGCTGAAATGAATTGTATCTTAAAACACAGACATTTCCTAAATGTTTTATTGCCTGCTTTATTCGCAAACAACCTGGGAATTCCTCTGTAGACCCGTAAGATTAACACCAAATAGGAACTGTAACATCTGTCAGCATAAATATACGTCTGAGTTATGAAGGAATGTCTAATCTTAGAACAGCTCGTTCTGATAGAAGAACAGGAAACTATACACAACATCACTGCAAACCCATCATTTTTCCTGACATGGTAGACCTTTTATACAGAGACGACTATGAATACCCATGTTGTTCCCACTAGAGGTTAAGAAATCTATTTTTTCCTTCTCTCAATCTGGAAAAAAAAAAACCCAACCTTTCTGGTAGTGAAGAAATTGTGGTAAACAGAGGAAACTGGCACTTAGAGAAGAAGAAAAAGTATTCTGTGTAGGATCTCCTGGAAGGCCCTGCGGAGCTCTCCCTACACAGCAGCAACAAGCTTGTGTGCAGAAAGGTGGTTCCTGGGAAGCCTGAAGGACAATATTCAGTTTGGTTGCTCTCTGTAGGCCAACCAGTGGGTGCTGCAGGATTGTCAGTGTGTTTCAGATCTACATTGCGGCACTAGTTAACAAAATCAGTAATTGCAGTTATTTCCATTCCGTTATCTTCTTGTAGTCCCAAATAATGTTATGTCTACAGAACACTGCAGTCTCCAGGGTGTCATGGGTGTCTCCTAAACTCCTACACGTTATCCACAACAAAGACAAGCAGGTGCTGAGGGCGAGTCGAGTAATCTCTAACATGCCATACTGAAATTTCGCATGAGGTCAGGTTTAAAATAGTATATTTAAATACTGTTTTAAAGGAGTGATGAAGCCACATTTACCTAGTTTGAGGAGTGCATATGTAACTATTTAAAACCTTCTGGTATCTCTCTTCTATGAATATACTTTTCAAGTATATTTTTGATGAATACTTAAAATGATGATCTAGCATTGTGACAAGTTTCAGTGGACAGGAAAGTGCCTGGAGGGATGGTTTGTCACACCAGCCAAATGTCCTTCCGCTGTTCATTTAAGGTATTCCCTGGAAAGATCTTTGCTGTCTGAGGGCTTGAAATTTAGGCTGAACAGATCGGATCCTTGGACACCCAGCCCCCTCCCACACTCTGTGGTGTAGCTATTTATGAAAAAATGGGTTTCTGCCTGCCTGAAGACAAAGGGCTGCTGTGTGCTAAATGGTGTGCAGACCTCGACAGAGCAATAATGTGACAGAGAATGCAGCCTCTGCTGCTCAGACCACTGGGGGCTCCATTCTGGAAAGCCCTCAGTGCCTGCCTTTCAGGCAGGTGAGCAGTCAGGCAATCCAAGAGAGCGATGTCAAGTTAGGGGGTGCAGGTCTTTACAGAATAAGCCTTTACTGGCTTTCTCTGACTCTGTTTTTGATGAGCGGGACCAAAACCACTTGATACATAGTTGTGGAAGAACATTACTACCTTACCTGCTTCCTGAGCTTTACCCTTTTAAACTGTTACAGGCCACCATTCATGCACGTGGCTGGAAAGCTGCATGAGTTCCTAAGCCTGGCTTCCTTTCAGGTCAAGCCCTGCAGAAAACTAATAATTTTTAAAATAGTGTCAAGAAATGTTATTTAGGAAATACAGAACTGTACATAAATACTTGGATAAGTAGAAAATAATTATTGGTAAATTCTGCTTGTTGTTTCCGCCATAAAGGCTGCAACACAATTTTACGGTTTTGCTAACATTTAGGAAATCAGCATCACTGTGCTGCTGCTGGACCCTTGCGAGCCTTGGAGCTCCAGGGCTGGCAGAGCAGCGTGTGCTGTCTGTGCTCGGGCAGCGCCGCGGCTGTTCCCAGGGTGGGGCGGGGCAGGGTCAGTGTCCGGCAGGGCAGCGGTACGAGCGGGCAGCGCACGGGCAGCGGGCCGGCAGCGCTCCGGGCGAGCTCGCTCTGGCCGCGGCGCTGAGGGGACCGCCCGGCGGGCGCTGCCGGCACAGCTGCGGAGGGAGCATCGGTACGCTCCCGACTCTCGCCCTCAGGCACGGACGTCTCCCCTCTCCCGGGGCTCATCGAGCGCGGCGCGCCCCCGCTTCAAGAGAGCGGGGAGCAAAGGCGCCGCAGGGCGGAGTGAGGGAAGGAGGTCCCGCGGCCCCTCCCTGCTGCCGCTCGGCGGCGGCGGCCCCGCTTCCCCCGCGGGACTGCGCGGGGGACCCGGTCC
>VZRQ01008852.1:370329-385500 GCA_013397975.1 Machaerirhynchus nigripectus | reverse complement strand
CCCGCACCGAGCGCCCCGGGCGGCCGTGGGTCCGCGCAGCCGAGGCCGCTCAGGGGGCTGCCCCGACCGCCCTGGCGCGGCGGCCTGGCACACCGGGCCACTCGGTTGTACCGTAGCGCTGTCTCAACAATAAAATGAATCTGTCCCCCACGGCTGCATTTCCATTGTGTTGGCTGGCTGTAGGCGTGCTGGGAGCGCGTTTCTGCAGCCGCAGGCAGCGGGATGCAGCAGGCGGCCCCCCCCGCGACAGCGCAGCGCTGGAGCGGGCACGGTGTCAGCGCCCGGGCGGGCTATGCCGGGCTGCGGGGGGTCCTGTGGGCTTCCTGGGGCCGCGAGAAACCCCCCACTGCTTCCACCAACCCCCCACAATAGGGGAAATGATATTGAGGGGGTGTTTTAATTATTCTCAGCGAAATATTGAGCATTGTTTAAACTATGGGTTGCATCTCTTCGTTTTTGTCAGACACGTTCTTGCTCGGTAAATTCTGTGCTCTCGTAAACTGTGAGAGTTGGAACCTTTTGGTACTGAACATGAAAATAAATTGTGTAATTGTCACTAGGCAATTAATTCAGAAATGCTAAAGCAGAAATGGGGGGGTGCAATTTGCAAGACCATTTTTAAACTTCAGTATGTAGAAATTTAAACTTGATAGTACATGTTTTCAGTGAGGTGTAATCAGTGTTTATTATGTGGTTTTGTTGTTTGCTTGTGGTTTTTTTCTCTTCAAGTCCCTCAGTCAGGTGGAAATTGAGGCACTGATCTCTTCTGCTAAACTTGTAGATGATGGATAAGGACTAACTTTATTCTGTTCTCATGGGTAACTCAGAAGAACTGCAGAAAAGAGAGGTTGTTTCAACACTGACTGAATATCCCTCAACTTAAGGTCATACAGTAAAAATACCTTTTTACCCCCTTTATTTTTCCCTTGGAGACTGTAATGCTAGGCCTCGTAAGACAGTTTCTACTTCTCCAGCATGCATTAGCCGCAAGCTCCTATCTTGCTTTAGTGTGTTTGAAGGAAACTTCTGGCTTCCCTTTATTTATTAGCTAGATAGTGGGTCCCCAAGGAGCACCAAAGACAGCAGTTTGGAAATATTCCCAGTAGCTGTCAGTGGAGGTAGATGCGTTTTGCGGAGGGGTGTTAGCTACGAGCCTCAATTACACCCTGAGGCTTCTATGTAAAGGCTCTGCCAGTAAGTCCTTATCAGAAATACCAGGAGACCCACACTGAGCATTTCTACAGCACCACTGTCCTAAACCATCACTAGCTGAACATGGAAGGAAGAACAATGGTTGCTGAAGTACGTGAGCCCACGGCTATATGGCCCAAACAGACATTCTTTAGCTTCTCTGTTGCTGGAGAAAACATGTGAAAACTTCAGCGTGAGTAAGATTAGTTGATCTTGAATAGTTCTTCTCCTTCTTGCTCCCACGGCTTTGTTTTAGTGTCTTTTTTAGGCTTAAGGAAGGAAGGAATAAAGGAAAAAAAGAAACCCCCAAACCTGTCGGTACAGCTGCTACATTGTGGTAGAAGTTGCACCAAATTACTCTTGAATTTAAATCCTTTGCTTTTGATTTCCAACCCCAGGATATGGGTTTTCCCAAGTCAGTGAGAAACATCATCTGAGGGCATAGTTACATGATAAGTAGATGTAGTCTGTTGCCAAGAAAAGCCACAAGCATATCTGGCACAAGAATTTCAACCCCTGCACCACAGTGTGCTACTCCACGCTTGCCCAAAGTGTTCTGTGGGCCTCTTTATAAAAAGAATCCACCAGAATCACCTGAACATTTAAAAGAGAAGAAACTAAACTCCCAGGAGGGAGGGTATGAGAAACATGAGGTCAGTTTTTTTCACTGCAGAAAACAAATTGCACAATATTTCTCTTGTCTCTGAAGCAGCCTGTCATTATGAAGCAAGCCTCATGACTTGCAGTATTTTCTCCTTAAATAATGCGGAAACAGGATCATGGAGGTGGGATGAAAGTCAGGCTTTGGATATGTGCTGGAACTGATAATGTCCTTGGCTTTTTGTTAGCTCATCTGACCTCTAAAGGATGAGCCCTCCAGAATAAAAGCATGGGAAAAGACCATAACAATTTTGCTTCCATAAAAATGGTGTAGAAAATAGGAAGGGGTTTCAAAAGTACAAGACTTTTTTTAAAAAAATAATCATTCTCAAAGGGCGCAATGGGAAGAAAATATTTTCAGGAGCATATTGTTTTTAGAAAAAAGGCCAAACCACAAATAACTGTGCTTTATCTATGCATCTAATTATGTTCTTTTAAGCTTAGTACTGGAAATGGGGAAATGAGACCAGAACTCACAAGATGTTTATAAAAAAAAAATAATGCTTTTTGAAGGGAATGGGAATATAGTTTTTTTTTCTAAGTTAGAACCACAGCTTGTTAGAAGAATTTGTGAAAGGGCACTTCTTACTATCTGCCAGAACAGTTTCATTCTGAATAATGATTAGAAAAGCCCAGCACATCCATTAATATTATAGTTCATTAAAAAAATATCGGAAAGTGTGCAATTACCTTAACATCTTTAATTTCTTTTTTTATGAAGCTCTTTTAAAAAAAAATTGTTTTGAGGGCAGGAGAAATTCTGCAAGTTGCAGCCCTCCAGTCATGAGTGCCTTTTGGTGCAAAAGGAGTTGAAGAGAATACTGTCTGAGTCCCTTTTTAGGTGCAGCTAGCTGCTGCTTTTGTCCAAGTCTCTTTAAAAAAAATATATTGTAAGGCTGCAGGTATTTTGTGTATACCTAAAAATGTAGACCTGCAAGTTATTCAGCTGGATATTTCTTGGTTATCTAATACTTCGTGGTGTGTATAGTCTAAATTGGGGATTCTGATGGTGACTGCTAGCTGAGAAACTTTGTTTTAAAAAGAGTAACAAGGTGATAATTGAAAGCTATATGTAGTCACTTAAGATCGGAGAGTCAAGGGAAAATGAAAATGGCTTTTTTTCCTTAATCCTTGAAGGTGCTGCATGTGAAAACATGGCACACTTGTGAGAAGCTTACTTTTCTCTGCTGGCACTGGGCTGTCCGTGCTGCGGCTCTGGGTTATGGTAAGGCTGGCAGGAGCCACTTGCTCCACAATTATTTCTGAATGGGATGTGGTGGAACAATGTCTTGGAACGATCTCTGCTTTACCTTACTTGTTTTTAAAGGCTCTTTGCATTCTCACACCAAATCCTCTAAAAGCAAGTTGATAAAACTGGCAAGTTATTTCAGGCTGCGAGTGCAAATGTGAGCGCTGGAAAGAGCATCGGCGGAGTTGGTGTTTTGGGGTGAAGTTCAGAGAATCCAAATCAGATGATGTGAGGGAGCTATCTTATGAGGAAATCTTGTATGTACTTTTTTCATCTAACCATTTCCTGACAGTCATCTCCAGCTGTAATAAAAAGTGACTATATTGGTTGGCCTGTTTACTGATTAGTGGCTGCAGTGTAGGTGCTTTCCAGCACAGTGCTCTTGGGTCTCATTGTTTCCTTTAGCCCTTACTGTGGTCCTGGGAAGGTCTTGGTCTGGAGCCCAGCTCCCTGCCCAGCCTGCAGTGGAGGGTGCGCGTGTCTCCTTAGGAGGTGCATTTGACGAGAGTGTTGTTGGCAGCTGTGTTGGTGGGTGACAGCAGGGGCAGGGCTTCACTTCAGCCTTTTCCCCCCTTTAATTCTTTCACAGGGGGAGGGAGTGGGTGGTAAAGGGCAGGTCTGGCTGGCTTTTTTTCTTTCCTTTTCTCCTCCCCTGTACTGAATGGTGGTGTTTCACTGATGAAGCAGCTCCTGGCAGAGGAGCCTTCTCCATTATGGTACTGGGCTCTCTGGTAGGGGTATTGCTTGGGGCAGCTGTCCGGAAGGCATGGATCAGCACCCGACAGCCACCACGTGCATCCTGCTGTCAAAAGTGAGGCTTCCCATCAGCTCCTCTACTACAGCCAGAAATGACCCAAAATGCCCATTAATGCGTTACTTCAATAGATGGAGGGGTAAGAATGTTTACCTGCGGGAGTCTGAGTACAAGCACACACTTGGCAACTAAAGAAGAAGTGTGCAGAATTGGTGTAGCTGTCTCAGCAGCCATAGGGATGTCTGGGCTGATGCTGAGGGAGGGTTAGGTAGGCAGACACTTTTGGCACTTGTTCTCCCAAAAACTAGGGAAATTAATTTTACTCTTCTCTGGCATACTGTAGGGAATTTCTGTTCAAGGAAACCAATATGCCAGTTGTAGAGCAGAAGTAAAATTCTCTCATGGCTAACAAATCCTTTGGAGATGGGTCCTACCCGCATACTTTTAATGGCTGTCCCCGGCAACAGTCGTCTCCTTTTGCTGAATGTAGCTCCAGGCTGGTTCTCACATGTTCAGAGTTAAAATAATACAATGCAGAACAGGTAGGAGTTAAAGGTAGCTTAGAAATACGACGCTTGCAGTTACTGTATTTCCAAGTAAAATTGCTGAACAGATGAGGTTCTTTATATTTATATAGACACCTGCTTCTTGTATTTAACTTTGACAAATGAACATCAACCACAAAATGAGGTTAGTATGTCTGCACTGTTAATTGTGCTTTTTGTCAAGACAACAGATGAGTGCTTTCATAGAAGACCAAAATTGTAGGACACCCGAGTTCTCCAAGAAGTTGTATATGAACCTACAGCAGTTTTGTACTGACTAGTCCCAGTAAGTTGTGTAAAGAAGATGGCCCTAATAGTTTTTCCGATGCCAGTTGCCAGAGACGTGGAAGGACAGTTTCTGGCTTTCAGGTGTGTAATTGCAGGAAGACATGAAAATTTAAAGCTGATGGCTGAGGTGCTGCTGTACAGAGGTTCTGAGCTAATTCTGTTTGTAGATGTTATGGGTGTGTCCTGTGATAGTCAATTGCAGCCAGGTAGGTAACCAGGCAGATTTACTAAAAATCCCAGCTACCCCGGTGTTCATGTGGGGTGTTTGCACACGTGCATCTTCTCTGTAGAAACAGCAGAAATAATATTTAGGGAGTTCTGGGTGGAGCTTGTGTTGCTGCTGCAGGGGCAGGTGTAAAGCAGCGATGCTCAGGAAGCAGTTGAGGCCTGTTGGGAGCACTCCTGAATTAAAGCAGAGGAAATGATCTAAATGAGCTTGTGTTTTGAAGAACACTGTGAAAACAGAAAATGCTAGCTTTGAGCACAGTTCAGAGTGAACCCACAGTTCAGAGGCTGTCGTAAGTTTCTGTGAAATAAAATCTGTCCTGTGAGAGTGTTTTGGGTGGCGGCTTTCAGATGACTTGTGGTAGCACTTCTGCTGTCTCTTAAAGGTTTCCCCAAGCAGTGGTGTCAAGAAGGATGGCACTTGTCAGCACTGTTGATGCTACGCACAGCTCTAGGGGCAGCAGATGACTTGAATGTGTTTCTTGTGCTCTGGTAGAGTGAAAATTAAGACTGCTGAGTGAGAGTAGTTTAGTCCGTCTTTCATGCGCTCTCTTTTTTTATGAAGCTCTTTTAAGTCTTCTGAGGAATAGACATGGAATTTGTGAAGTAGGAGGATGAGTATTGGTTGCAGTCGGTGCTGGCTGGACAGAGCTGGCAGGTCTCTTCCCAGCACAGTCAAAGCATTGCTCCAGTAAGATGTCTCTGCAGGGCAAACTTTGCCCCAGTGCCACTAGTGTTTGGCAAAGGACTGGGTGTTCACATCCAAAATACTGTATTAGATTCTGCTGTGAAGTGCTGCTATGCATGTTTCTTTATGTTGGGTTTTTTTAATCAGATTTTGGACATAATCCAGTGATTTTGAATTCTTTTGCATTTAACTCTTCAGAATTCCTCCTTAGTTTAAGGTCCTCAGCTTCTATTAGATGGACAGGTGGAAGTGATAGGGATTTAAATCATCTGTGTGAAGGGACAAGAAGAGAAGGAAAAACTGCAACTTTAAACCAGTGTTCAAGCAGTGTAATAGAAGTTGTTGCCAGTAGAACCATGTGTTAAATGTGGTACTTGTGTCTGTGGTAACAACCTGTATGTCCCTGCTGTGAAGCAAAACAAACGAAATTAGAAAAAAAAAGTAGTGAAATATGACTACAACGAAAGAACAGTGCAAGGAACCTGCAAAAACTTAGCAGAGGTTTGCAAAAACTCTTGGCTTCTCTCCCCTTCAAACCATGATGATCTCTTCCTGAAGAAGAAAGGTGGTTCAAGTGCTCCAAAGACTGACTTCAGGGACTTGAAAAACAAAACAAAAGGGGTGAAGCAGCGTAATGCAAAGTGTTCAGCGTTTGATGTTTCTAGTTGTTCATACTGGCAACTTTTTCAGTGCAAGGAGAATATTAAGATAGATAGTTCTGACAAGCTGCTGGCTTTTCTGCTTCTGGTGAAGCTTGGTATTGCTAGTCCTTTAAGAGTAAGTTAATGCTTCGTTATTATGTCAGACTGAAAAATTACAGATGACATAAGCTGTGCTTCTGGAATGCACCAGATGTTTCTTGGTTGCTTGGCATCCAGCTTTCGTGGCTGGTGACATATTCATGGCTGATTTGTTTTGCTGAAAGCAGAACCTGAAGTACTATGCTGAATTTTAGCCATTCTAAAAACATTTGTGGTTTGTGTTCCTCCTTCCATCTTCGATTGTGGACTGAAAAATAGCAAAGTGAGCACAGTTATGAAAACTACATGTAAAATTCAGCTAGCTGTTCAGTTTTATTTAAGGAGAACTTGAGGGTGATTGATTTTCAAGGCAGCATTTTCTCAGGATTTCTGTATCAAGTAGTATTTTAAACTGGTTTTAGTTATTTTAGAACTCTCAGGCCAAACTATCACTTGGACAAAATGCACAGAAATATCTTCCAATGGTCACTTCAGGAGTCTTCAAACTTGCACTGAGGAGACTTCTGTACAACTATTCCCTGGCCCAGGTAACCCTCAAAAAAATTGGCAATAAATCATAACTTCAGTGAGAATATTGCTGTGGTGCATAGTTGTCCAATGAAACTTTTTTATTAAATTAAAATCAATTACCTCTATACATTTCTGTTTTTAAGATAGACATTAATAGAAGTTTGAAAATCTTCTTAGGGAAGTTGGATGCACTTGAGAATTTAACTTCTTTCTGTTTTCACTTCAACTGCTACAGTTGCATCATAGTCTGGAATGTTACATCCATGAAAACAGGGTAACTCTTACCATAGAAAAAGTTCCAAAAAATGGGGGGAAAAAATTTAACTCTTCCACAGAATGAAGTATCTAACGTTTTTTAAATGCTGGCTAATTTGCTGTGCAACTGTTAGAAAAAACATTCTGGGTATGGACTGTCCTTTTCCATCTCTCCTTTTCATAACTTAAGAAAAAGCAATCTCCATGTGAGAACCACTTGCTAGGTACCTGTGAGGGCCTCAAAGGGAATCTGTTTTGCTCTACAGCATTTTCAGATTTGCTTTACATTTTAAGGAAGCTGGATGCATGACCTTTATTCTTACTTCCCACAATGAGAAGTCTTCCACTGTCTCTGTGTATGAACTTAAATGACAATTATCCTTTAGAAACAGCTCAAATGTTTACATAGGTTGGCATTTATGTTTTCGCTATGCTTAGGTTACAGTAGCTATGTTATCTTGATCTCCATATATAGAGAAGTAGATGACAGAGAGATCTGAGAAAACAGAAGACAGCTTGATTCTGAGAATGTAGTTAGATATGGAACTTAGGGGAAGCAATTGCAAGAAAACCACATTATTCTCACCTCTTTGGTTTTGCCCGGTACCATTCCACAGTGGATGATTGCAGTCATTCTCAGTGATTGGTATTAATAAATAGAACATGGCATTGGTGAAAATGCAGGTGTGCTGTGCCAATGTTGTGCAGGTGAGCTGGGATCTCCAGTTACCTTCTACTGTGCTATTACATTTGAGAGAGCATGTTCATCTTGTGTGGGGGAAAAATTTAGCTGGGGCCTTTTAAGTTGTTTAGACACTTTGGGTGCCTAAAGAATATTTCACCTTTCCTCATTCACTTTGATTCAGGGTGATGCTGTGATGCTCTCTGTTAGTGGTTTTTCTGTCCTAAAGCAGACTGTTTTCCTGTGCAAAAAAGCCCTACTACAGCATTACTTTTTTGAAGACTACTGGGCATCTTAAGTTTAATTTCTGCCACTTGCTGCAGCTGTTGCTCTGTCCTACTGAAAGAAGTATAAACATCTCACAGCACATGCTCCAATAGAGACTACTGTGCATCCTTGAAGATAAGCTGCAGTTGCTGTAAGAAGTGTGATTTAGTTTTACTTAAGCTGTGTTCCACAGTCCTTTTGCCCTTGGTTGGGTGTGAAGTGTTACACAGGCTGTTGGGAGGTTCTGCCACCTTTCAGTGGACAGTCTGCCATCAGCTGGGTATGGTTGCTCGGGTATTGTGCCCTGGCCCAGGAACCCAAATGCTGCTGTGTTATAATTTATGCAGCCCCTCATGGGGACTGTGTCCTTAATAAAGGTTTAACAAAGCATGTTGTAAAAGTAGGCCAGGTTCTTGCCTAATGCTCATGTGAAAAACAACATTACTTGCCAGACGTTAGGAGTACCAGGAGAAAGATCTTCCCTGATAACTGTGCTAAGGTAGCTGCACGTACTTCTGTTCCCATTTCTGGGTTGAACTCTGCCAAGATAGGCACAATAAGTGTAGCCATATAATACTGCTGTTCCTTTAATTCCCTGTCAGTAAGGGGAAGAAGACACGCTTCTCTAAACTTGGAGTTTGTGGTTTGCTTGCCAAATTTAAAAAAAGGAATAGCACCAACAGCAGTGCAGAAACCCACAAGCTAAATAATATAAGCTATACAGAAAAGCTACTGTCTTGTGAAAGCTGAAGGTAGAAGAGCCTTTCATGATAGCTTTTTGATAATAGTTTTAAAACAAGCAAGCAAGCAAGCAAACAAAACTCCATCAGCTGGTCCTACCTAGGACATTTTACCTAGGTTTTTTTGCCAAGCAGATGTCCCCCTTCATAAAAGCAATAAAGTGACTGTGAGTTGACTTTTGTTTCCTGGCTTTATCTGAAATGGAATAATACTAACCAGTGTGGTTAAGGTGTAGCTGGTTGGGTTTCAAGTTTCAATTTTAGTTCAGTGTTTTCCAGACAAATGGACTTGCTTTGGATTCACTGAAGCCAAAGCAGGGCTTCTATTCATAAGCTCATTGCTTACTTTGGATTAGGTATAAAGTAAATAATGGGAATAATACTGTTATTTCATTTGCCCACTTAACTATGTAATGGATTTAGTTTTGTTTAGGAACAACAAATGCCAGGACAAGCGATAACTTGCTTACTTCTCTCAGTTACAGGAGGTCAAACTGCTCCAGCAAAAGGTTGTTCTTTCTCCTTGTTATTTCAGGTTATGAAAGAATTGCATTTAAACCACTACAGTACAGTTGGTATTTCCTTCAGTTGAGGGTAACGGCATGACTGCTTTTCCCAGGTATTGTCGTGGCAAAACCACCACCATTTCTAGGTTGTTGGATATCACCTTCTGCTGACTTTCTCTGAGGACAGAGGCAGTAAACCCCACAGTGTTTCCTATTCTGTCAGCTTGGCATGCTGATTTATTTTTTGGCCATGTACATGGGGCATGGAAGGGGTACGTGGTGCGTGAGCAGGATGGGTCCTTCCTGCAGCCCCCGTGATCTGTGTTGCTGTTGTAAAAACACATTACAGGGAACTTGAAACTGAGGCAGAAAATGCAAGAGGGGATTTGGGAAAGCTGTAAAGAGCGTGACCTGCTTGATTGTTCTTGATTTTTAAGATGATTGAGCACCACTATTAAAATGAAACCCTACTCTTTTCTGTGTTTCTGTGTTTTAGAGGTTAGTACGAAGTGTGTTGCTTCAGTTGCATATCCTGAAAAGATGTAATTAATAAGCAGGATTTGGTCCTTGGAAAAGGCAGGGGTTTTTATTGATTTTATCTCTCCCTGGTGTTGAGAGTGAGTTGATCTATCACATGAAACAAGGGAGATAAGAAAGCTGATATATCTTCCCTGTGTACTGCAGTCTCTAATGTGGCAGTGGAAACTTGTGGAGGTTTGGTCTTAATTTTATTTCAGAGTGCAGCATTTCTGTTGGCAAAACAACAATGTTGCTTTTCATGAGAGAAACCATTTGCATGGAGAATATTATTTTTTGAGTAAAAAATCCTGTGATTGTTGCACCCTTCACTGAAGTAACTTTTTCCTATGGTTCTCGTGCCTGAACTACTTATTCCTGGTGTACTGTGAGTTCTAGAATGGTCCTTGTGCCAAAGGAATGATTTTTTTTCCTTCCCATTTAGGAACTAAAGAAACATCTGAAGTTACCCATTGCAGATATGCTCGAGCACTTTAAAATTCATCACAGGCTGTTCATAATATGTACAGTTCACCACTGTTCATTTTTTTCCCCCATGTCCTTAATTAAAAATGAAGCAATATGCTTCATGAATATGCTTCAAATGAAGCAATAAGCTCAGTGATGAGTGTGCAGTCATCGTCGTTCCCCTGTTTCCCCCATGGTACTCTGGCTTTGGCAGAGGAAAGGAAGCTGAGGAAAATCAAAAGAGGTAGCTGGAAGAAGAATTCCTTTTGGTGTCAGCCAGGTAAGGTGAGAAACAAAGCTGAAGTTCAGTGCTTACCAGCTAACGGGGAGTGTTGTGATCCATTGGAATAGTGTGTCATGCTCTAAACTTTCAAAAAGTTCAAAATAAGCTGCTATGTGTGCTTGATGTGCTTGATTTACTGTGGGCAGTGGTTGCAATGTGTACAAGCAAAACTTTCAAAATTTTCGGAATTCAATATGAAACTGATAAGATCTAAAATATTTTGTGATTATTTTCAATTTTCTGTTGGTTTTATTGACTGCAGGTCATCTTTCCGTAAACTGATAGTGGCTTTTAACTTCTCTCCCATCCAGCAGTGCATATGTATGTGTCCTTGGGAGGCAGAGCCACAGCTGAAAGCAAGTCAGATGGCAGAATTGTGATGAAGTTTTTTCAGTCAGTAAAGAGGGTGAGATTCTTGACTAGTTTTCTGTGGAAAGTGAGAACTTTGGCAGTTATTTCTTGGGGATTTTTTTTTTTTCCTCTTATTTGCTTTTCTTCCTAACAGCGGAAAAATCTGACTTTGGTACTTGCTCAGTTGAACTGTGTAATAAAACCCTGGACAAATTCCTTTGTCTTTTCTGAGGCTATACCTCAGCAGACTGTCTAAGCAGAGAGGATGTGTTTCTGTGTAGTTAAGGTGTGGTTTGAGGTTTTGCACTCTGGGGTTTATGCAAAGATTGTCTGCATCAGCAGATGCCCAACTTGCTTTCAGTTTGGTTTCAGCAAGTGAGAAGATAATGGTGTGCCCAGTATTCCTCTAACATTCCAAGCTATTCTGTTCTCAGTGACACTGTTCTTCAGAATAAGAAGGGAGTATGCAAGGGATGAGATTGGACCTTATGTTTTCATTGTATAACTTGCCAAGAAGAGAAATATGTGTGTGGAGGAGGCTGAAGACAGTGAATATCTGTGGCATCTGGGTGAAATTATGAACAATAAAATAACTCTCAGCTGGAATTTCATGAACAGCTAAACAGTGACCGTCTAAGGTCATGCTGAATGAAAAGGACATGTCTAAAGTAAAACATGCTCACACAAGGAATGTCCCCACAGTCTGGCATGAAGCCAAGTGCATATTGAATTGGGTCACTGCTTTAAGTGTGAATGCTTCCCCACTTCAGAAAGAGGTACTCATCCTTTGCAATAAGGAGCAAAAACAGAATGCTAATATAATTTTAAAAAAGAAAAAAGGTAAAGCATTTTCGATTAGCATGCTGGTCTATTCCCTTGTGCTTAGAGAATCAATGAACTTTTTTGTAAGGAACAGAAACATTTCCATAGTTGAATACACAGAAAACCCTGGAAATGCAGAAAGAATTAACAACCAGTTGCCTCTGGAAAACCTGCAGATCTTTATAAGCATTTTATAAGCCTCAGATGTGTCATTCCTTGGAGATCATACAGACTAGTGCAAATAGACTTGTTCTGAAAAATTGATATGAAGTTAAATACCAACATGTGCAATTTAAAGTTTTGGAACTTAGATCTTTAAACACTGAAATTCCAGGGACTTCTGTGTGTTTACTTATTGCCAGGAAATCTTAAAGTTCTTTTTTATAAATTTCAGAATGTTCCATGTAACCCAATTAGTTTCCCTATTGTGATTTTTGGGATCCCATGTGCTTTTGCTTGTTCTGGGGTTTCACAGCCTGCTTTCTCTTGTAATCATATTCTACAGCCTAGTTACTGGAATTCCTAAAATAGGGCTGTGCCAGACTAAATTCATATCAAATTTGGGTTGTAAATGTGCAAAAAACAGGACCTTTCCTTTTTTTTTCTGAAAAGAGAGGACAGTGAAATGAAGTGCTCATAAGCCCTCCTTTTCCAATGGGATAAGAAGGGAGGAAGACTCTTTCTGCCTTCACTCACTCTTTGAAGTATTCAAGATGAAATGTGTCTTACTCCTTTATGATGACTTCCCTCAGCAGAAGTAATACTGAAGGAAAAAAAAAAGATCCATCAGTTGGCTCAGTTCCCACTGCTTTAGCAAACTAACTTACCCATTCAGCTCTCCGTGTGCAATTAAAAAATTTTAGTGTTCGACTTAACTGGTTGCAAAAACATTCCTCGCCTTTAAAGGCCACGGTGAAGCTGTAGTGGGGAGAATGCCTGCTCTTTATGGTGTTGCAAGAAAATGGTCAAACATAAATAGGCAATGCCTATCTCTGTCAAAAGGCTGTCTTGTTAATAGGATTGTCACTAGCGCTCTAGATAAAGGGTTTCAGCTAATGAAGTAATAATTAGAGCCTAGAAGGAAAAGGACCAGTGGGCTCTTTACAGCCCAGCTCGTGTAGTTCTCATGGCTGCAGAAATGGCTTACTGTATCTCTTCCCGGAGCACCCCTCGGGGCAGTGCTCCCCCAAACAGCCCCCTGCTCTAAACAGGTGAAGTGGGAAGGCCCAGAAATCCGCAGATATCCATAATCTTTTGTTCTTGCGTTGGTGCCGCGGTGCCAGTGGCGAGTCCCAGCAGGGGCGTGTTGACTTCCCTAATCCATGCTTACCACAGTGGTGTCTGTTTGGCCACAGTGAGGAAAGGTGTGAAGAATAAGAGTTCTCTCACTGCCCCCTGCTATTCTCTGGGGGGAACTTAATCTCCTGGTACATTGTGTCCTCTTGACACCACATCAGGAGATCTGTTCTCCCTTTCTTCTAAGACATGAATGAGACCTAAAGAGACTTACTGACTCACCAAAGTTGAACACAGGGCAGTTTATTGGTGGAGCAAGAATTGACTACAAAAGCCTACTAGAACTAATACTCCATCTTCAGGGGTGTATATTTGTCAGTTAACAACAGTTAGAATAGTGGGGGCTCGAATTACTGATATTTTATGCGAGTTAGATAGTTTGAGCATTTTTCAATATGCCTTTACTGATTGAAGATGTGTCAGCTTCTGCATGGAGTAGCTTTAGTACAGTCTAGCATTTACTGAGGTTTAGAGAAACTGATGGTTCTTTATGCTACTGATTGTGGCTTCACCTCCTGCAGTCTAACAAAACAACAATTCAGTAAGAAATGTAAAAATATGTCACATGGTCATCTTTGTACTAAAGAAAACTTGGGATGCTATTGTGTCATTTCTGTGAACTGGTTTCATCCTGTAGATTTTTTTCTTCTGTCTCCCTTGATTCAGCACATCTGGACACCGGTCGGTAGTCTGAGGATACATCTGGTGTTGATCACTCTTCATAGGCATTCAGCTTGCATTTATATAATGCTGTGTTTGTGCAGTGAGGAGTGACTAACTTCTGTCTTGTCTGGACTCGAAAGGATGTTATCTAGTATTCAATTGATAACACTGTTATTTCTTTTGTGTCAAAGTCTCCAGTAGCTTTCCATGAGTTCCAAAAGCTTCAGTTTCAGATGACTAATTGCCTTTAATCTGCTGTATTAAGAATTTCTACGTAATCTATCTAAATTATTTATTAACAGGGACTTTAGCAGTAAAATACTAAAAACTGCTTCAAGCAGTCCTACAGACTTCAGCTGGACAACTCCACGGTGTGCAGCTCTTGCCAAACCTGGTGTCCATGATATGCCTGCAGACTTTGGGCCAGCTGTGGCAGGCATTGCTGCTGGTGGTATGAATAAGTCACTTAATCATTCTGGCCTTGTAAGTGGAGCTGTCTTGCAAGTGTGGATGCTGAATATCACGATACCACTGATAAGGGGTACCGGATTCGCACTGGAGCAGTATCCTGATGCTGGAAGCTGAATGGGAAGGGAGAAGTGTCACAAAGACGTAATCGGGGAGACAGTGCCAGGTGTTTGCTGTGAACATGGGGTGCATTGTGGCACCCTGACTGACTCGCAGGGTCAGTGCAAGATGGGCTGTGTGGCAGCTGGCAGTGCCAGATAGATCTGTCTAACTCAAAGAGAAGCAGTATGGGAGTTAGCAATTTTTTTCTAGTCTCATAAGGATAGTGAAACTAAACTGGGAGTCTCAGAACTTCCCCCAAACCATAATTGCATAACACAGTCAAAGTGGATGTAGAGCTAATAGGTCCCTGGATAAATTTTAATGAGCTTCACTTATTTTATACAATCACATTTTAAATGAAAGTATTTTATTAATGTTGAAAGTAGACTAACATGCACTGAGCCTACTTTTTAGCTTTTTATGCTCTCATTGAGGAGGCCTATAAAACATTTAGCTGACTCTCAGTGCTGAGTGGGATTTTTGGTATCCCCCTCTTGCGTAACTGTGGTCTGTTGCCCTGGTCTTTTCCCCTAGGCTGGGTTGGTCAGTCGGGTGAGAGTGTGACCCATGCAAATGGTCACTGCCTCTTTGTGCTAGCCTAACCTTATCAAAAGATGGAAATGTTAGCGGATGGGTAATCTCAGGATCCTTTTCATCAATCAGGGATTGGCGTTCTAATTTTCTCTTGAATTTGACTTAATCTGAAATGCAGTTTCTGTAAACTTTGATATTTAAATCTATAATACTTTATTCATGAGTGAATAGTTATACCCTGAAAGATATTTACTTAAAGTAAAAGCAAATGAAATTGCAAGTTTCTGCCGCTTCAAAATAGTTCATGGGGGTTTTTTTGGTTGATTTTTTTTTCTTTTTTTTTTTTT